>BPTQ01000004.1:257889836-258318260 GCA_019973895.1 Chrysanthemum seticuspe
GATCTTGAAAAAGAAAAGAAGCAGTTAATTGCTGATTTTTCAAAATGAGAAGATTCTCTTCTTGATGAAATTCTTGATAAAAATGAGGTGATCAAAAAGTTGGAAAACTTGCTTGTTACAACGGGTCATTCAGCCAAATCAACTAATATGCTGATTAATCAAACAAATCCGTATTTTCATACAACACAAAAAATGGCTCTAGGTAACACACCTCCTTGTTTCCTCAAGAAAGCTCAGAAAGAACGGAATGTGTTGAACGATGGACAACCTTTGCATGAACCAATAATTGTTCATGATTCTCTTGAAACGTTAGAACTATCTGATGAGAAACGATCAAAAATGAAACAAAAGAATCCAGATCTTAAACCAATTGATTATAACAAATGGAACAAAATTAATGGAATCACTTTTGTTAATCAAAAAGAAAAGTCAAAGTTTTCCATCACACCAAGTGTTTCAAACAAAGTGTCAACACCAGTTTCAAAATCAGTTTCAAAACCAGTTGTAGTTTCCAAATCTCTTTCGAAAATCAAACAAATGTCTTCAAATAATCCTTTTAACACAAGTGATGCTAGAAGCATTTTAGATGACGTTAAAACTAGAATTGGGTATCTTCAAGAGACTGTTAAAACTAAAACCAATATTACAACAAACATCTGGTTTAATAGTTTTGATAATGAAAATAAAAAGTTTTTTGAAACTCAAATTGCCCCTCCGTTAACTGCCATCAGTGCAAGGGTAATTCATCTTGAACAAGCATTTTTGAAAGAAACAGTTGACTTTGTCAAGGACCATAAATCCCTGGTAAAGCAAGCTAATGAAAGTGTTGAACACATCAAAGCTTTGGAAAATTTGAATGATTCTCTCTTCGAAGATGTTATGACTACCGATATCATGTCCATTATTTTGCAAACATATTCTGTTGAAGATCATGAAAGACTCCAGTCTGAGACCTCCGCAATTGTTTCAAAATATGAAAAAGCTCTTGAAAAACTTGAAAAAGAAAACGTGTCATATTTTAAACAACTTGATCGAAAATCTGAGGAATGCAAGTATGACAAACTGTCGTATGAGCGTGCCTACAAGGACATGAAAGAGCAAAATGAT
The DNA here is from genome assembly GCA_019973895.1 of Chrysanthemum seticuspe. NCBI lineage: Eukaryota > Viridiplantae > Streptophyta > Magnoliopsida > Asterales > Asteraceae > Chrysanthemum > Chrysanthemum seticuspe. The sequence goes on from BPTQ01000004.1 coordinate 257,890,944, forward strand.
CTTTTGAGAGCTCAGCTGGGAAGTCAAAAAGGAAAGGCTGTGGATACTAAGTTTGCAAAACCATTGACTGAGGAGAAAGCAAATGTTTCAAAACCGGTTTTAAAACCAAAAATGTCTATTTCTCAGCCTCCTCCAAAAGTCAATGAGAAAATTGATTTGTCAAAAACAGTCACTCCACAGTCCTTGCCTATTAAAAGGAGAATTATCAAAGATTTTGAAAAAGGAAAAGCAGTTGCTGAAACACCAAAAGTGATTACACCTGGCATTTCTAAGCCTAGTACACGGAATGTGACCAAAAATCCAGTTAAAGAATCCGTTGGTTCTAAAAACATGGTCCAAAATCACTATCTAGAAGAAGCTAGGAAAAAGGCACAGACTCGAAAAGACAGAGTTCTAGGTGCATCATCTAGGGTGATGAATTCTACAGGATTTCAAGGCACTGCTAGTAGTACTAAACCATTACCTAGGAATATTCGACACAAGACTAGGGATTGGCTTGCATCTAAGAGTAGTTGCGCAAAAGAAAATGCTATACCCCTAGAAAACAACGCTAGGAATTCTAAGTCTTTTTCGAACAAGTATCAATTTCCAAAAGACTGTAGTGACAAAATTAAAGCTCCTGTGTTAAACAAGAATATTGAATTTGTCTGTACTACATGTAAAAAATGTGTCTTTTCAGCTAATCATGATGCATGTGTCTCACAATATCTCAAGAAAGATAATTCTCGTGCCAAGGCACAATCCACTAAGACACCAAATAGAAACAAGCCCGTTGCTAAAAAGACAAACAAAAAGACACCTAATAGGATGATCTCTTCAGGACGTAGTTTTTCTAAAAATGAGTCTTCCGCTGCATCTGATAAGAAAACAACTCCTAGATCTTACCTTAGGTGGATACCCACGGGCAAAGTTTTCAACAAAGTAGGTCTTAGGTGGATTCCCACAGGAAAGATTTTTGATACTTGCACCAACACAGATAAAAGTGAAACTCATCATGTTAAGGAAGTCGAATCCACTACAACCGTTGGTAGTGATCACCCTCGCCGTGAGGAAACATATACTTCTAACACTGTTATTTGTGAAAATTCTTTTTCTGTGGATGCAAGTACTTGTAAAAGTGTTGAAGGTTCATACGCCCCATGTGGTAAAGAAAAACTTTATGCCAATTTCGCATATGGAAATCTTTTTCTAGTTCCACTCTTAACTCCACTTTTACTTGGCCAAACTTAATTTCTCTTTCTTCAAATCTTCTTTGTAAATATCTTTTGAAAAAACCAAAATACAAAATTTGAAAAACCAACAAAAGCAAAATATAAAAATATAAAACTTTCAAAAATACAAAAACAATAGAAAATCATAAATCCAAAAATATTCTTCTCACGACATGTCTCTTGTATAATCGATATTCTGTACGTTTCTAGAAATGTCATTCAAAAATGATACGGGCATGTACAGATGCTTGAGCGAGAGTTCTTTTTATGTTTTCCAAAACATGTCCTTTCTCCAAATTTCTTCTAAAAATGGCTTTCGTATACTTCAGTACGAAACCCGGACTTCAAAATAATGGCTTTCGTATACTTTAGTACGAAACCCGGACTTTAAAATAATGGCTTGTAAGTATTTCCGCTTGCAACCCGATCTTTAAAAGAAAGGAAAGTGCTACGCAAAATCGATTTTCATAAATATCGAGCACTTATCCTAAAACAAATGAAGATAATTCTTCTTCAATATCTTCAAAAGATTTTTTAAATCTTCATCTTGCGTACCATTGATTCGAAATTTTTCAAAAAGATTTTTCAAAATCTCTCACATTTGGTACCAAGATAACTCCCTCTAAAACCCTTTAATTAATTATGCTTTATTAAAGGGGGAGTATAAAACAAAAATGTTCCAAATTCATGCTTAAATCAAATCCGTTTGTCTCCCCAAAAGATTCTAAAATGTTGTTTAATCCGTTGATATAAAAAATATCACGACTATGCTATTTTTGAGCGGGAGGAGACATGATTAAAATGTGATCAAAAACTTTAATGATCGTTGTTTGATTCTCAAAAGAGCTCGACTCAGTTGAAACCATTGAATTGACGAAGAATAATGTACCATCTCGAGAAACTTTCTATGGACTTGACCAGGACGGGTAATAATTTCAAGCTAGTTCTCTAGTGATGTAAACGTGTCTCGAATCGGTCTAGTTCATTTAAAGTCGATCAATTCAAAAAGTGCGAACTCTACCCTCTATGTGCAGATTTCTATCAAAACTTATAAGCACATGTGAAGGGGGAGTGTTTCTGAAAATATAAAACTCACGGAGTGTTTCAAACATGTTTTCTATCATAAACACTCTGAGAGATTTTCAAGAAAAATGGTTTTATGGCAACAATAGGAGAGTCATGGAGTTATAAGGTGACTAAGGATAGGAAATCCGTCCTATGATCCGCCAGAGCCGGAGGGATCTACCCAAGGACACCACCAATAGTTAGTATTAGAAGTCCTTAGGTATGATTGAAAAAAGGAGTAATGTGAGAAAGGAGAAACAAGGGGTTGAAGAATTAAAAAGAAATGTAAAAGAAAGGGTGAAAAGAAATAGCCTTCCATATTCAACCTTAGGGCAGAAACTGGGTTCAATTCATCTGCTATTGGTTGTCACTAGATGACACTGGTATTGAAGACAAAGACGTCATGGACCCAGTGACGCACTGCACTAAACCTTCTAGCCACTCAATTCCTCTTAAAAGGGATTTGTTTCATTCTCACTGGGAACCCTACATAATCTATCGACTTTCTCTTAGAGTTGGTTGGTATTGAAGAAGGAGACCCTTTCCCTAGTCTCCGCTCAGGAAAACCAAAATGCACTATTGAGTCTAGAGCCACGAGATTCATCAAAAGATCTCATAGGAACACTTGACATGACATCGCTTGTTGTTCATCAATGAGGACACAAGTGATATATTCTAGAGTCCTACGCAGATCTTAGCAATCTGCCAGAACATTTATGAGAAGTTTCACATATGTGATCTTCAGTGATTGAATGGAAACTCCTGCCAGGGTCAACATCAAACAGCCCTGACAGCAGGTCACTTCGGTAACTCCCCGTGGATTACGCTTAGTGTGTCTCAAACGGTCTACAGTCGTAGAGTGATGCTTCGGTGTACTTTAGCGACTCTTCTAAACTGTAGATGTACTTCAGTATATTGCGTTATCTCACTTGAGGGACTCCAGTTCAGGAACGGCCTTTGTAAGAATTAGAGATGTGTTTTCACACTATGCTGTTAACACCCTCGAAATTCAAACTTGTAAGTGCCGGAATCCGCTTATTACTAACCTGTTTTTATGTTTTCTTCTTATGGAAGCTCCGGAGCGGATTGATCGTGCAGATTCGCCACATGCTCATAACAACAACACATGAAAGTTCGCATCAAAATAAAAGGCAACACAAAGTTAAAGATGATTCTTCGTCAATGTCAAAGAATCTACAAAGTATAAAGACTCGAGAACTACATCATTGGTAACCAAAAGACAAATAGAAGTGTGAGCATGGTGGAGAAAGGCGTGGAGAGACCTAACCAACGAAGTTGACAATGGCAGACAACCACATTAACTGATCACAAAGCATGAAGGAACAAAGAATCAAGACTATTCTATATCTACACACAAAGTTCAAGCTCAAGAAAAGTAAATACCTAATCAAGTGGAGCATCTTTTGAATGACCACCCCTTAGGGGGAGATTGTTAGCCTTAATAGTTTTTATTATAAGTGATGGTCATTCACATTTAGGAACTTTGTAACGTGTGTTAGATATCGTACTAGAATAGTCAACGGGCTCGTGGATTGGGCTAAGCTAATTGGTTATTAGTTTAGTTAAGCTAGCATTGTATAAGTTCATGTAACCCAATCCATGTCCAAGCCCATATACGGCCCATGGCCAAGCCTTAGGGCATCCTTTGTCTTGTACTATATAAACCCCTCAAAGTTTCATTTGAGAGGTGTGCTTAAGTGTGTTTTGTGTGTGTTTTACTTATGAAATAGTGTTTCATCTTCTACTCTTTGTCTCTCTAAAATACACATATCTTCATTCAAGTCACCACATCTTTTCCTCATCTCTCTAGTCATATTGTGTGAAATGATTTGATAAAAGGGTCCTAACAGTATGGGAATTAGTACCTGCTCCGGACTCTGGTATGATCATTGCTCTAAAGTGGATCTTCAAAGTAAAACTTGATGAGCATGGTGATGTGTTAAAGAACAAGGCTCGATTGGTTGCAAAAGGATATCGTCAAGAGGAGGGTATTGACTTTGAAGAATCATTTGCTCCAGTTGCACGTATCGAGGCAATCAGAATCTTCCTGGCTAATGCTGCAAGTAAGAACATGGTTGTCTATAAAATGGATGTAAAGACAGTTTTTCTTAATGGAGATCTTAAAGAAGTCGTTTATGTCAGGCAACCGGAAGGTTTTGTGAATCCAGAGCATCCTACTCATGTCTATCGCTTTAAGAAGGCTCTTTACGGTTTGAAGCAAGCTCCAAGGGCATGGTATGATACGCTATCAAAGTTTCTTCTATCTACTGGATTCAACAAAGGAGCAGTTGATCCAACATTGTTCACCAGAATGTCAGGCAAATATTTAATTCACGTCCAAATTTATGTTGATGATATTATTTTTGCCTCAACTGACTCCAATGAATGTGACCGTTTTTCTATTGAGATGGGTTCCAAATTTCAAATGTCTATGATGGGACAAATGTCATTTTTCTTGGGATTACAAATTTCACAAAGTCCCGAAGGCATTTTTATAAATCAATCTAAATATGCTAATGAAATTTTAAAGAAATTTGGATTTGATAATTGTGACACCGTTGACACTCCTATGGTAGAACGTACCAAACTGGATGAGGACCACTCAGGGATCATGGTAGATCAAACAAAATATCATAGTATGATTGGATCCCTGATGTACCTTACTGCCAGTAGACCAGACATTCTGTTCGCTGTATGCATGTGTGCTAGATACCAGGCTAAGCCTACCAAAAAGCACCTTGAAGTGGTTAAACGAGTCTTTCGGTGTCTCCAAGGAACCATCAATATGGGACTTTGGTACCCGAAGGACACCGGTATGTCACTAACAGCCTATGCAGATGCTGATCATGCAGGAAGTCAAGATACACGTCGAAGCACTTCTGGAGGTGCTCAGTTTTTGGGTGATAAGCATGTGAGCTGGTCTTCAAAGAACCAAATGAGTACTTCTATATCCTCTACAGAGGCAGAATACATAGCCATGTCATCTTGTTGTGCTCAAATCCTATGGATGAGATCCCAATTATCTGACTATGGCTTTGAATTCAACAAAATCCCTCTGTACTGTGATAACAAAAGTGCAATTGCTCTCTCATGCAACAATGTTCAACATTCAAGAGCTAAGCATATCGACATTCGACACCATTTCATCAGGAAGCAAGTGGAAAACGGTGTGGTGGAACTTTATTTTGTGAGGACTGAATGCCAGTTAGCAGACATCTTCACCAAAGCTCTTCCTAGAGAACGTTTTGAGTTTATCCTCCCACGACTTGATCTAAAGTGTCTACAACCGGAAACACTTAAACGTCTTCAAGAGGAAGACGAGAAGTAAATGTCTTTTTTCATCTATCTCTTGTACATATTTTTTCAAAAACAAAATACAAAAATATAAAACCAACAAAAAGAAAATAGAAAAATATAAAATCTTAAAAAAAAAAAATAAATAAAAAAATAGAAAATCTTGAAAAATTCCAAAAATATTTTTGTTATGTCTTTCTTTGGTTCGATTTCATCTACGGACTTTGTGTTGACATTCAAAGAATGTCACGGGTTTTTAGATGTTCTTCGAATGTACATATTTTTCTTTAAAAAAAATTGAGAGAAAGACCAAGGCTTATAGTCATTTCAGTCTATAACCCGTTTTTTAAAGAAAGAACAGAGCCATACTTTATCTTATTTTTTCAAATCTCTTGCTCTGTTTCTATAAACAAATATTTGCTATCTAATGAAAACTAATAGCTTTGAAAAATAACTCGGACTCAATTTTTGAAAATCATCTAGACTTAACATTTGTCAAAATCTCTATCTCTCAATCAACAACTTATGTCATTGATTGAGGGGGAGAATGATGTCAATTAAATCAAAAGGTTATTTGTCATACAATTGTTTTCAAAAGATACTCATGCATGTTTAATCTTTGGAGTTTAAAGTCTCAGATTTGATCATTATCGGTGAAATGTTTTCATAAGCAAATCACAATTCTCCTCAAAAGCTTTCAAAATCAATTTAAATCTACTGAGATCACAAATCTCAAATGATTTGAAAATTGTGATCGGGGGAGAATTTGTGATTTAAATTGGATTTAAACTGATAATTCGATAAATGGTTTTATAGTGATTTACAAGCTCTCCTACCCACATGTGCCAAACGATTTCAAATTTTCTATGCACATGTTGAGGGGGAGCATCTATTTCAAACCAAAAAGGATTGAAACATGATTGATTTATTTCAATGTGCAGATTTTCCCTAATATATGCAAAACACTTTCATATCTCTATGCACATATTGAGGGAGGGCAACTTTTTCTAAAAATATCAAAAACAATTCAGGTACAAAATGCTTTGATAATATATCACAAGTATCTGGATTTATTTTCAAATGGCTTTCAATTGGTTCCAATGGCAGATGAACAATACCAAATAGACCGACCAAATATACTTTATGTATGGTGATATAAGGATGGTTAGGTTAGGTATTTGTTCCCACGATCCCGCCAGAGCCGGAGGGATCTACCCAGGGACAATCCACTAGATAGTGTAGAAGTCCTTAGGTATGATGAAAAAAGGAGAAAAGTGAGAAATGGGAATAGTGCAGACTGAGACTGAGCTAGTACTGGAATAAACCCAACAAGGTTCTAGTTATGAAGTCTCGGTAAGCACTGAAGGGGTTGAAGAATGAAAAAGAATTGAATGAGAAAAAGGGTGAAATTAAATAGCCCTCCAATAATTCAACCTTAGGGCAGAAACCGGGTTCAATGCATATGCTACTGGTTGTTACTAAGGTAACACCGGTATTGAAGACAAGACGTCATGGACCCAGTGACGCACTGCACTACAACTTCCCAAGCTACTCAAGTATCTCTTAAAAGGGACTTGTTTCATTCTCACAGGGAACCTACATAATCTATCGACTTTCTCTTAGAGATTGTTGATATTGAAGAAGGAGACCCTCTCCCTAGTCTCCGGCATAGGAACCAAATGTGCACAATTGAGTCTAGAGCTACGATATCATCAAATAAATCTCATTAGGACACTGTCAATGAAGACTCTCTGTTTCACACAATGTGGAAAGAGAGATTATATCTTAAGAGTCCTACGCATTATCCTTGTGGTATTGCCAGAACATCTGAGTGATATGCAAACATATTTACGATGAAGATGGAAAGCCTTCTAGAGCCAACATCAAACAAGCTCTTGGTGGGTGGCATGTGAGATCTATCCAATAGATCAACCATGTGACAACTGAACAGAAACAATGGGGCGATTCAAACTTATGAATCAATCCTGGTTCAGGTTATGGATTGACGGATACCTTTGAAAAACTGGTCGTTGTGCTTAAAATTATTTTCTCCAGCACATTGACTGTGTATCAATATTTCAAATATAAAAGGTGTTTATGATTGATAATTGATTTTTCTCAAAAACCTTCGTTGTATTGCAAAAACATTTTATTGAGCAGTACTCGATTGTTTTTCAAATCTCTTTTCCTCAATCAGTGAATCTCATATTCGCTGGTTCACTCACTCCATGTTGTCTTCTTTAAGACGTTCCGGTTTGAGAACAACTTGAACAGCTGCGAAACCCTGTCAAGGAGATTCTTCGGAATTATACCTAATCACAGGCAGTACTTGTACTGATCAACGGGGAACCGTGGGCCGTGTACCTCAATTCAACGAAAGTGATCAAAGACACTTTCGTGCACTTTATTGCTAACTGTTGTATACAGGTACCCCCGACGTTTGCAGCTGATCAGAATGGAGAGGTCAATCCATAGCCGCATGCTCACTCAACACATTCATTTCTAAAGAGATCATGATAAGTGCATCAACAACTCTGATATTTTCACTCCATGCTCCTGCTACGCTGCTGCAAATATCATGAATCAACTAAAGCTTCCGCTACTCTGATGAGAAGAAATCATGATCCAGAATGTGAGCATGTCGGTCCAAATGTCACAACATCACATAATGTCAACACTACAAAGGAAGAGTCAGAGATTTATGGTAGCTGATGATCTCAAAGCTGGCTCAAAACTCATTATCACGTGGATCAGTTAAAGACCTCCACTTGGATTAACCAAACATGCAATAATGAAGAATCAAAGACTACGGGCTACAGAGCAAAGAACATTAACAAGAATCCAAGAACAATCTTAATGTAATATCTGTTTGTATTCAATGTAATTTTAGGTGACCTCCCTTAGGGGGAGATTGTTAGGATTTAGTAAATCCGGTTATTAAAGTGTCGGTCACCTCAAGTATATGTAATCGTTAGAAAGCTCGTAGTCGTAGTTATTTAATGTTAGGTAGTATTTAGTTAAGTAACACCTTAGAGGACGGACGGGTCTTTACCCACTGTATGCCTGATCCACAGCCCCGTAGGTGGCGTTTATGTAAGAAACTATAAATACCCTCTACCTCCCAAGGTAGAGGGTTGGAGCTTATAATAATACTTTCATTTTATCTCACTAAGTTCCCAAACCTCTAACTCTTTATCTCTCTAAAAACCTTATAGTATACGCCTAGTTTGATCATGGTTTGATGTGTTTGTGAAATCCAATATGTTACAGCCCTTGACATGGACGTTTGGCACATTTCATTAATGCCTTCGTCTTGACTCATTTTGGCATCCTTCACTAATGCCTTTGACATGGACGTTTAAGCACCATTCACTAATGCTTTCGTCTTGAATCTTTCGGCATCCTTCACTAATGCCTTTGACACAACACTTCTATAGAGGAAGAAAGAACAATCAACAAGAGAACCTCAGTAGTCTTGATGATGACGAAGCATGGCAACTCATGGACTTGAGCTTGATCGACTTCAAGATGTGGTGATTTCGCCTTTAAGAGGAACCTAGAGAATCACACAAAAAAAAATACAAACTACATAGAGAGATCCTTAAGATCTGAGGTTAGAAGGTTACAATACTTGGAGAAAGTATATGTGGGAGTGGAAACCCAAAATGAATAAATGGCTCACTCTTTATAGAGGAATTTTAGCTACTGTTCCACGGATCCCACGGATCCCTCACTTGAGGGATCCGTCCAGTGTAAACCTAGGGATCCGTAGGACGCTCCTCTTTGCCCATGGGTTTTGGGTCATGGGTTATGGGTCATGGGTCCTAGACATTGGACCATGGGTATCCAAGTAGATGCAATGTATCTACAAGATGCAATGCATCTAGTCCATGGGTCATGGGTTAAAACCATGGGTCATGGATAATATCAATATATGACTTATGCATGATGTCATGCAATGGGTTAAGGGTTATGCTCCATGGGTATGGGTCATGGACTTTGGGTTTTACCCAACTACATTCAATGTATTTAGTCAATGGGTCAAATATTTAAAATTCTACCCATTTATATTACCCATTATGATACATACTAGTTATGTATATATTTACCCAATATGTAAACACTAGTTGTTGTACATATGTATTACTAAATCATAAAATCACTTTTACTTGTTTAGTGTTTTATGTGAAAACGTAAGTGTGTTAGTAAACTATTGGCTCAAACCATTTACGTATTTTATTTGTTTCGTTAAAATGATTTTACATTTGTTATCGACAAAACATTAGAAGATCGTAAAATATAAATAAATGTTTTTACGGCTTATTTGTATTAACATAAATATCTCATCTCCATTATACATTTACTACTTAAATACATCATGCATACCCAAATTTGTATCACCAATATATGCTCTTGCCACTAAAAATCATTTTCGAACTAAAAATGTATAAGTACCTAATGTTGTGTTTTTCTTTTTATCTCGACACCTAAAAAATTATAATTGTTAAAAATCTCAACACTATACTTTAATATGATGATGAGATAGTAACATAGCCGAAATCTAGGTCGAACGGGAGAGAAACTGTATTTTTAATAAAGACGGAAAAGTTATGATTTCATGTAAAAATTTGGTCGAGTGACCTTCTTTAGGCCTAATAACGAACCCTCTAGACTTAGGTGGCGGGCCGTTAGAGTTTTGAAATAGGTAGACCACCCAAAAAAATAAATATAGCCCTTTGAATCAAACAAAACCGAGCCTTAACGAAGAATATACGTTGATTTAAAGTTGCGACGAGACTAATTTTCTAGCTCAAAACAGTCAAAAATATTATGTCAAAACTGTTTTTTTCACATGACCATGTTTGAACCCGTTTTTCTCATAGAAGGAGGCCGTTTTGGGAAATTTATAGCAGTAAGTAAAATGAAGTAGACATGGTATAGTTTCCAAAAGTTCCAACCAATTGTCAAACGGATCTATAACGAATAAACTACAACCTTGTGAACTTTCCCAAAAACCACGAAAACAGCCTGAGTACCCAACTTCGAGGCCATTTTTATGTAGGATCGGGTTCGATTGATCTGAAGTTCAGTTCTAGACTTTTGTAGACCTTGTTCCATACTCCCTAAATCCACTAAGTCGTGTCCCAAACATTGAATAACTAATGTTCTACGACTAGTTTTCCGAGGTCACTTAAATAACAACTAGAATAATATCACAAAACAACGTCGGTGATTTTCTAAAATACTTATAAATAAAACGGCCATACTTTAATTTCGAGATGAACCAATAACGCATTATACAAGAATGAGCATAACTTTCAAACGAGCATGATAATGTAACTACATTTTCGCAACTAAACTTCGACGCAAACATATCAGGTGATATAAACTTTATAAAACTCATTTTCATAGCATTCATACAAGAAAATATTGCACTACCTAAAACATATTATTAATTTAGGTTGTGGTTAGAGTCACCGAACCTCGAATTCCGTGCACAACATTCCAAATTGTATTACTAATTGCTCAAGGTGAGTTTATAGCCCCACTTTTATTCTTATTACTTGCTTTATAAAACTATGTGGTGAGAAACATGCAAAACTCTTTCAGACCTGAAACTGACTACACTATTACGTGAAACAACCTTGAATCTCACTATGCTACCGTCAGTTCCTTTTGGGGAAGCGCGATTGTTATAAATGGATGTATTGGGGATGACACCCCCGTTTGAGTTTGACCGGATAGGCAAACGTCGAACATATATCATATCGAATACAAGTGTATTGGAAACACACTTGTTGGGCATTTGTTATCATGCTTCTAGATGCATGCACACTGTCGTAGTTTCGGTTGCATGAACTTGGTACTAACGTAATAGACTCTTACTACATATAGTATCATTCACGGAGATGCTTATATGTACAACTGTGGTCCAACTTGAATACTTAAACTTAAACCTATGAACTCACCAACCTTTGTGTTGACACTTTAGCATGTTTTTCTCAAGTTTTCTTATTGGTATGGGCATTGGCAAAGGCATTCGTTAAGGACTGGCATCTGAAGTGTTTTCACGCATATCTAATACAACTATTAATGGGACAATGATACAGGTTTTACTGACCAGGTTTTAATATTTATATTATCTCGTTATACCTATGGTCTACCCTAATGCACTAACGGGCAGTGTACCCGGTCGTGTGTAGTGTAGTATTTTGGTAAAACCGAGGTCGTCCCAAGAGCTATATGTCACAGATTTTAATATGATTTCGCTATAGAATTAACTAATTAACTACTAAATCAGATAAAGGCAAAGGTTGTAATCAATAGAGGAGAGGGGTGCTAACCTAGTTACTCATCCTAATTAGTAGTGTTTACGTCTAATTACTTCAGGTGGGGTCAAAGTCACTAGGACAGCATTTGGTCAGTTCGCCCTAACCTATCAGCAAAGGGTCCCACTGGAGAAGTCAGGTGTCCCCTCATAAGTCCAGCTGTTCCTGGTCCCCTAAGCCAAGTCTGTTAGGAATTAGAAATTCCAGGTATTAAAGAGTCGGTCACCTTAAGTATATGTATCTGTTAGAAAGCTCGTAGTCGTAGTTCCTTTAAGTTAAGTAGTATTTAGTTAAGTAACACCGTGGAGGACGGACGGGTCTTTACCCACTGTATGCCTGATCCACAGCCCGTTGTGTGGCGTTATATGTAAGACTATAAATACTCTCTACCTCCCAAGGTAGAGAGTTGGAGCTCATAATAAGAATTTTCTTTCTCTCACTAAAGTTCCCTAAACCTCTAAATTTCTCTCTCTAGAATTCCACTTATACGCCACCTTGTTGTTATGGTTTGATGTGTATGTGAAAACTAATATCCTACAATTGGTATCAAGAGCCATGGTTAGATCATATCTTGCACATCTTTGGATTTCTAGTGGTTTTTAGGTGGTTTTTGAGTTTGAAAAAGTTTAGTGGTTTGTGCATCATTTGGTTGATTTCTTGTGTTAAAGCTTGGATTTTGTTAGTACTTTTATGTTTAGAAACATCACAAGTGTTTAGGTTTTCATTTGGTAAGCTTGAATCATCTTGGTTGGGTTGTTTTTGGATTGAAAAGTGATGTTTATGTTGTTTTTCATGCTAGCGACTTGACCTACGGAGTTGTTTCTTAGTAGCGACTTGCTTTGCAATTTTGTAGCGAGTTATAGTTTTGGAGCTAGCGACTTAGGCCTAGCGACTAACAGTACAAGTAGTGGACTCTCCACTACGGGTAGCGACTTGGTGTTAGCGACTTGGTCTGTAGCGAGTTGCTCTTTAGCGACTTGAATCTTTAGCGACTTGACTAGCGAATTGCTGCCAAAATTTTGCTAGCGACTTGAGGCTTAGCGAGTTACTACTTAGCGACTTGCATTTGTTTAGCGACTTGGGACTTTAGCGACTTGGTAGTATAGCGAATTAGGTGTTAGCGACTTGGTGCATTATCTTCTAGCGACTTGGGTGATTTTTTTACGGTTCTCTCTTGATTTAGTAAAATCCCGTGAAAGAATCTATTTCCCGGTTTAATCATAGAGTTATAAAATCCCGTATAAACTGTTAACATGTCTACCAACGTTCCTACTATCATATCCACTGTTGCCGAGGATGTTAAAGCAGCTGGTTCAGATACTCGTCCACCCATGCTTGACAGAACTGACTATGATTCTTGGGCTCAACGAATCAGATTGTACTGTCTTGGAAAGGATAATGGTGTCAACATTCTCAAATCCATTGATGAAGGACCGTATCGAGTTGAGACGACTAGAGATGTACTTGATACTGCTGAAGATGGAACTCTGATTTACGGAATGGACAAACCAAAGATGTATGATGAGCTTGATGATAAGGAGAAAAAGAGATCCGATGCTGATATCAGGGCTTCTAACATTGTTCTTCAAGGTCTTCCTAAAGACATCTACAAGCTTATCAATCACAACACTGAAGCTAAAGCCGTATGGGATAATGTCAAGATGCTTCTCTCTGGTTCTGAGCTAACTATTGAAGACCGAGAATCGCAGCTGTATGATGAATTTGAGCACTTCAAGATGAAACCAGATGAGAGTGTCTATGAGTACTATGTGAGATTTCATAAGTTGGTGAATGATATGAGGAACATCAGAATGACTATGCCTAACATTCAGCTGAACTCAAAATTTGTGAACAACATGAATCCCGAATGGTACAAGTTTGTTACTTCTGTGAAGCTCACTAAAGGATTGAAGAATACGAATTATGAGCAACTCTATGCCTTCCTTCTTCAGAATGAGAGACATGCCATGTTTGAAAAGATGATTCTTAATCAGTTCAAAACCAACCAGGGAGAGACTAGCTCATCTAATGACTCAACTGCCTTCTACTCAAACATCGGAATCACAACCAAAGCCTCACAAGTCATACCCATGGGTAATGGTAATCACAAACTCATTCCTGATCCTATGTTCAAACAAGCTGATGCTGATGCACACGTGGGTAACATCATTAACCAACTAGCTCTTCTGATTAGTCAAAACATGAATTTTCTCCCACAAACCAACAACAACCTCAGAACAACATCTAACCCACACAATCAAGCTACTGTTAAAGATGGGAGGATCGTGGTGCAACCAGTTCAGGAAAGACAGTATGATCAAGGAAGAGATGGAGCTGGTAGAGGTTATGTTGGTAATCAAAATCGAGGAAGGAATGGTAATCAAGGTCAAGCTAAGCCGATCAAATGTTATAACTGTGGTGATGAGGGACACATTGCAAGGAACTGCACATCTCCAAAGCATCCACAGAATGCTGATTACTTCAGAGATAAGATGCTGCTTGTACAAGCTCAGGATAATGGTGCTGCTTTGGATGAAGAGGAATTGTTGTTTCTTGCTGAGGGCAATGCCAAGACCTATGATGCAGATGTGGATGAGCAGCCTATTCAGGAGATAGGTCACAATCATCAGAATGCCTTTCAAGTCGTTGATTGTGATGCATACGACTCTGATGTGGATGATGGACCTACTGCACACACAATTTTTATGGCTAGCATTTCTCCAATGGTCTCTCCCAAGGTCTCTTCTTCACCACAAGCTGGCTCATCCAAAGACAAACTCATCTCAGAGGTATTAAAACTATACGATGACGCTGATGTGCAACAGATGCATGACAAAGTACAATCAACTGAAACTTTTGAATCAAATGTTGAAAATATGGGTAATATCAATATTGTCCCATATGATCAATATGAGAAACAAAGTGAAAGAGAAGTTGTAACAAGTGATGCATCTTCTGCAGTCAACAATGACTATGTTTTTGATGAATACACTGCATGTGCCTCTGATGATTCTGTAATTTCTGAACTAAATGCCTATAAAGAACGTGTTGCTATTTATGAACAACGTGCAAAATTTGAGTTGACCACTCGTGAGCAGGAAATGGATGACTAAGTGCGTACAATCATTAGAAAAAGTAATTTTAGAGAAGAAGTATTAAAACAAGAATTAAATTCCTTGCAAGAAAAGCTTTCTAAAATTGCTAAGCAAAAACAAGAACTTCAAGAAAATTTGAAAATGCTTAAGCAAGAACTTAATGCAAAGGAATCAAAACTCTTGAGAGATTTTTCTAATCTGAAAACTTTGAAAAACAAACTTGAAAACAAGTTGTACATACAAGGAAACACCATTCAGACTGCTCACATGATCACTAAGCATAGAGTTCTAAGCGATAAGCATAGTGTTCCCATTATAGATAAACCCAACCCTGAGTACGGAAAGATAGCAAAAGCAGCTCAAAGTGTGATCTATGATGGCAATGAGATTCTTAAACCTAGACAAAAACCTAGTTGCGTTGAGTGCACTGAGGATGATAAGAAATTAGATGAAATCACTAGGGAGAAGATGAATATGAAACTAAATGATCCTAAATGCAAAGAGAAAAAAATAATTATCACTCCCCATGACTACAAGAAGGAAAACTGGATTTCCTTGAACAAGTTTAAGCCTCAGACATTGTTGACTCCTGAACAAGTTTTCTGGAAAATGGATTTAGATAAGCAGAAAGCTGAAAATATTATTGAAACAAACCCTCCCCTTTGGAAAATGCCTAGAGCGACTGTGTATCCTCCTAATACACCAATGCATCTTGTTCCTAGAACAATTGCCACTAAAAGCAAAACCTTAATTAGCCAATATGTTATATTTCAACTATTTGTTGATTTTGAGAAAACTTGCAAGAAAAGGATCACACCCACTGGTATAACTGAAGGAGAAAGGGGTTTTGAGCAAATGAAAGAATGTTATTTAACTGAGGTCATGCCTTTCTTTAAACTTCTAAAAGATCACTTTGAGAGTCTTAAAAAGGGGATAGAAACTGATATTAAGGGAATGGAAAAAGAATTTGATGCAATGATAGTTGAAGTTAGTGACTATGAGCGTGCACTAAAATATAATGAGATTGAGAGGAAGAACTTGCATAAATTAAATGAGACTCTTATTACTGAATGTGTTGCTCAAGATATGTTTTTCACTGCTTCAAATTGCTCTATTAATGCTTCCCAATTTCATGAACTATCTGTTGCCCTGAAAGTCTCCCATGATCGTGTCATTGAGCTTGAAAAAACTAATTCTAAACTAAACGAGAAAATTGAACTGGATGATCACGACAATTTGGTTAAACATTTTTCTAAACTAGAAGTTGAGCATTTTAATTTACAACTAAAATATCAACATCTTAAAGAAAATGTCAAAACTTCAAATATCAAGACATCCTCAGATGCTCCAGAGTTTGATGCAGTTTTTCAAATTAACAAACGTGATGAACAGATTCAAGCTCATTGCAACACGATCAGAAAGTTAAAAGCCCAAATCTCTCAATTAAAGGGTCAAACGAACAATATGATAGGCTCCCAAATGCCTCCTCCTTTAGACTCTCAGTATTCTCAAACGTTTCATCTTCAAAACCTAGTAAATGCATTACAACAAGAAAATGAAAGTTTTCTAGAAGAAAATGAAAAGGTTAAACGTCATTTCAATGAGTTATTTGAATCAATAAAGGTCGCTCGTAACAAAAATAACGAACAAATAGCTTCATTGCAAAAGGAAATTGAGAATCTGAAGAGTCAGGTAAAAGGGAAAACGCCTATGACCAATGGGGAGAATGGTGTATCAAAGGTTCACTCTTGTAATAAATATGCTTTGTCTGTGAAATATGTCCCTCCTCATCTCAGGAACAACAAACTTGCTGTTCAAACATACTTCTCATCCCTTAAGGATTGCCTAGAATGTCTGCGTGAGATTGTTGAAGAGGATAAGTTAGAGAAACCTCATGATAATGCAATTGGACATGCATGCTTATATGCCAAACGATCTCAAGAAATCTTAGAATGCTTGATCACAATATGCCCAAAGTCATTAGGTGAGAGAGTTAATCCTTTGATTCCATGCTCGATGCCTAATGCCAAGTATGATATTCATTCGATGCCCAATGTTTTGAATGTGAACCTTAGTGTGCCTTTAAGTAGTTCAGATTCCAGATCTGTCAAAGCTAAAAAAGAGAACTCAAGCGTGCCTTCTAGGAGTACAAATCCCAGTACTTCTAGTTTTAAGAAAGTGAACCTTAGTGTGCCTGCATGTAGCTCAGATCCCAGCACATCTAAACAGGTGATGCAAAGAGTAGTTAAACCAACTAATGTTCCCATTCCCTCTACAGGAGTAATAAGTGACATTAAAGGGAGCATGTCAAAGTCTCAAGACAATACAAGGAATGATAGGACCTCGCAAGCTAAGAATGTGCACTGGAAAAGAGTAGAAGAACAATCTAGGAACTTTAAGTTTGAACCGAATAAAACGAATCGTGTTGATTCTAGTATTAGCCATAGGCGTACTGTAATTAATTCGAATTCTGATACTATTTGCAAACCTTGTATTAATGTCTGCTTGAATTCTGTTTCTAATCATGAATGTGGTGTTAATGTTCTGCCTAATGATGTTAATTGTCCAGTTAATATTGTTAATGCTAAAATTCATGCTAAGAAGGCTAAAAGGCAAAAACGAATGAAAGTTGGAAAACAGTGGAAACCCACAGGAAGAACATTCAGTAAAATAGGCTATTATTGGATACCTGTTGGTCATAAGACTAATCAGATAATGCCCACTAGAAAATGGATGCCTACTGGTAGAACTATTCCCTTAAGAAGTGAGCACACTGTGAACAGGGCTAATACAGACACTAGTACTGCATCTATTCACAATGATTCCATTGCCTCATTTTCTGATATGAATGCTTCTATTTCTGATGTGGGTGTTCCAACCATTGTTACTAACCAAATGGAACCCATTCTTGCATGGGGATCCCAATTATCCAGTTATCCATTCTTGTCTGTGTTCAACTGCAGATCATTCAAATCGTTCTGTGGTACCTGGACTCAGGCTGTTCCAAGCATATGACTGGCGACCGATCACGGCTCATGAACTTCGTGAGCAAATTCATCAGGACTGTTAGATTCGGGAATGATCATTTCGGTGCTATTATGGGTTATGGAGACTATGTTGTTGGCAAAAGTGTTATCTCCAGAGTTTACTATGTAGAAGGTCTTGGTCACAACTTGTTCTCTGTTGGTCAATTATGCGATTTGGATCTAGAAGTAGCCTTCAGAAAACATACCTGCTTCGTTAGAGAACTTGATGGTAAGGAACTTTTAAGAGGTTCGCGTGGTTCAAATCTATACACCATCTCCATCGAAGATATGATGAAGTCTTCTCCAATTTTCTTGCTGTCAAAGGCTTCTAAAACAAAGTCATGGTTATGGCATCGTCGTCTCAATCACCTGAACTTCGGCACCATCTATGATCTCACTAGAAAGGACTTAGTTGTAGGTTTACCTAGACTCAAGTACGAAAAGGATCATCTTTGTTCAGCATGTCAATTGGGAAAAAGCAAGAAGTATGCCCATAAACCCAAACCTACTAACTCTGTCACAGAAGTTCTTCATATGATTCATATGGATTTATGTGGACCAATGAGGGTGCAGAATATCTTTGGAAAGAAATATGTGTTAGTTGTGGTTGATGATTACTCTAGATTCACCTGGGTCAAGTTCTTAAGGACAAAGGATGAAACTCCTGATATCATCATCAAACTCATCAAACAACTGCAGGTTCGACTTAACAAAACCGTCAGAATTATCAGAACAGACAATGGAACTGAGTTTGTCAACAAACAACTTAGTGAATTCTATGAAAGCGTTGGAATCAGCCATTAAAGAAGTGTTCCACGAACTCCTCAACTGAACGGTGTAGTTGAAAGACGAAATCGAACTCTTGTTGAAGCCGCTAGAACAATGCTGATTTACTCAAAGGTTCCAATGTTTCTCTGGGCTGAAGCAATTGCCACTGCATGCTACACACAAAATCGTTCCCTGATTCACACTGTTCATGGAAAAACTCCATATGAACTTGTCCACAACAGAAAACCTAATCTCTCTTTCCTTCGTGTGTTTGGTGCATTGTGTTATCCAACTAATGAGGGTCAAGACTTAGGCAAACTTAGGGCTAAAGCTGACATTGGAGTATTTGTAGGATATGCACCAAACAAAAAGGGATACCGAATCTACAACAAAAGAACCCGAAATATCATGGAAACAATTCACGTTACGTTTGATGAGCTGACCGGTCAAATGGCTCCTGGACAATCCAGTTCAGGGTCCGCACTTCAAAACAGTCCCATTGGTTCATCTCTTGTTCCAAACTCCTCTCATGAAACTCCATATGTACCTCCATCTGAAGATGATTTAAAGAAATTGTTTGATCCTATGTTTGATGAACTTTATGATCCAAGTACTAATGAGGTATCGATCCCTACAACAGAGTCTGCTCACATTCCTGTGAATGAAGTAAATCCCTCAGTCTCAATATCTT
Organism: Chrysanthemum seticuspe; assembly: GCA_019973895.1. Lineage (NCBI taxonomy): Eukaryota > Viridiplantae > Streptophyta > Magnoliopsida > Asterales > Asteraceae > Chrysanthemum > Chrysanthemum seticuspe. Next base: position 257,910,444 of record BPTQ01000004.1, read on the forward strand.
TAAGTCAAGAAGCGCCTATTGCTGATCCTTCAGTCTCATCAACAAATCATCATTCTTCAAATGTACATCATGGAACTGTTTCTGGCATCAATGATGAAGTTAATCCCTTTGGTACTCCTGAAGATGCTCCATTTGAAAACATATTTGCTCCTGAATCATCATCAGAACCATCTTCTTCAGGAGACATCGACTCTGCTACTTCAGTCCTTCAACAACTGCCACATGAACACCTTAGAAAATGGACTCACGATCATCCACTAGACAACATCATTGGAAATCCCTCTCGTCCTGTATCAACACGGAAACAACTTGCAACCGATGCCTTATGGTGCTTCTTCAACTCCGTACTATCTAAGATCGAACCAAAAGATGTTAAAACCGCCATGAATGAAGATAGCTGGTTCAATGCCATGCAAGATGAAATTCATGAGTTTGATCGACTTGATGTATGGGAGTTAGTACCTGCTCCAGACTGTGCTATGATTATTGCTCTTTAATGGATCTTCAAAGTGAAACTTGATGAGCATGGTGATGTGTTGAAGAACAAGGCTCGATTAGTTGCTAAAGGATACCGTCAAGAGGAGGGTATTGACTTTGAAGAATCTTTTGCTCCAGTTGCTCGAATCGAGGCAATCAGAATCTTTTTGGCTAATGCTGCTAGTAAGAACATGATAGTCTATCAGATGGATGTAAAGACAGCATTTCTGAACGGAGATCTTAAAGAAGTCGTCTACGTCAGCCAACCTGAAGGATTTGTGAATCAAGAGCATCCTACTCACGTTTATCGTTTGAAGAAGGCCCTTTACGGTTTAAAGCAAGCTCCAAGGGAATGGTATGATACACTGTCAAAGTTTCTTCTATCAACCGGATTTAGCAAAGGAGCAGTTGATCCAACATTGTTCACCAGGAAGTCAGGCAAACATTTAATTCATGTTCAAATTTATGTTGATGATATTATCTTTGCCTCGACTGACCCAATGGAATGTGATAGTTTTTCAAATGAAATGAGTTCAAAATTTCAAATGTCAATGATGGGACAAATGTCATTTTTCTTGGGATTACAAATTTCGCAAAGTCCCGGAGGCATTTTCATAAATCAATCTAAATATGCAACTGAGATCTTAAAGAAATTTGGATTTGATTCAAGTGACCCTGTTGACACTCCCATGATTGATCGAACCAAACTAGATGAGGACCACTCAGGGATCATGATTGACCAAACAAAAAATCGTAGTATGATTGGATCCCTGATGTACCTCACAGCTAGTAGACCAGACATCTTGTTCGTTGTTTGCATGTGTGCTAGATACCAGGCTAAGCCTACTAAAAGGCACCTTGAAGCAGTTAAACGGGTCTTTCGGTATCTCCAAGGAACCATCAATATGGGTCTTTGGTACCCGAAGGACACCGGCATATCACTAACAGCCTATGCAGATGCTGATCATGCAGGGTGTCAAGATACTCGTCGAAGTACATCTGGAGGTGCTCAGTTTTTGGGTGATAAGCTTGTGAGCTGGTCCTCAAAGAAGCAAATGAGTACTTCTATTTCCTCTACAGAGTCTGAATACATAGCCATGTCATCTTGTTGTGCTCAAATCTTATGGATGAAATCTCAATTATCTGACTATGGCTTTGAATTCAACAAAATCCCTCTGTACTGTGATAATAAAAGTGCTATTGCTCTCTCATGCAACAACGTTCAACACTCAAGAGCAAAGCATATCGACATTCGACATCATTTCATCAGGGAACAAGTGGAAAAAGGTGTGGTGGAACTCTATTTTGTGAGGTCTGAATATCAGTTAGCAGACATCTTCACCAAAGCTCTTCCAAGAGAACGTTTTGAGTTTATTCTTCCACGTCTTGGCTTGAAAAGCCTTCAACCAGAAACACTCAAACGTCTTCAAGAGGAAGACGAGGAGTAAAGGTCTATCTTCATCTATCTCTTGTATATATCTATTCGAAAATCAAAATACAAAATTATAAAACCCTCAAAAATCAAATAGAAAAATATAAAACTTTCAAAATCCATAAAAATTTGAAAAAAAAAATTCGAAAAACCCTCAAAAATATTGTCATTTTGTCATGTTTTTCTCGGTTCGATAATATCTACGGTCTTTGTGCTGTCATTCAAAGAATGACACGGGACTTTAGATGTTGTTCGAATGTTAAAAAAAAAAAAAAAAAAAAAAAAAGATTGGGAGAAAGAGAAACGATGGCTTACTGTCATTTAAGGCAGTAACCCGCTTTTCAAAGAAAGAACAGAGCCATACTTTATCATGTTTTTCCATAAATTCAATGCTCTGATTCTATAAACATTTATCTGCTGAAAACTAACTGCTTTGAAAAATAACTCGGTCTCTATTTTTGATAATCATCAGGACTTATTTGTCAAAATCTCTATCTCTCAATCAACAACTTATGTCATTGATTGAGGGGGAGAATGATTTCAATTAAATTAAAAAGTTATTTGGCATTAAATTGTTTTCAAAAGATGTACATGCATGTTTTATCAATGGAGTTTAAAGTCTTAAAATCCGATCCTTATCAGTTAAAACGCTTTCATAATCAAGTCACAATTCTCCTTAAAAGCTTTCAAAATCAATTTAAATCTATAAGAGATCACAAATCTCAAATGATTTGATAATTGTGATCGGGGGAAAATGTGTGATTTAAATTGGATTTAAACTGACAATTCGGTAAATGGTTTTATAAGGATGTACATGCTGTCCTTCCCACACGTGACAAACGATTTCAAATTTTCAATGCACATTTTGAGGGGGAGCATCTATCTTAAACCTATGATTTGAAACGTGATCATTTATCTCAATGTGCAGGTTCCCTCTAGTATGTGCAAAACTCTTTTCAAACCTCGAGGCACATATTGAGGGGGAGCAAATTTATGGAAACCTCATCCTTCCCGGAAATGCTTTATCTACTTGATTTGATCAAGGAAGTGATGGTGATATCTTTTAGAAAATGGTAATCAAAGAAGTAATTTCTTCCTCTTGCCTCCGTGTGCAAAACGATTTCAAACATTTGATGCACATGTTGAGGGGGAGCACTTATTCTAAAAATATCAAAAACAATTCAGGTACAAAATGTTTTGATAATGTATCACAAGTATCTGGATTGATTTTCAAAAGGTTTTCAATTGGTTCCAATGGCAGATGAACAATACCAAATAGACCGACCAACTTTACTTTATGTACGGTGATATAAGGATGATAAGGTTAGGTATTGGTTCGCATGATCCGCCAGAACCGGAGGGATCTACCTAGGGACAATCCACTAGTTAGTGTAGAAGTCCTTAGGTATGATGATAAAAGGAGAAAAGTGAGATATGGGAAGAGTGCGGACTGAGGCAGAGCAAGTACTGGAACAAACCCAACAAGGTTCTTGCAATGAAGTCTTGGTAAGCACTGAAGGGGTTGAAGAATTAAAAAGAATTGAATGAGAAAAGGGTGAAAACAAATAGCCCTCTTTTTATTCAACCTTAGGGCAGAAACCGGGTTCAATTCATAAGCTACTGATGGTATCATCGGTATTGAAGACATGACGTCACGGACCCAGTGACGCACTGCACTTCAACTTTCCAAACCACTCAAGTTCCTCTTAAAAGGACTTGTTTCATTCTCACGGGGAACCGACATTATCTATCAACTTTCTCTTAGAGATTGTTGATATTGAAGAAGGAGACCCTCTCCCTAGTCTCCGGCACATGAACCAAATATGCACAAAATTGAGTCTAGAGCCACGAGATCATCAATAAATCTCATTTAGGACACTTTCAATGAAGACTCTCTGTTTCACACAATGTGAAAAGAGAGATTATATCTTGAGTCCTACGCATTATCCTTGTGGTATTGCCAGAACATCTGAGTGACGTGTTTACATATTCACAATGAAGATGGAAAGCCTTCTGGAGCCAACATCAAACAAGCTCCTGGTAGGTGGCATGTGAGATCTATTATATAGATCAACCATGTGACAACTGAACAGAAACAATGGGGCGATTCAATCTTTTGAATCAATCCTGGTTCAGGTTATGGATTGACGGATACCTTTGAAAAACCGGTCTTTGTGCTTAATAACTCTTTTCTTTAGCACATCGACCGTGTACTCATTTTTCAAACCAAAAGGTGTTTTTATGATTGATAATTGATTTTCAATAAAACCTTCGTTGTATTGCAAAAACAATTTCTATTGAGCAATACACGATTGTTTTTCAAATCTCTTTTCATCAATCAGTGGACTTAAATTCGCTGGTTCACTCACTCCGTGTTGTCTTCTTTGAGATGTTCCGGTTTGAGAACAGCTAGAGCAGCTGCGAAACCCTGTCAAGGAAATTCTTCGGAATTATACCTGATCACAGGCAGTACATGTACTGATCAACGGGGAACCGTGGGCCGTGTTCCTCAATTCAACAAAAGTGATCAAAGACACTTTCGTGCGATTTATTGCTAACTGTTGTATGCAGGTACACCCGACGTTTGCAGCTGATCAGAATGAAGCGGTCAATCCATAGCCGCATGCTCACTTAACACATTCATCTCAAAAGAAATCATGATTAGTGCATCAATGACTCTGATATTTTCACTCCATGCTTCTGCTACGCTGCTGCCAATATCATGAATCAACTAAAGCTTCCGCTACTCTGATGAGAAGATATCATGATCCAGAATGTGAGCATGTCGGTCCTAAAGTCACAACATCACATAATACCAACACCACAAAGGATGTCTCAGAGATTTTTGATAGCTGATGATCTCAAAAGCTGGCTCAAATTTATTATCACGTGGATCAGTAAAAGACCTCCACTTGGAGTAACCAAACATGCAATGTGAAGAATTAATGACTACGAGCTTAGGAGCAAAGGACTACATCAAGAATGCAAGAACAATTGTTAATGTAATATCTATTTGTATTCAATGTAATTTTGGTACATGATTGAGGTGACCTCCCTTAGGGGGAGATTGTTAGGAATTAGAAATTCCAGGTATTAAAGAGTCGGTCACCTCAAGTATATGTATCCGTTAGAAAGCTCGTAGTCGTAGTTCCTTTAAGTTAAGTAGTATTTAGTTAAGTAACACCGTGGAGGACGGACGGGTCTTTACCCACTGTATGCCTGATCCACAGCCCGTTGTGTGGCGTTTTATGTAAGACTATAAATACTCTCTACCTCCCAAGGTAGAGAGTTGGAGCTCATAATAAGAAATTTCTTTCTCTCACTAAAGTTCCCTAAACCTCTAACTTTATCTCTCTAGAATTCCACTTATACGCCACCTTGTTGTTATGGTTTGATGTGTATGTGAAAACTAATATCCTACAAAGTCATTAAGTACCGCTACATTCTAGATTCATAATAGTGAGTGCCCGGGCGCTAGCAACTTAAAGACTCACCCCTTACTTCTTAAGTTCATCCAAACGGTAGGTGATCAGTTGGTCAAATCGCACAAGTAGAAAGGGTTTTCAGTTGGTCATATCTTACCCTTCCCGTCTCAGTCTACTCACTTAGGGTCAGTTGGTCATATCTCCTAAGCAACTAGCCTCTACCGCCATTCAAAACTACCGGAACAAGGGTAGCTACCAACAAACTATGAATGCATACATTTAGAAATAATTATACAGAAGCAATGTAAACGCAAACAAAACAATTAAGGAATCATAACTAGGCCAGCACCTAGAGGTGCTTAGCCGCTCATATTAACTATATCAATCGATTCAATGTTTAATGTTACAAAATACATGAATTGAAAGTAAATAAAAGATAAAATGCTAATCCTTTTCGTAGGGGAGTGATTTCTCCCTTGGAGATAGCTCTGTATGCTCCTCTAGATCTGCCTTTGACTTCTTCTCACGTTCCCTGATTGTTGTGTGTGAAATGGGATGATTTGAAATGCTGGAAATCGTGGGGTATTTATAGGCCAGATCTGGTTACGGCGTAACTAATTATAAGAGTTACGCCGTAACATACAATTCTTCATATTTTTCACTAATAATGCTTGTTAGGGCGTAACCTCTGGAAGGAGTTACGCCGTATCTTCAATAAATCTTGGTTATGCCGTAGTTGTTGCATGAGTTACGGCGTAATTAGTAGCGGTGCGGAACCTCATTTTACCTAATATGGTTACGTCGTAATCTTGGAAAGAGTTACGCCGTAATCTTCTATTAAGTTGGTTTTCTGAGCCACGCTTTAGTTATGGCGTAATGTGAGAGAGGAGTTACGCCGTAACTTCTTCAAAGTGAGCATACTATGATAAATCTTCAATAAACTCTCCAAATTCGCGTCGCTTTAGCTCCAATGCTTGTAATTTACCTGAAAATGAAATATAATAGAAAACAAGCATAACTCAATATAAATGATATAAATTACAAGCATTATCAGGGGAAATTGACACTTAATATTTAGGATAATTTGATGTTATCAGACAACATATATTTTATGGGTTTACTTCCGCACTTTGAAACAATGGTGTAAAAATATTTCTTAAATTAATTTATCTTTCGATAATGGAATAGATTTTTCATTCTTTATTTCCTTGTGTTATGAGTATTGATTTGGTAACACCCCATGACCCGAACGCTTTCGTTGTGCCAATTTTTGGGGTGTTACAGATTGGTATCAGAGCCAAGGTTATAGAAAATTAGGTACTTTTTCAAAACCTAAACTATAACCAAATTTTCCTAAAAATACTTCAACACTGCCACAGTTGCCGATGTCTGCCATGCCTTGCCTACTGTTACATGATGTAGTCGTGCTATGTTTTGCTGCTGCATTTTAGGTTCGTATAAACTCTCATTAGAACTAAGTTAATTATCCTTAAAGTCCTTAAGTTTCTTAATTAACTCGCTTTAAACTTTAAGGTTGTTCTTGTTTGATTGGGTCGCGAAGTTTAAATGAGTATAAGGTTGATGTAACAAACTTAATGAAATTAAGGAATAATTAACTTAAAGATAGTGTAGGGTAGACTACGAATGTTTATACTTGTTACCTCTCCATGCTAAATTGAGTTACGTGCACACTATTACATATTATTGCTATGCTAAATTGAGTTACCTCTCCATATTACTGCTTCTATGTTATATCTTTATGAAACATTCAACTACTTGATTTATATTATTTTCACCCATATATTTATACCACCTCTGTCACTTGTTACATCCTACTATTTCACTCATATATTCTATCTTTCATACCCTCATACGACACTACTCCTTCTATTCTAAACTCAATTATCATCTTTTTTCTTGTATCGTAGAAGATGCCTAGGAGAAAGCCAACCAGGGCCACCCGTGGCCGACCCGCCACTACTCCTACTCTTGCTCCTGCCAGGGCTGCTGCAACCCACCTGCTCTGAGTCAAGCCATGAATAATCGATTAGTCAATGAACGCGGGGCATCAACACTAGCTGAGATGAATACGAACAACTTAACCACCAATGTTGAAACTTCTAGGTCTACTAGTAACAAACATGGCTGCACGCACAAGGAGTTCCGCAACTGTATGACTGTGGTTATAAGGGAACGGAGGGAACCGTTGGTTTGACCAGATGGTTTGAAAAACTGGAAACTGTGTTCAGGATCTGCAACTGCGAAGATGAAGATAGAGTGAAGTTTGCTTCGTTCACTTTTCAAGAGGTTGCCCTAACTTGGTGGAATAATTACCTGAAGTCTGCAGACATTGATGCTGCTTATGCTATGCCTTGGGAAGAATTCAAGGGTATAGTGCTCAAGAAATATTACCCTCGCAATGAGATCAAGAAGCTGGAGATTGAATTATGGAATCTCAAGGTAAAGGGCACTGATATGGCATCCTACAACCAACGTTTCCAAGAGTTGGCCTTGTTATGTCTGGAGATGGTACCAACTGAAACTCGCTTAATAGAGCGGTACATCGGAGGGCTACCTCCAACTATCGAGGGAAATGTGACTACCTCCAAGACTGCTGATCTTCATGAGACTATTGAAGTGTCAAACAAGTTGATGGATCAAGTGATTGAAGATGTCGCTGAAGCAGTAGAGGACAACAAACGGAAGTGGAATGATAACTCCAAAAACAACAACAATAATCAAAACAAGAGACAAGAGGTAGTTAAGGTTCACTCTGCTGGGACAGAAGAGAAGAAGGGCTATGATGGGAAGCACCCTTTGTGCAACCGTTGTAAACTTTACCACAGTGGTCAGTGTACTGTGAAATGTCGCAACTATCAGAAGATTGGGCACATGACCAAAGACTGTAAGTCAAAGGCTCTTGCTGACATAACTTGCTTCGGATGTGGAGAACGAGGACACTACAAGAATGAGTTTCCCAATCCAAAGGATCAGAATGGAAACAACCAGATTGGAGTAGCCCGAGGAAGAGCTTATCTCCTTGGAGAAAGAGAAGAACATCAAGACTTCAACACTATCTAGAGTGACGACAACAAAGAAATTATCCGCCCTCTCAGATTGCAATCCTTTAAGTTTCCTATCTATTGTACTCTTTTGTGTAACCGCGTTGTATTCTGAATATTCCGTTTAGTGAATCCTTTATCTTTTGTTTAACTATCGCCTCATGTCACTAACTCTTTCTTGAACGACTAGCCCTTTTTTCCATGCCACGTTTTAAGTATATATACCCACATCTCTTCACTGTATCAACCTCGACGATTTTCGTATCTTAAACCACGAGGACGTGGTTTTCCTAAGGGGTAGGTACTGTAACAACTCATAAATTTCCCTACTTGTTTTCGTGACTATATTTTTTTTCTTTTCTTTTCGAACTATAATCCAACACACAATAGGTTTCATACTTAAACAATGGACCGAATACTAGTCCAGCATTCCCCCCTTGGACTGTCTTGGGCCGAACCTTTATACAAGCCCACTCCCATTTCTCCTTAGGCCTCTATTTCGTTTTAAACCCACGAAGCCGATTTTCTTTTGATAGTTGGTTAGTCACCAACGAGCCCAAGACAATTGTTATTTTGTGTTTTGCATTTCCTTGTCAAAGCCAAATGATACTCAACCAATAAATACATATATTAGCCTACTATGTTTGACTTCCTTTCATGAACTAAGTTACTTCATCATTCTTTTTCTTTTGTTTTTGACGTATGAAACCAAAAGAGAATATACATACGTGTACCTTCCTTTTTCCTTTCATTGAAACCAAATGCAACAGGGAACACAACAACCTATTGACTTTATGAACTAAACCCACGTGAAACATTTCATCTTTGCTTCTTGCATGAGACATCAACCAAAGGGGACAAACACACCTCTTAAAGCCACCCTACTTAATATAATATTACACTAAGCATCTTCTTTGACCCATTGACCTTATTAACCAAGGAGTTTTGTGTCACCTTTGATTTGACATAGCCATCATGCACCCCTAACTTTGGCCGATCCTTAGCATGCTCCCACAACACTCTCATACCTTCCTCTTATGAATCCTAGGCACATGCATTAGAATAGTCAAAGAGCCATGCATGTTTTGGCTATAAAAGACTTAGACACTTAGTCACTTTCACACAAGTTCTCACTCAACAAACACGCTTACATTCACTCTCCCTCACTACAATAGTTCACAGAAGAAGTAAGAAGAAGAAAAAGAAAAGCTTTAATGGTTGCATTTTAGGAAGGATACAAGTTTAATCTTGGAAGTTTTGGGGTTCCAAATCGTATCTTGTGTCTCGTTTTCTTGTTCTCTCAATCTCATCTCCACCCTTGCGGTGTCGTAAGCATCTAAATATATCATCTCAATTATACATTTATTACTTAAATACATCATGCATACCCAAATTTGTATCACCAATATATGCTCTTGCCTCTACAAATCATTTTCAAACTAAAAATATATAAGTACCTCATGTTGTGCTTTTCTTTTTATCTCGACACCTAAAAATGTATAATTGTCAAAAATCTCATCACTATACTTTAATATGATGATGAGATAGTAACATAGCCGAAATCTAGGTCGAACGGGAGAGAAACTGTATTTTTAATAAAGACGGAAAAGTTATGATTTCATTTGAAAATTTGGCCGAGTGACCTTCTTTAGGCCTAATAACGAACCCTCTAGACTTAGGTGGCGGGCCGTTAAAGTTTTGAAAAAGGTAGACCACGCAAAAAAATAAATATAGCCCTTTTAATCAAACAAAACCGAGCCTTAGCGAAGAAGATACGTTGATTTAAAGTTGCGACGAGACTAACTTTCCAGCTCAAAACAGTCAAAAATATTCTAAGTGTCAAAACTGTTTTTCTCACATGACCATGTTTGAACCCGTTTTTCTCATAGAAGGAATCCGTTTAGGGAAATTTATAGCAGTAAGTAAAATGAAGTAGACATGTTATAGTTTCCAAAAAGTCCAACCAATTGTCAAACGGATCTATAACGAATAAACTACAACTCTGTGAACTTTCCCGAAAACTGTCAAAAACCCACGAAAGGAGACTGAGTACCCAACTTTAAGGCCATTTTTATGTAGGATCGGGTTCGATTGAGCTGAAGTTCAGTTCTAGACATTTGTAGACCTTGTTCCATACTCCCTAAATCCACTAAGTTGGTAAAGACAAATCAAATATGTTGATAGCTGATGATTTGCTAAAAATCATATGGTTATCAATGTACCATGGTCTTAAACACCTAAACATTTGGCTACTCCAGAGTTAATGGCTTTGGTAAAGAGACATCAAAACCATTAAAATTTCAATGATTCACCTCTCACAGAAGTTTACACATCTGGAAGTGATGAGAATAGACTGAAACTTAAATGATCTGATGTACAAGTTGTCATATGTTGCTGAAAAGATGGAGCTTGCTGATAGTTGCTGAAAATAATTACTGATAAAGACTACTTTGATGATGATTATACAAGCACAGAGATTACAAAGAAAAAATCTGAAGATAAAGATACAATCCTTGAAGACAAAGATGTTAAAGTCAAATATACAAAGGAACTTGAAATCAAGCAAGTAGAATTCAAGTTAGGGGAGGATTGTTGGGATATATAAAGTCAAAGTGCTGAAGAGTTAAAGTACTGAAGTCAAAGTACTACTAAAGAAGAAAATCAAAGTACTGCAAGGTCAAAGGACTGCTATGCAAAATCGTTAAGGATTATATTGTAATTCTAGAATGTTCTAAGTATAAGTTTAGTATTACTTGACGTACAAGGTTTGTAATTGTAAACCGACTAGGGTTATCCTTAAGCCTATAAAAGGACCCCTAGATTGGCATTAGATGTACGTGCATTATTAGAGTTTTTAGAGAGTACGATATTAGAGTTTAGAGTTGTTAAAGAATCTGTATAACAAGCAGATTCAGAGTTCTAATATAATCGTTAAAGTTAAACTTTATTCTTCTTAGCTTTGTTAAGTAAATTCTGCATACTTAATAGAGTTAGTTCAGTGTTTCTTTGTTAGCAACTTAGGATTTATCCGAGGTTACTAAGTCCTTACAAGCTACATAAGTTAGTTTGGTTAGAATACATCGATCCAACAAGTGGTATCAGAGCTTGTGTGGAAACTCTGATTAAGAAGAAACCCTTAAAATCTAGTTAACAACAAACTCTAAAGATGTCGACTGAAGCTGCACCACCCCCATCCATCACCTCACTCATAATACCTATTATCAAGAAAGGAGAGTACGATCTATGGAGCATGAAGATGAGGCAGTACATTGCCATTACATACCATGCACTATGGAATGTAATTGTCAATGGCAATGAAGTTGTTGCAGAACTAGTAGAGATTCCTGGACAACCTAAACCACCCAAGGCTATCTTACCAGCAGCAACAGTTAGAAATCAAGAAAAGGCTCTCAACATCCTACTTTCTGCTATACCTGATGCTCACCTACTCAAGTTTCATGATGCTAAACAATTATGGGTTGCTCTCAAGACAAGGTTTGGAGGTAATGATGCTTCCAAGAAGATGCACAGAAATCTGTTGAAGCAACAGTTTGAAACTTTCACTGTTGGTGAAAGAGAAGGTCTTGATGCTGCCTATGACAGGTTCCAAAATCTACTCAGTATGCTAGAGTTATACAAGGCAGAGGTATCTGTTGAAGATGCAAATCTGAAGTTCTTAAGGAGTTTGCCATATACATGGCATGTGATTGCTACTATGATCAGAGGACAACCTGGATTGGATACTATGGACTTTGATGATCTCTACAACCATCTGAAGGTGTATGAGCATGAGATGAATGGCCAAACAAGTTCAAAGTCTCACAGTATAGCTTTTGTGTCTTCTGAAAAGAGAGACAGTACTTCCACTAAAATTACTGCTCACCCTACTCAAAGTACTGTTTCCCAAAGTACTGCATATCCTGCTCATTCTATCACAACCATGACCAACCCCACATCATCACCAACTAACACCATCCATTCTGATGAAGTCGTATGCTCATTCTTTGCTCACCAAGCCACTTTACCTGTTACTTATGAAGAGGATTTGTCACAAATTGAAGATGATGCTCTTGAAGAAATTGATATCAGGTGGCAAGTTGCTATGATCACTGATAGGATCAAGAAGTTCATGAAGAAAACAGGAAGAGGCATTGACTTCAAACCCAAACAGGGTATCACCTTTGACAAGTCAAAGATTGAATGCTTTAACTGTCAAAAGACTGGACACTTTGCAAGGGAGTGCAAGTTTGCTAAATATCAGGCAAATAGAATGACTGAGAAACCTAAGCTTGAACTAAAGGAGATCCCTATCACTGAAACAAAAGCTTTGGTTGCTCAAGAAAATCTATCAGAGGTTGACTGGAGTGCTGAGTTTGATGATGAACCAGTAACATATTGTATGGTAGCAGTGGAAGAATCAGTGAAAGAGTTTGATGATTGGAGCACAGCCTTTGATGAGGAACCTGGACATGCTGCTTTGGAATCCATAGATGGTCTAGGAAGTTTTGATTGGAGCATGGAGAATGAACATGACCTTGTTCTGCTTGCTATGGTAGCTACTTCATCAAGTTTACCCCCTATCTCTGAGGTATGCTCTAAGTGTCATAATTTTTATCAAAAAGTGCTTAATGATTATGTAACTGAAAGAGATAATTATAGTAGGGCTAGGTCAGAGGTAGTTGGTTATCAAATCACTTTAGAGTCTATGGAAGCCAAAATTAAAACACATGAAAATAATGAAATGGCTTGGGCTGAAAAGTATGAACAACAGGATTATCAGTTAAAATTAAGTGAATAGAAGTTAGGATGTAAAATTTCTGAGATTGAAAAGCTGACTAAGGAGAGGGATGAATTGCTAGAAAATTTTGCTGCTTGGGGACAATCTGGTCTTTCTCATGTTAGTTATGTTGAAAAACAGAGAAGAGCTTACATTAGAACTGGACTAGGATTTGGTATGGACTTTAGTAGCATAGAGGAAAACCCACCTAGTGATAAGAACCAACTTGACTTTGAGGATATAACAACTAGTGATGATGAACTCATTAATTATGTAGATAACACATCTAGTGATGAGGAATCAATTAGTCAAACACCTCCAGAGTTTAAGAAAGACAATGGTTATCATGCAATCCCTCATCCCACTGGTATTTTTCAACCACTTAGGGCAGATGTTTCTCGTTTTGGAGTAGACAACCTAGAGTTTAGAAAGAAGCTTACAGGTAAATCTAGTTCTGAAACCCTAAAAGAAACAGTTGAAAAACCTAAGGTTGATGATGTTAAGAGTCAAGCAGTACCTTCAACTCAAAGTACTGCTGCACGATCAGCAGTACCTTTAAGAATACCTTTTCAAAATACTTCTAAACCTTTTTGGGATAATTTTGGTCAAAACAGTTTTCATCATTCACCAAAAAGACAGGATACTTTTAATCACAGACCTAAAGGAAGAAATTTTGGGAGTATGGGTCAAAAATTGTGTTTTGTTTGTTATAGTCCTGATCATCTGATTAAGGACTGTGACTTTCACTCAGACTACTTAAGCAAATTCCCAAAGACCAGATCTGCCACCAAAAACCAAAGGAGAATAAACCAGTCTGGACTCATTCATATAGGGTTAACCATAGTAACTTCTCACAAGACTATAGATACCCTCACCAGAGAAGACCTTTTTCAAAATCCCCAGTACCTTCAAACACTTTTCAAGGTACTGTTAAGTCAAAACCAGTACTTTCTCAAAGTACTGCTCAGTTTTCACCAAACACTTTTTGGAATAGAAACCCTAGGAGATCTAATTACTATCAATCTAGAAGACGTTTCAACTCAAAGAAAGTAGCTAGATCAAGGGACTCTACACCAGAAGTTAAAACCAAATGGGTTAAGAAGGAAAGTACTGATGGGGAACAAACAGTACTTTCATCAAGTGTGGGTGAAACAGAGATTTTTGTTGAAAATAATAAAGAAAACTTGGATGAAAAAGAGATTTTTATTGAAAAACCAACACAAGTTTTTGAACAACCAAAGATAATTGATCATGTGCTTAAAGATAGTGGAAATTACATACTTAAAGAATTTAAGTATGTAACTCCACAAGGGGACCACAAGTCAGTAATGGCTTGGGTTCCTAAAATTAACTAACTCGTTTATCTTTGTACATGGCAACCCAGAAGAGGAGCTTAAAGATCATCTAATTGTAGATAGTGGTTGCTCTGGAAGCATGACAGGAGACAAAGAGATTCTGTCAGATTTTAGATATTATTGTGGAGGAAGAGTTGCATTTGGGAATGATGCTAGTGGAGGAAGAATTACAGGCAAAGGAACTATTAAGGCAGGGAGCATAGATTTTGAGAATGTTAGATATGTGAAGGAGCTCAAGTTCAATCTTTTGTCAGTCTCTCAGATCTGTGACAAGAAGCACCCTGTGTTATTCACTGACATAGAATGTCTCATTCTTTCCCCTGAATTCAAGCTTGTTGATGATAACTTGGTAGTACTGAAAGTACCAAGAACTAATGATGTATACAGCCTGGATATGAAAAGTCTTCACTCTTCTGGAAGAGCAACTTGCTTCCCTCTCATCTTTATACTTAACAATCTTTTCCATATTTCTCTCTCTTTCATAATAACTATTCATCAACCACTTTCTTTGATAACACACAATCAATGGCGAATCGCAACACAATGTCTAAACACAATATGGTGGCGAATTTGGATAAAACTGAAGTTAATGTCGCATTCCATGACATCATTGATTTTCTCACGGGGTCTCAAATTAGTTATGCGCTTTTGGTAGAACCAGATATTATTGAGCCATGGATTCAACAATTTTGGGCGACTGCTAGGACTCACATGGAGAATGATGATTCGTATATACAAGCTAAAGTTGCTGGAAGGCTTGTGAAAGTTAGTGAAGCATCAATTCGTGACGACTTATTATTTGATGATGCAGAAGGAGCTATTCGATTTGATAAACAACTTCTTTGGGATACATTGAGAGACATTGGATATGAAGGGTCTTTAACAGAAACGACATTCAAGAAGCCCTTATTTAGTCCGCATTGGAAGTACTTGGTTCATGTCCTAATTCATTGTATCATCTAAAAGTACTTCATAGGAGCAATTTGGATCCAATATAGCATCTGCTTTGGTGGGATTGGCTACAAATCGTATATTCAATTTTTCAAGGCTGATTTTAGATGGTATGTTATCTCACATCTCTCATGGATCACGCTGGTTGATGTATCCAAGATTTATTCAAGTCTTCTTGAATAAACAACTTCAAGATGTACCAAAGCCTTCGAGTCTATTACCAGTTGTGGTACAACCGGCGAAGATTTTCACCTTCATGGCTAGGAAGAGTGATCTGTTTACTGGAAGGAACACTCCATTGACTACATCAATGATGGAAATTGTTCAAGCAATTAGAGATGAGGCTGCAGCTAGTGATACAAGAGAAGGTACTTCTTCAACTCAAGGTACTGCTTCTCAAGATGCTGCATCTCAAGGTACTGCTTCTCAAGGTACTGATGCATCACCTACCTCATCTCACCATGATACTCCACCTATTGAGTCAGAACCAGATATTCCTATTCTCTCATCATCCTCTGGAGGAGATGCAGCTACTATACCTCCTGAAGGATTAGTACTGGATAATTATATTCTGACAAGGGAGCTAGTCAGATTGAAGAAAACAACTGAGGCTCAAGCTGCACAAATAGCACAGTTAAAGACCAAGTTTAGAAGACTTAAGAGGTCTGTCTGGCCTTTAGTCAAACATCACAGATTATGGATCAAGGCTGAAAAGAAGAAACGAAAGCTTTTTAAGAAGACTTCTACAGGCAAAAAGGTTCACCAGCAATCTTCTATCCAATTGGGGAGGAATTTAGAGCAAGAGAATTTGAAAGAAGATGCTGAATTTTATGAGGAAAAAGAAGATGAACCTCAGAGTACTGAAGCACAGGTCAATATTGAAAGTACAGAGCCTGAAAGAACTGGAGTTCAAAGAACTGGTGTTCAAAGTACTGATGATCAAGGTGCTGCTGATAAAAGTACTGGTCTTCAAGAAACTCATAGACAAGAACTGATTACACCAAGAACTTTGAATTTTGATAAAGAACCTGGTCCTTCAACAATTCTACAAGAAGAGGAAGATGTTACACAAAAAGTAGTGCACACTGCAAGTGAAGATGAGACAATTGCTGAGATATTACAAAGTATGACAAGACCAAGAGGTGTTACCATTCCAGGAGTTGCTGAAGAACAATCACAAGCTTCTCAACCAGTTTTAGATCCAAAATATAAAGGTAAAGGTAAACTGGTGGAAACAAAGAAGAAAAAGAAGCTTACTTTGGCAGAAATAAGAGCAATTCAGGTAGCCAAGAATGAAGAAGCTGCTAGGGAATTACAAGCTAAGTTTGATGCTGAAGTTACTGTACCAGTAAAGGAGCCTGAAGCTGTTATACCTAGAAGACCAATAAGTAAGGCTAAAGAAAGAAATGCCATGATGGCTTATTTGAAAAGTCAAGGGTATACAGGATTACAGAAGCTGAATTATTTTGAGATGAAACAGTTGTATGATTTGGTAAGAGAATCTTATCAAAAACAAGTTGATAGTATTAAAGATTTTAAAGATGATGATAAGCACAAGGAGGATTTCAGTAAAAGAAGCTTAAAAAGAAAAAGAACAACTGAAGCTGAACAGAAATCAAAGAAGATTGAGTTAAGATCCGATACAGTTGATGAACTGAGGAATTACATTAGAGTTGTAGATTTTGAGAATCCTAAATCCAAAGATGCTGCAGTAAAGAAGACAAAGATAATCACTTTTGAAGTTGTAAAGTCAAAAGATGGAGATTATTTGATGTTCCATAGGGAGGATGTAAGTTTCATAGTATTCAATTTACTATGGGATATACTGCATATTATTGATAGAGCAGATATGTTTCAATTATATCAACTAGTCCAAGAATACTTTGAACATATTCCATCAAGTGGAGTTAGCTTAGTATTACTAGGAGATATGACAACTATTTTCGAAACTGAGGAAACAAGCAATCATGAACTCTGGCAAAATCAAGAGAACTGGGAGATTACAAGCTGGAGATTCTTTGAAGAATCAGGAGTTCATGCTTTAGAATTGGAAGATGGAACTATGATTCACATGTTAGCTGAAAGGAGATGTCCTTTGACAAGTGATATCATGAGAAGAATGATGGATCATGGAATGGAAGTTGAGGAAGAGAATGAAACAACCCTGATGGTGATTGAATTATATATCAGATGGACAACTATGGATGATGATGAAGCATAAATACTGGTATGATTTATAATTGAATAAATTTTTGAAAAATCAGTACTTTATTCAAAGTACTGCTGAATAAATAGTACTTCCATCAAAGTACGTCTTGTAGCATAAACCAGTAAATGTTTTTGAAAGAAAAACTTTTGTTAAGTAAAGAATACTTTGAAACAAAAGTTAAAAGCAACAATGTTTTTGAGATAGTTATAATAATAGGTTATCAATCCACCATGTTTATCAAAAGGATTGACTAATCCATGAGCAAACTGTAAAACCCTAAAAATATAAACGCATAATAAAGACCAAAATACCCTTGGAATCGAAAAGTATAAAATACGTAAAATACGTTTATAATCATTTAACGGAAATTAAAACCTAACTTACGAATAATTAGAATTTAACTAAAATATGTACGTGATCGATATTTTACGACGAAGATTTAAACGTTTCGCTAAAGTGTTGGGCCTTGTCATTCGTTATTTGGTGAACCATGTTGGGCCGATTATTTTGTTCGTTTGGATCAATGGAGCCGAGAGCCAAGAGAGCCCAAAGGGCGTGGGTTGTTTGTTCGGTTGGACCCAATGCCGAAGCCCATACCCACTCAAAAGCCCTAAACCGAAAATGACTAGCTATAAATACAACACATAAACACAAAATTGAAACCCTAGTTTTGTTGCCTCTCTCTTTTCTTTCTTCTCTATTCGGCCGAACCCTAGACCTCTTGGTGTCGCGAGTTTTGTTCAACAAAGCTAAGGTATAACGTGTTTATTCATCTTCCTTTGTTACACCTTACGTATATATATTGTAATATGTTTCGTTTAGTCGAATCTTGTGTTTTTCTTTTGTGGCCGAACCGTATGAAACCAAGAACAAACCATAATGAATTGAACCTTGTTAAGAGAACATGTATGTAATACGTATTATTGAATAGGATCATAGATATATGTTGAGCATAAGAACCGAATCACATATATATAAATGTTATCATGCCTAATAAATTCGAAACCCTAATTGGAATGGAACCCTAAGTGTAATTAATGGTCTAAACATGTGATTATAATGGTTTTAATAAACCCTAAAACTGGACAGCATCATATGTCGAACTTGTGTGCGTCATAGATCGAATTTTACAGGTGAAATAATCTGGGTTTTTGTGGGAAAAGTTTATTTTATGTCTTAGTTAAGTTTTCCAAGTGGTTTGGTCGAATTTGGAGTTGTCTAAGTCGTATTTTTGAATTTTACAAGATCAAGTGTCAAAGCTGAGAAAACGGGTCTGAAATTTGGTTGGATTGTTTGATTTTTCATTTTCAAACCATAAAGAATTGGGAGATCTCCTTTTACAGGAGTGATATTTATGACATAAATGAATTTCTGGGAGTTCTGGGGATTTTTCCAAGGTGTCTAAACAGGTCCAATAAGTGTAAACTTTTAAGGTGTATTTTCTGATTACTTTCTAGACAGATCTGGACTTGTGATTTTCCATAGGCCATTTGGCATAGATATAGAACCCACCAATTTTTGGAGACTCTTTTAACTCATGTGGGAACCACTGGGATTTTGCTTGATTTCATTTGAGCTAAGTAAGTATTTTATAAAAATCGCTAAAGTCTGGTCCGAATATGAGTTTAAGAAACTGAAAGATAAAATATGATATCAATAGGTAACACACTTACAAATGCATAAGAAGCTTATAAAATGAGAATATACTTATAACTCTAAGAATGTTAATGTGATGAATCCGTTATAACCTTAATGATGCTAATAAGTATTAAATAAATCATAATCCGTGTAGATTCGTTGAAGGAGACGCGACGTTATATCTTCGTGATTCACTCGTTCGTTTGCTTTTCTCTCAATTGCTTTAAGGTACAGATATTCTGACCTTTTCAGTAAAGGTTCCTTATGATGTTCTTTTCGTTAGCTTTCCTATTTTACTTATTAGGGTTTCCGATGCCATTGATATAAACCCTTTTCCTGATTGTTTGACCTTTTGCTTATCTGAACTTATGTTTTATTGAACCATGCAATATTTGATTTGAACTGTATGTTAGGAAGACTTTGATATGCACATTTGTTGAACCTTGCTATGTTTGATTATGAATATTTGATTATGAACTTCTAGATATGAATGTATGATTTGTGATTGTGATATAAACTTCTACTCCTGAATATTTGAATATGAACCTTATATGAACTATTTGATATGTTATCTGTGACCTTGTTTTGATTATGATCTATGTCATTTATGACAATTTGTTTGACCTAAGTTAGTTTGACACCCGAGCCAAAATAATAACTAGTCATGGGGGTTCCATGTCCGTGTCAGTGATGCACCTCTGACATGACTCTAGGGCAGTAGAGTGAAGTTCTGCCACGTCCCTTATCTGTTATCTAGTATGAGCTCAAGTTATATTATATGACCATTATATGTTTGTGGGGCGTATGGATGCATCATAGATCTGATCTGTTATCCGAGATGATTTGTCTAGTGAATGATGTCGTGTGCAATACGCGTCTTCACAACTTCTGGGAGCTAGCTACTCCAAATTATTTTCTAAGATTATTTATGTATATGTATGATGTTTCTGATATGATACGTTCTGGGCTTGTGGTAGTTAACTAAATCTTTATCTGTTATTTCTATGTTAAGTATTCTGATTTTGATTCGGTATGTTTAAGTGTTAATAATTATGTGCTCGGATTATTATATGTTATTCTATGTGGTTATGCTTGTGTATGTTTATGTGACTACCATTTACTATGCTAGGTTATGATTAATATGTTTAAATAGGATTCGCATGCTGTCATCTGATGTCATGTTAGCTTATCGTTATGTGAATTCGTTGATCTGTGAGATGAATGTGCTAGTGTGAAAGTGAGTATTCTATAAGTTTAGTATGTATAATTTGTTTAGTTAATTTTGTGAACCTTGCTTATACGTTAGTGTTTTATCTGCATATGTGACCTGCCATGTTTAAACTCTGCTGATGTTAGGATTTGATCTGAGAACTGGTTTAGTTTATGATATATGTTCTGATAATTGCTAATGGTTATGCTATGTTTTGTTTGGTCTATTTAATTATAATTTGTCTACTATGTTTTCTTTTTACTTGAGACTGCCATGATTTGAATGTTATTTCTGCTGCTACAATATTGAATTAAGTGTGTTAAATGTAGGTTGATTAATTTGTATGAATGCTATGATTATTTCTAGAGAGTGTTTCCGTTCGTCTTTAGATATTCCGCTTGGCTTATATGAGCTCTACTATCTGAATGCATGGAATGTCTGGTTTTCTGATCCGTATTGCTTTTCTCTGATTTGTTCGGAACTCGGTTTGAATCGTGAAGTTTATCGTCTGGTATTTTGTTAATATCCCAGTTTTCTTTTGGATCGTCAGTAATGAGTCAAGAGGAGCCGTTTTATGCAAGTTGGTGGCCTCGTTTGTTTGGTAATATGGTAAGTTGTCTGATGTGTTATATGCTGCATGAATGTGTATCTGGTCTGTTTTGGTATGTTACTTGTTACCTATATGTTATCCGTTTTGTTCTGATATTAGTTATGTGTTATGCCATGACCCGGGACCGAATATGATGACAATAAGAACTCGTTATGTGATGCAAGTATTATGACGCTTGATCAACGTGATAATACCGAGATCATATAATTTGAACTTATTGAAATTATATGACGTCTGGGAAATGCCTGTGGTTGATACGTGATTGGACTTTGACTTGTATCTATTATTTGTCACCCCTCATGTTTGATTGGAATTCTGTACCAAATTGTTATGATTTGTGTGAACTATGGATTGCTATGTTTGCTCTATATGTGTACGTCTCCGTGTACCCTTATTGTGGTCATAGGATATTTCGTGAAGTATTTGAGGAACATTAGATCCTTTTAGTTTGATTATCTGCGATTAGTAAGACCATTAGGATTCGTTCTGCCTATGCATATGATGGTTTTTATCATTAGATATCTGATAAGTTAGAGCGTGTTGTTTGATTTTCTGCATCTCATCTGTTTTCTGCCATTACTTGATAAGCATATGATTATTTGTTGTAAGTGTTTGATTGTTGCTTTGAATTCTGGAAAAGTATGAGTTTGAATATTCTGATAAGAATCCGTTTGTTCTGAAATAAGATTCGTGTTTGCTTTATTTCCTTGAAATTCTGAAATCCGGTTTGTTTTCTGTCCTGTTCCGTCTTGTTCAATTTCGAGGACGAAATTTTCTTTTTAGAAGGGGAGAGTTGTAAAACCCTAAAAATATAAACGCATAATAAAGACCAAAATACCCTTGGAATCGAAAAGTATAAAATACGTAAAATACGTTTATAATCATTTAACGAAAATTAAAACCTAACTTACGAATAATTAGAATTTAACTAAAATATGTACGTGATCGATATTTTACGACGAAGATTTAAACGTTTCGCTAAAGTGTTGGGCCTTGTCATTCGTTATTTGGTGAACCATGTTGGGCCGATTATTTTGTTCGTTTGGATCAATGGAGCCGAGAGCCAAGAGAGCCCAAAGGGCGTGGGTTGTTTGTTCGGTTGGACCCAATGCCGAAGCCCATACCCACTCAAAAGCCCTAAACCGAAAATGACTAGCTATAAATACAACACATAAACACAAAATTGAAACCCTAGTTTTGTTGCCTCTCTCTTTTCTTTCTTCTCTATTCGGCCGAACCCTAGACCTCTTGGTGTCGCGAGTTTTGTTCAACAAAGCTAAGGTATAACGTGTTTATTCATCTTCCTTTGTTACACCTTACGTATATATATTGTAATATGTTTCGTTTAGTCGAATCTTGTGTTTTTCTTTTGTGGCCGAACCGTATGAAACCAAGAACAAACCATAATGAATTGAACCTTGTTAAGAGAACATGTATGTAATATGTATTATTGAATAGGATCATAGATATATGTTGAGCATAAGAACCGAATCACATATATATAAATGTTATCATGCCTAATAAATTCGAAACCCTAATTGGAATGGAACCCTAAGTGTAATTAATGGTCTAAACATGTGATTATAATGGTTTTAATAAACCCTAAAACTGGACAGCATCATATGTCGAACTTGTGTGCGTCATAGATCGAATTTTACAGGTGAAATAATCTGGGTTTTTGTGGGAAAAGTTTATTTTATGTCTTAGTTAAGTTTTCCAAGTGGTTTGGTCGAATTTGGAGTTGTCTAAGTCGTATTTTTGAATTTTACAAGATCAAGTGTCAAAGCTGAGAAAACGGGTCTGAAATTTGGTTGGATTGTTTGATTTTTCATTTTCAAACCATAAAGAATTGGGAGCTCTCCTTTAACAGGAGTGATATTTATGACATAACGTTAGTGTTTTATCTGCATATGTGACCTGCCATGTTTAAACTATGCTGATGTTAGGATTTGATCTGAGAACTGGTTTAGTTTATGATATCTGTTCTGATAATTGCTAATGGTTATGCTATGTTTTGTTTGGTCTATTTAATTATAATTTGTCTACTATGTTTTCTTTTTACTTGAGACTGCCATGATTTGAATGTTATTTCTGCTGCTACAATATTGAATTAAGTGTGTTAAATGTAGGTTGATTAATTTGTATGAATGCTATGATTATTTCTAGAGAGTGTTTCCGTTCATCTTTAGATATTCCGCTTGGCTTATATGAGCTCTACTATCTGAATGCATGGAATGTCTGGTTATTTTGATGTGTTTGAGTACGTGCCATCAATGTGTTATGTGTTGTTCTTGATTGCTATTTGTTCTTCCGGATTTCTGTATATTTGTGTTTCTGCAGAATCCTTAATGATTCATTATTCTCGTTTCCGCTATGATCTTGTTATTCGTTTCTTTGTTCAACTCGTATTTATGTTTTGTTTAGTTTTTGTTTCGTTATATCTGTTCACTGGGCTTTGTAAGCTCAGCCGCATTTTCTTTTCCTGCGGCAGGTTGTTAGGTATTCAAGATGAGCTTGTGAGATAGCTGATCTGGGTTGAGAGCAAGATTTGACCATAGAGATCTTAGATTTATTTTGAAGTTTAGCTATTTATGTTTCCTTTTGATTATTTTGTAAAGGCTTCCGCTATTGTATATTATTTAAAGTTCTGATATGAAACCGTATTGTGATATCTTTACCCTTGTCGGGTTGGGGTGTTACACAAACGGCTCTGGTAAAGATATCTCAAATCCGTTTTATAGTTGACAACTTGCTAATAAGTTGTATGGTAATCAACTCACCATATCAGCAAATGTAAAGAGTTGGCTAGCCCACAAGTATAATGGTTTGTGGTAAAGGCTGTGGAAAAACCATTTATATGGTAATTAATTCACCATGGTTGCAAGAACTAACTAGTCCAAAAAGGTACAGCTTTTGGTAAAGACAAATCAAATCTGTTGATAGCTGATGATTTGCTAAAAATCATATGGTTATCAATGTACCATGGTCTTACACACCTAAACATTTGGCTACTCCAGAGTTAATGGCTTTGGTAAAGAGACATCAAAACCATTAAAATTTCAATGATTCACCTCTCACAGAAGTTTACACATCTGGAAGTGATGAGAATAGACTGAAACTTAAATGATCTGATGTATGGGTGGCAATTTTTGACCCGACACGAAACCCGACCTGAAACCGACATGAAAATTAACAGGTTTGAGTTGTGCTAAATAGATTTCAGGTCAGGTTTGGGTCGACCTATCTAACCCGTTTATTAATCATGTCAGGTTCAGGTTGAGAATAAAATAAGCGGGTCGACCTGCCAACCCGTTAATTTTTTTTTTTCATAAACTCAAAATTATTTATATTTTATTATGCTGGTTAAATGTGTTAAACAGGTCAACCCAACAACCTGTTTAACTCGTGTAATGTGCCAACTTTTGTGTATAAAAAGGGTTAAATGGGTCAACCCGAAATCCGCTGAACCGATTCAACCCGTTTAACATATTCAACCCGTGTAACCTATTTAACCCGCAAACCCAAGTATATATACGGGTTAAATGGGTTAGGTTCGGGTTATGTCTAAACAGGTTAGGGTTGACATAGTTGACCCGATGATTTAAATGGGTCAGGTTTGGGTTGAGATTTTCTGACCCGCCAACCTGACAACCCGAACCCGCCAACTCGAACCCGACACGAATTGCCACCCCTAATCTGATGTACAAGTTGTCATATGTTGCTGAAAAGATGGAGCTTGTTGATAGTTGCTGAAAATAATTACTGATAAAGACTACTTTGATGATGATTATACAAGCACAGAGATTACAAAGAAAAAATCTGAAGATAAAGATACAATCCTTGAAGACAAAGATGTTAAAGTCAAATATACAAAGGAACTTGAAATCAAGCAAGTAGAATTCAAGTTAGGGGAGGATTGTTGGGATATATAAAGTCAAAGTGCTGAAGAGTTAAAGTACTGAAGTCAAAGTACTACTAAAGAAGAAAATCAAAGTACTGCAAGGTCAAAGGACTGCTATGCAAAATCGTTAAGGATTATATTGGAATTCTAGAATGTTCTAAGTATAAGTTTAGTATTACTTGACGTACAAGGTTTGTAATTGTAAACCGACTAGGGTTATCCTTAAGCCTATAAAAGGACCCCTAGATTGGAATTAGATGTACGTGCATTATTAGAGTTTTTAGAGAGTGCGATATTAGAGTTTTAGAGTTGTTAAAGAATCTGTATAACAAGCAGATTCAGAGTTCTAATATATTCGTTAAAGTTAAAGTTAATTCTTCTTAGCTTTGTTAAGTAAATTCCGCATACTTAATAGAGTTAGTTCAGTGTTTCTTTGTTAGCAACTTAGGATTTATCTGAGGTTACTAAGTCCTTACAAGCTACATAAGTTAGTTTGGTTAGAATACATCGATCCAACAATAATGTAACTAAATTTTCACAACTAAACTTCGACGCAAGCATATAAGGTGATATAAACTTTATAAAACTCATTTTCATAGCATTCATACAAGAATCTATTGCACGACCTAAAACATATTATTAATTTAGGTTGTGGTTAGAGTCATCGAACCTCGAATTCCGTGCACATCATTCCAAATTGTATTACTAATTGCTTAAGGTGAGTTTATAGACCCACTTTTACTCTTATTACTTGCTTTATAAAACTATGTGGTGAGAAACATGCAAAACTCTTTCGGACCTGAAACTGAGTACACTATTACGTGAAACAACCTTGAATCCCACTAGGCTACCGTCAGTTCCTTTTGGGGAAGCGCGTTTGTTATGAATGGATCTATTGGGGATGACACCCCCGTTTGAGTTTGACCGGATAGGCAAACGTCGAACGTATATCATATCGAATACAAGTGTATTGGAAACACACTTTCCGGGCCTTTGTTATCATGCTTCTAGATGCATGCACACTGTCGTACTTTCGGTTGCATGAACTAGGTACTAACGTAATAGACTTTTATAACATGTAGTATCATTCACGGAGATGCTTATATGTACAAGTGTGGTCCAACTTGAATATTTAAACTTAAACCTATGAACTCACCAACCTTTGTGTTGACACTTTAGCATATTTTTCTCAGGCTTACTTCTTGGCATGGGCATTGGCAAAGGCATTCGTTAAGGACTGGCATCCGAAGTGTTTTCACGCATATCTAATACAACTGTTAATGGGACAACATATATTTTATGAGCTTTGCTTCCGCTCTTTGAAACAATGGTGTAAAAGTATTTCTTAAATTAATTTATCTTTCGATAATGGAAAAGATTTTCCATTCTTTATTAACTTGTGTTATAAGTATTGATTTGGTAGCACCCCATGACCCGAACGCTTTCCTTTGCCAATTTTGGGGGTGTTACACATTCTTTCCATTCGGATGGAGCAAACCACAACTCACTGTCTCGTTTAGTCGCCCACAACATTCCCACAAACACAACTAAACGTGTATTTCCATAAGCTAACCCCATTACTGCAGGTGAGTAATATGCGTTAACAGCCTCTTCTATCTTTGTCACTTTGACAACGGCAGTAGTAGCTTTTGGTACAACTTTTAGTACAACTTCAGTTGCAACTTCTGGTGCAACTTCTGATGTTTCAGAAGAATCGGATGCTTTCGTTTGATATCCACTTAATGTAGCGGTGGTTGTAGCCGGCCATTGTTCCTCGAAACGTGCTTCCATTAAACGAGCTAATGAAAAAGCTTCGTCTAAAGTTATGGGGTTTGACCTTAAGAGTGCACATTGTAAAGTCGGTTTCAGTCGAGAGATATAAAATTAATTAAGTAAATTTTCAGAGATCCCTGTTACTCGATTAGTAAGTATCTCAAACTCACTATGATATTCGGCCACTGTACCCATCTACAAGAGCTTAGATAGTGCGTCCCGATTGCTGCTGCCCGATGCCATCAATAGTAACTCGAAAAACAATAACTCGTGAAAAGTGATCAATGAACTATACCGATGAATAGTACCTATGAACAGTACCGATGAATATTACATGTGAACAGTAAGATGAACAGTACATGTGAACAGTGCGATGAACACTACCGCGATTTTTTTTTTTAAAATTGGAACCCTTATTTGGTAGCCCTCCTAACAAGGACTCTCAATGAAAGCACCAATTGATACGACTCGTTGAGGTTGTATCAAGATAGGGCACAACTTCAAGTGGGCGCGGGCTCCTTAAGAAAAAAAATTGGAGAACTGGAATATATTATTGACTTTAAACTTATATGATTACATTGATTGTCATTGCTTAAATAGATATGACGAAACACTAGATACCCTAAACCCACAATCGGGCTTGGGCCCAAACACTTATTCTTGATAAACATAAACACAAATTCTAAAACGACCCAAACATAAAACATAAAACACATGAAGTCCCAGGCGTATCACACTATATTCTAACCACAATATGTATTGCTTAAACCAGATAACATTAAACTTTTTTTAACTTGCCAATAGCCTTATAAGGAAACTTATGTCCACTAGGTTGATTAGAACCTCTCAACAAGTATGCCCTTCGAACCTTTTCATGGTCATTAGGATTATAGTTAGACGATAGCGTATCAATATTAATGACCTAAAACCAATTAATTACACATCTAAGTCAAACCCATCATAAACATCTAAACAAGGTCCGTTATCAAGACTCGATAGGACCAACCACACTCTCCGGCCGTACCTGGCAGGGAAGGCCTCTCAGGGCGTGTCAAATACAAGCGTGAGAGATCTGTTTCTCAACTGTCACTAACGGTTGAGATATACCATATGACATATGACTATGAGAGACACACAGACGCGAATATCTGAGAAGGGCACGACATGATACGAGAGTGGTTACAAAAAAAATTTCAATCACTAATTGCTTTTTGACAAACAAGCTTTGTATTAAAACTGCTCATCGCTATTCGTTAACTGTTCCAAAACTATAAATGTTTGTTGCCAAACATGCATTTAGTTTGTAACTTACATCGACATGACCATATTAGTACTGAACGTATTTGGACGTTTAAAACGCAACATATATTTATCCAAATTATCTTGACGGGGTTGGAGATGATTTAGCTTGAGAAGCCTTAATACGGCTATGAAAACATTGATGTTCGTCAAAAGATAAGCATGATATGATTGAGATGACCGACTGACCGAATGTTATACAACACGTGACATAAAACGCTATAAATAAATCGGACCCACATAGTCCCACCTTAAGTTTCGATCGCATTTACTACTTGCTTAATATGTCTCTTTACGCATATACATTCTCAGTCACATGTTTAATACATATTTTTACGACAAACTTAATAAAATGCTCGACGGTAATGGGGCTAGCAATACTTCCTTTATTGTAGCCTGTAGTGCATAATGTCTGAAAAGCGGGTAACAATATGAAAACAATAATTTGCATCGGATACCAGCACCAAAGCAAAATGTTGCTTCAATATCTCAACGCATCTTAGTTTAGCAATATATGAGAACCTTTTTTTTTACAGTTTATCAATCTATAACAACCAATTTTTCATACACGTCTATTACTTGTTGTTATGACTATTGTTGTAACTATACGATAGACAAACAATGTTCTTTTTACATAAAAATAGAAGAAAATTGTAAACTTGACAATTATCTCAACTATTAGGCTAGACACGGTGGCGAACTAGTTCGTCGGTGCCACATCAGCTTTCTCTTTCCGACGACTTGACGACGACCTAGTTGCCACAGTAGTGACATGAGAACTTTTTATTATTATTATTTTTTAGTTATTATTATTTTTTAATTCAAATATTTTTAAAAACAAAATTAAACTTCATTAATAAAAATACTTAACATTACAACAATAATTAAAAACTTAAACTAATAAAACGTAGACGTTACAATACTTATTAAAAACTGCAACTTAATAATCTAAGTTGTAACGTTTTTTGATTGCTGCCTTAAGTTGTTCAAGTTCTTGTAGTTGTCGTGCGGGCATATTTGTGTCGAGGGGTGTGTTGTAGAAAATTAAATCTTGCGTCCGGTTTGATTGTGCTGCCATTGCAAGCTGCTGACGTTGGAGCTCAAGTTTCTCCCTTTTGAACTCCTCGGCTCGCCTTGCCCTTGCCTCTGCAAGCTCCATCTCTTTTTGCTTCAACTTTATGTATTCCTCTTCCATATTCTTGTTTTTTTCCTTACTTGAACTTTTGAACTTGAAAAAGTTCTTGGCCATATTAGTAACAAATGATGTTGATGGCTCGTGTGCTTTCTTCTTGGCTGCGTCACGACCTTTTGGTCGTGATTCTCGAGTCTCTTCTTCTTCAGAATCATCCACGTCTTGGGGATGAAAAGGACCTTTTGTTGACCCCGAGGTGGTTTCCGAAGTCCTGGATTTCTTCCGACTAGTCGTGGTGAAAGCAGGCATCTCAACAGTTTTCCAAACAGAATGCCCTCTCAAAACTTTCCAACGCTCCTTCAATGTAAACTCATGCTTGTGCATCACACGGTATTCGTTACAAGCCTTTTCATAGTCGTCTTCGTCATTCTCACCGCTTCCGTGATTATCCTTGATATTATCCATAATTGCACAAAAGAAACCAACCCTAGAACGAATCCTACCCTTCCATTTGGTCGTTATGGAGTCGTAGGTTCTTGTTGAACCAGTTTCATTTTCAAAGTACGCTATCACCTCATCCCAAAACCCACTCCGGTTGATAGCGTTTCCTCTTTCCGAATTTTCTGACACATGTATCCAAGCTCTACAAAGCGCGACCTCTTCCGCTTTTGTCCATGGTTTGACGGGTTCGGTTGCAACATTCTTGCCCTTCCCCTTTGCAGCCCGTTTTGAACCCTTCTTTGATTTGACGGGTGACGTCTCTTCGACACCGTCTTCAATACGAATAGAACCGTGGTGTGAACCGTGCCCCGAACCTTGTCCCATCGAAGCATCTTGAGTCGGGTATTCTTGAGACGTGTAGCATTGAGCAAGAGGGAATTCGATAAAATGCTCAAAATCCATATCAAGATTAACACCATGAAGCGGTGAAAACAATTGATTAGGTTGGGAAGATTGGGAGAAATCCATGTTAGGATGATATGACGACCCGCTTGGTGCTTGGTTTTGATTGATACTCGGACGACCCGGTGGGAAATATGGACGATTGACTTAAAATGGGTTTTGATTGTGGTTGGGTTGTGGTAGTCGTGTTTCATAATCAAAACCGGGTGCTTGAAAACGAATACCCCGATTTTGTGGTTGTGTTAAACCGGTTAATTGAAACGGTGGATCCGGTGAGAATTTCAAGTTCGGGGAATTTTGGGGAAGTCGGGATCGTCGGTTTTTTGAGTTGGGAGTTTTTCTTTGTGACATGATGAATATTGAAGAGAAGTTGTTTGAATTGTGTTTGAAATTGTGTGTTTAAAAATGTGTTTGAGGTTGGTATTTATAATGTTGTAAAAGTGGTAAAGTTTTGGAAAAGTGGTAAAGTTTGAGCTTGTGACACTCGGTTGTGTGCTCAACCGAGTTCCCCTTTCTTCTCTCCCCAACCGACGACAACTGATGGCCTCACAGTGGCTCGACCTTGCTCGACCGAGGGACTTAGCCGACGACAACCTTGGCCATTGTGGCTAGCCTTATAACTTCATGCATTGATTTTGGGGTATAGAAACCACAATTTGAAGCCATGTCTAGTGATGTTAATATGTTTACCGATAAAGATACAAGTATTTCTTAAAAATGTACACATCTATAAATTGTACACCTAATATGTTGTTGGTTTATGGATATATTTAATATGTGTATGACCGGGTTCGAACTCGAAATCACGGGATTGCACACTTTACGTATGAGACTCGATGTTTAAATAATTAATATAAAATATTATGTTTAATTATTAAATTCACAATAAACGACTAAACGAGCGATAAGCACTTATCGAAAGTGACTATTGGTCGTTAAATGTCAACGGGATATGAAGAAAAGTAAACAAGCCAAGAGACGGTTTTAGGAACCCTCTTTTGGGCTTGTTTTTGGCCAAAATTATGGAATCCCACATCGGAAACCATAGTAAACTTGACATCTACCATAAGGCTATAAATACATCCCTATGTATTCATCCTTTGGTACACTAGATTTCAATAGAAGGCAAACTTCTTCTTTCTTCCCTATTGTTCTTAGGTCCACGAGTGAAACCCCATGTAAGGGATTTACGAGTGACCTTGAGCATAACAAAGGTGTTTGGTTATTCTATTGTGATCAAGAACTAGCATTCGCATCGAATCGCTAATAGTACGTGTGTACAAAAACGTGGTGTAACACACTATTGTTACATCAATTGGTTTGAATTGAAAAACGGTAAGGGTCAATTCGTTAAACCACATAAACCCTAATTAGGGTTCTTGATTGAAGAGATCTAACCATTTGCAAGAGGTACATTACGCATTCTTTCAGTTAATTAATTATTGTTATGATTCTAAGTCTTCCGCTGTGTACTTTGTGGTGTCTATATGATTTTATTGTTTTCAAATATCTTAAACTCAACAGTGGCATCACGAGCCTTGTATAACAAGTAATTAATTACTGAAAGACATAAAACAAATAAACATGATTGTGTTATTAATTGTATGTGTAGATCTAGGGTTTGCAAAACCTAAACCCTAATTTTTAGGGGGGCGTTATTTTGGTGCCCTAATTAGGGTTTTGTAAACTTCAGTTTTAATTGGATTAGAAACCCTAGGTTGCATGCAATTTTATGTGTATTAAATTGCGTAACTCTGTTTAATTGCATTAATTGTTAAGTGTGATTTACATCCATGATAAATACATGCATGTTTTGTCATGGGTCTGCTTTTATTGTATGATTTACTTGGTTAAGTGATATACACTAAAATTTTGATAGATCTAAAATTGGGGAAGACCTCAATCATTATTTTTTAATCAATTATGTGCTATGTGGTATATGTTTTAATTTTGACTTACGCAATCGATGAATCGATGCATGTGGCTCACCTTGTACATTGCTGAAAACGGGTGAAAGTCTTAATTAAACATGTACATATTGACAGATCTAGAATTGATTATTAATAGGATTTATCAAAAGGTTTGCATGTGGCTATTTGATATGCATAACTAATTGTGAAGTTATGTATTCATTGTTTATATGTTTATTTTTTAAAATACTTGTTTGTTATGTGTAACAAGTGTATTTTTATAAGAAAAATAAACTGGCCTAAACAATGGTGAAACATGTATTTTTAAGCATAGTAAACGTAATCGTTTAATTGATTGATTTTTTGCACAAAATAGTTAGAACGGCTCACCCATTAAGACAAACTGTGTGATGGGTACAAGGATGGTACGCATTAAATTGTGACCTTAAAGAAGAGGGTTTTTAATATGCTTCGCGCTGACCTGATTCTCCGCTCGTTTGTGCGTCTTAATGGAGCTACCAAGTATTCCTATGAATGTGCATAAAATCTTAAGGGTGAATTGACCTAAATTCTACGCGCCACTTTTGTGGTAATTATCTGAATAACTTGGGTCTTATGACTCATGCAGTAGTAGGATATAGTGGTAATTAAGGTGATTCTTTAATTAGTTATCCAATACCTCGATTAAAGTTTGATGATGAAAAGCTTAAACATTAAAACAAGAATATAAATGTTTTAATAAAACCTATGCTACGAAGATGAATGCATGACATCTTTATACATATTTGATTTGACATCAAAATTATTACCCTTAATTTAAGTTATATGCCATCCAACGAAATGGAAACACCTAAGATTACTTTTTATTTGCGTGAGAACGTGACTTAGATCGTAATCAAAGGGTAAAATATCCACGTGACGTGAGAACGAGCATGGATGATTTTGCAGTTTCTTAAGTTGGACAACTTAATTGAGTTAGGCGGTGAAAACTAGCAACTCAAGGCATAAGAGGGGATAAAACATGTTTACATGGCAATTGAAATTGGCTAAATGTAAATCCCATAAATCTAGGAGTTGCAATTTGAAAATTGGCAATTGAGGTTCGACTCGTACCATTTTGAATAATTTCATTACTAGCAGATCAACTGATGTGATGAAACTATGTCAATTTGGATCCTAGTTTTCAAGTGAAAATTAAAATGGTTATATGTTTATGAACCATGGGTATTTAATTTCCTTGAAAAGGTTAATTATCGAAAATACTAAAATTGAATTTTGTAATTCTTTTGAATGTATTAATGCAACATTTAACCGTAAACGTGGTTTAGTCTTTTATTAGTAAATTGATCAATTCTGCTGTCAAACAAATGTTTGATCGAGAATAAATTTACCGAAAATATAAACAAAGTCTCTTTTCCATATGAGAAGAATGAGACTCAATCCTATTCCTTTTCATGAATGAGAAAGATAATAATAGGAACATTGAATTGTCTAAATTCTAATGTAACTCATAGCAATGAATTGCACATCTTATTTTCCATAAAGATTTCATTACCCTCATTTGGTGAATGAATCCTTTTGTAACAAACATGAATGTTGGTTAACTGGAAAACATGTATGTGAGTTACTAAATTAGAAGCTAGACTAATTACCGCGAAAATTGGTAAAAGGCAAACTAGCATATTTTATCTAGTTGTTTTGCTTTAGCCTTTAAAGGTGCTACATACCAGTATGGGGATGGTAGGCATGTTAAGGAAGAAATTGCATACCCAATTTTTCAAGTTAATAACATTGATGGATAACCCATCATTCATAGAGTAGAATACACTTTTTAGTACCTTAGTAATGATTACATATGGTTCTTTAAAGGTTTAGGAAAATAAAAAGCAAGCAAGTTGTTTTCACTGGTTATGAAACACTTACAATGTTGTCAAATTCAGTGGGAGCATTTGTGTTGCATTACTGAATAAGAAGTTGTTATAATGATTTCTAATTCAGTGGGAGCTACAAGCTTTATTTCCTGTGTAGTAACCCAGATTATCTTCAAAGATAATTACTTTCCAATTGTAGAAACTTATGTTTTTAAGGATAGTCATGTGCGTTTCCTTACTAAACAATATAGTCCTACATCTACTTGTTATATCTATGACACAAATCATATTAATCAAATAAACGAACGTGGATCGTGTTGTTTATCTGCTACATGATGTTGTTCCGTGCACAAGTGGGAGAGATCTTTATTGTGTGCAAGGTACAACACATATACATATGATTTTAATGGATTCTCTTGACCGTAAGGTAAGAAAGTAACGTTCTAGTAGGACTTATACATTTTATATGTAAGATTGCCCTATTAAGAACATGTGTCAAGATGATAACAAAGACTACTTTATCTTAAATATTTATGTCATTCAATATTTAAGAAACACTTGTTGTTACAATTTATGTTACGTTATGCATAAAGTCAATGAGTTGATCAATGACTTATAACGTATAGTGGGATTATACATGTTATGTCTTTTGACTTGGTCAAGAATACTTGTGTTATAATACATGCAATTGACTTGGTAATTCTATTGTACCATTAAGTTTTACTTTGTTGGTAAATAGGATAAACCAAATAGTAGATGGTTATCTTAAATATTGTTAGATTAATCTTAGAATATTAATTCTAATGAAATACCATAGCTTTATGATATGTTCAGTTAGATGAATCAAAATCTATTGGCATTTTTTGATTCAAGATAACTATAGTTTCTTCCAAAAGTTATCAAGGTTAGTAGATTGAGTATAGATTGAATATACTCAATAAGACTTCAACCTAGAAGATTAATAAGACACCATTTTTATGGAAAGTGATGAATCACACTAAGTCTTATAATGAAGTTCTGAATTTGTTAAAACTACTTGTAAAGTGAGTTGTAACAAACCAAAGTCAGGAACTGTCAATGTTTTTGTAATATCCCAAAAGAGAACAATGCATTGTTGCTCTACTTGCTAAACTATTTAATTGTTAAAGGCAAGTGGGAGTTTTTGTTTAGATCTTGAAAGATTAAAGTTACAAAATACATAATCTTCTAAAATGCACTAGCAAATATCATGATGAGGCTAAACATGTAAATGATAGACCTCAATATGATGGAATTGTCATTCATAGATCCGTAAGGATATCTCAGATATTTAATATGCTGAAGATTACGAGTTACAGGATCATGGTAAGCCTGTTAATCATGATGATGAATTTACCAAATGTTGAATTGTGGTAAATCAATCATACTATGAATGCTGAGATGATGTCCATAAAGATAATCAATTTTAGATACTTGGTTTATCTAAATAAAGATGATTTTCTTCAAAGGATGAAAACCCTAGTGGTTTAAATCTTTGTGTAGAAATCATATGGACAATATTGTACACGTATTTAATGTATGTCTAGTGATAATAATATTAATCATACTTAAGTAATTAACTATGATTGAATATTATTTCCTAGATACATTAAATAGAAGTATAAAGATTATAATTGTCATACTTAGTTTCATTGATATGAAATTTTGACAATGAATATCAAAACTCTTTGTACTGTAATTACTTTTGCGAGGACGATAAGTAATGCAAAAGAGTTTTTATGAATTCAAATAATCTTTAAATATGTACAGACTGCAAGAATCCATGAATGGATATATGCATGCATCTAGGAGATGATTCTTATGTTTAATATTAAATCCATGTTTGATTTAATAATTAAAATAAAATAGCTCATAAGTATTCCTGAAAGCTAGTGGGAGTATTATTTTTTATTTTCTTATATCTTATATGTTGTATGGGCAACTATATTCCACCTAAATTAAGTTTTAGTTGGGAATGAAACTTCATTTGTAAGATTTGGAAATAAGACATACAACCTTGGAATATATGTTTATTACTATAAACATATGTGATAAATAAATTAGTCTAATAGAACATGATGGATATATAATGAGATCTTAAAGTCTAACTTGAATATTCATCATGTACATCATGTTGTAAGATTGTTGTGTCATGCTTGATTACAAGATGATTTAACAACATTGTAATATTTATGTTTGGATTTAGAATTGCATTCCTCAGCCTGGAGTTGCTCCTAGATTCTATACAACAATTGTTGTGTAATTGTCATAGTCAACAAACTTGAAGTTTGAATGGCATCAAACAAATAATAT
The DNA here is from genome assembly GCA_019973895.1 of Chrysanthemum seticuspe. Taxonomy (NCBI): domain Eukaryota; kingdom Viridiplantae; phylum Streptophyta; class Magnoliopsida; order Asterales; family Asteraceae; genus Chrysanthemum; species Chrysanthemum seticuspe. The sequence goes on from BPTQ01000004.1 coordinate 257,946,710, forward strand.
TCAAAGTTTACGGATTTTTAAAGAGCATATTGTTGTATACAATGATGCTAGTATAATTGAGATGACACTCAATTCTAGTCACGGTATCCTTGATGATGACCATGTTCTCTAGTTATGCTCAACTAAGAGCATAGTTGCATTATACATTAAAGAATAAAGAATACTTTAAACTTTAAGGTTTTGAAAGATGATTGTCATAAAATGGTGGTTCAGGTTATCACGCACCTTATGAAATGTTATGACAATATCAAGATATGTGTAATCACATACAAGAAGTTCACTTATTGAATTCTTGAAATATGTATTTGATGAGTGTGTAAATACTCATCATTTTTGGTTAAATCTGAACTGCAAAACATTTAAAAATGCTCAGAAATGCATCAAAATACTGAAAATATTCCAAAATTGCATTTTATATGTTTCAGATGCAAAATGTTTAAAATCAGATGAAAAATGAGCAAAGTTTGCATAATTGGCAGTTTCAGTCCCCCAAGTTTCAAAAGTTGTCAGAAACAGTCCCTGAGCACATAATTTCAAAAGAAAAATCACCAAAGGTCCTTTTTAAATCATAACTTGTCAAAATTAATCCTTTGGTGAAAAATACCAAAAGTTTTGAGAAATTACAAGTTTGGTCCTCCAAGTTTCAAATTTGGCAAAATTGGTCCTTGGAAATGTGAAAATGTCAAGATTGGTCCTTGTATTATTGAAGCTTGTCAGTTTTAGTCCCTTGAAACAACTTTGCTTAATTGGCAGCCTTGGCCCTTGATTTTTCAGAAATTACATAACAAGTCCTTGTTATTAATTGCCTTTGAACCCTTTTTGGACTTGTCAATACCTAATTGTGACCCCTGCCTTATTACCCTTTGGACCCTTTTCCTTTTTGACCCCCCTGCCTTATAATATTACCCCGGTCAATCCAAAAGTCAAATAAACAAACACCCCTACCCGCCCTTTTTCCTGTCTTCCCCAACAACTAGCCCTGCACACCCATTCCCCCTCCAACTCCAGCCACCCTACTCCTCCATGTCCCCTCATCCTCAACAAACTACAAAATGCATTTAATGCACCTTTTACCCCTTCACTCAACCCCAACTGCTAATAAACCATTTTCCCGCCAAAATGGAATGAAGGGCCAAGATGACTCCTAGTGATCCAAGGGCCTTAAACACATGTGGGATAAGCTCAGAAGAAGAGAGAGAAGTGTTTGGAGTATATAAGGAAGCATAAGAAGCAAGAGGAGAGTAGTTAGTTTTTAAGATTTTCTTTATGTCGTTTTTTTTATATAAATGTCTTAGTTCAGTTTAAAATATGTAATCCTTTGTTTTTATGATTCAAACTCAATTATGTTAGCATTGTAATCTGTTTTAAGGATCAAATTCAAAGTTTGGTTAAAGTTCTCATTCTTGTGTTTACTGTTGGAATCTTCAAACTCATGCTCCTAAATTAAAGCTTCCAATAGCTTCTTTTCTCATTTAAACAAGTTAATTTAAGCTTATTATAGCTTTTGATTAGCTTGGGAAACAGATTCAAACAATTTGGTCCATGGTCAACAAAAGTCAACAGAGAGCTCAAATTGCAATGGAATTGGATTTGGGTGTTGCAGAGACTTGGATTTGGGTTGGAAATGGTTTAGTATAGTAGCAGTTGTGGTTTGGTTTTAGCCTGCATAAGCTGGACCCATGTGAGTATTTGTCTCATTTTACATTTTCAATCAATTTTGCATATTGTGCTTGTCTATGTATCTGTGGTCACCATTAGTGTAATCTTGTTTATATAGTTGTATTTAGGTCTTATAAACTCAGTTTGATCATTGGAACAAGTTGGATTAGATATTAGCTCATTTAAATGTGCAATCAGTAGTTCAAAGGGGTGTTTGGAATTGCTGTCAAACCTGTCTATTAGGCTTGTTCAGTGATTAACTTCTGTTGGTTCATGTTTGTTAAGCTTATTCATGTTCTTATCTGTCTTAGTTTGTGCCTGCAAAACACCTAAAGTCAAAATTGTATTTGAATCTGTCTTTTATACTTATCTGTTGAGTTTTGGAGAAGCAAAACCTTGTTTTGTGTTAAGAATCAATAAACATAGCTTGCAGTATCTTCATTTCAACATATTACACCACAATCAATCCACAAATTGGATTCAAACTTCAAAATAGTCAACTTTCCATTTCTTTATCAAAAGTCAATTTGCACAAAATCAGTTTTGAGCCAACCTAAGATGAATTTTCATTGATTCATTCTTGGGTCATTTTAAGTGAAACTTGAGGCTTTTAAAACTTCTCTTGGTCTATTTTATCATTATCATTTTTGTCAAATTTTGTAAATTTTTCTTAAGCTCTAAACTAGCTTGTCAAAATGGGATTAAATCCCCTGTGCAGGGCATTAAGTTTGCACAGGGATTATGCAGGTTTTGCAGAGCTTGTGCAAAGCTCATTTGAGCTCATCTAGGACTCCACTTTGGTTTACTAGGTCTCAGCCAGGTCTAGTTTAGATCCCAAGTTCTGGTTTTCAGTTTCAGCTTATCTAGTTGCTTATTTTTAAGCCCAAAGTAGACACCCTCAAACTGTTTTTAGTACATAAGTTCAATTTCATCAAATCTTGGTAATTTGCAATCCAGAGGTTATAGCTTGTTGATTCTAGTTGCATTTGGTCACTTTTAGCATATTTTAGCTTGTGTATCAGTTTGATGCTTGTTTTGTCCCTTTAGCTTATCCAAGTGCTTATTTCATAAGCACTTTGTACATCAGTTTCAAATTCCTCCACACAGCACCCTGTTTTTCTATTTTTCCTAGATTCCTCATAAAATTTTAGAGTTTTCCTGAAATTTTCAGATTTTTCCTAGCTTGTTTGCTATTTTTCTACATTTTAATTAGTTTTTAAGCATTTTTAATTAGTTTTTAATACAAAAAATTAAGAAAAGTTTCAAAAAAATAATTTTTCATTTTTCTTAAGTTAAGATAAATATAAAAAGTCAAAAAATTATTTTTCTAGATTTTTCTTAGTTAAATTTGTATTTTTAAGTAATTTAATTAGTTTTTAATAGTCTTTAATTCCTAGAAAATCCAAAAATAATCAGAAAAATACAAAAATAGTTTTGAAAATTCTCTTTTGATATTTTAGATTTTTCTAAGTCTTAATTTTATTTTTCTAGCTTTATTTCATATTTTCTTGTATTATAAGCTATTATTAAATAGTTAAAATTAGTTTTTAATTAATAATAATTAGATAATTAGTTATAAAAATAATTTTCTTTTTCTATTAATTTTCTTTTATCATTAGGATTGTAAAAATGTCATTTTCATATTTTTAGGACTTTTATTTCTTAGATTTCACTTTTTATTTTGTACGTTTACGTAATTTTTATTTAAACGTAAGTTTTAAGTTTTAAACGTTCATCAATTTTAAAAATAGTGATAGCGTTTATTTAATGTTTTTTATCTTTTTAACTTTCTTTAATTTGCATTTAAGCCCTTGTAGTTTATGTCCTTTTCCTTAGTTATAATAAATCAGATCCTTCTTTTCCGTTCAAATCTCTCGATCACTATTCGTTTGGTGATCCATTGCATAGCTCGCTGGGACATAACGACCCGGGGAAACACTATACTCCCCAGATCTTCATTGAGTTTGTGCTTGAGCCGTTTTAAGTTTCTTACAGTTGGCCATTCACAAGTGGCCGGCTTGAGTGAGAAAAACTTGACGGTTTGGCACGGATCAAATTTTTGGCGCCGCTGCCGGGGAGCTGTGCTAATTATCTTACCTTTAGCAGATTAGTGATTTGGATATTCACTCCTTGTTTATACCATCTGTATGTATTTATATTTTCTTATAAAATCAAAAACCCAAAAAGATTTTCATTCTTTGTTTTTGCAAGATGTTTTTCAAAAATACCAAAAATACTCTTCTCATTCCTCTTATCCGTATGATTCTATTTCTCTTACCCCCTCGTACCGTTTGATTCTACTCTTCTTTAACCTCAAAACCGTTTAATTCTATTTCTTTAACCCTCTACATGTTTAATTCTCATGGCGACGTTCGATTATCCTCGTTGTTTCCACTGCAAAAGCCGTATGGAAGAGGATCAGCTCTGTTGTCAGAATCCGGATTGTTTATGCAAGCAATGTGGAAGGATGGGTGCAAGCAAATATTGTTATTGGTGCGAATTATCTGATAACTCTCTCGATGATTCTCCAATTTTTTCCGACCATCCGCCACAACCCGATGAACCCGTTCAAGAACCGGAGACCATAACGGAAGTGGTGGAAATTGCTAGCTCTCAAAGCACACCTCTTGTCCCACCTCCTGATTTTTCTGAATGTTCTTCGAGACTTGATAGTCATTCGGATCACCATGTTGGTTTTGTTGATTCTTTGAATAAACCGATTCCTTATCATAACTCTCAAATGCAATCGTTTATTCCTTATGTCGGTTGTGGTGAGCCTCTTTTTGGTTCACCCTATCGTTGGTGTACGTGTGTACAATGTGGTAATGATATTCATAACGGGAGTTGTTTGTTTTGTGGTTCGAGGAATTCATTTGATTATGATCCTAATCCGAACTCATTTAACGACCCCTCAAACTTTTCCAATTACCCACCACAGCCCGACTTATCTTCATATAATCAACACTTCTGCTGTGAATTTTGTGGAGGTCCTCACCAAGGATTTGAGTGTCAATCCGGAAACACGTTTGTCTATGAACAGTTTTCCGGTGATGCTCAGACCTTTGGTTATGACCAATATCCATATAATTCACCTGTCTGGACTCAGCAGTTTTACTGTTGTGAGTACTGTGGAGGTCCCCACTTCAGCTCTGATTGTCAAATAGGGAACCCATTTCCTTGTAACAATCATGTAGGATCGTGTATTTATTGTGTTTGATGATTCGGGTGGTCTTGGGAGATCAAAATACATGTTAGCCATTAGAGAGAGAAAGTTAGAGAGAGAGGGTATTCTTGTTAGAGGTTTACACAAATGAAAGATTAGATTAAAATGAAGCACCACCCCTTCCATGGATGGAAGGGGTATTTATACTTACAAATACACGACCTCCTATCGGCCTGTGGATCAGGGATACAGTGGGTAAAGACCCGTCCTTCCTCCACGGTGTTGCACTACGCTAAACTAAACTAATAACTAACTAATAAACCGATAAATAACGTAACTAACGACAAGTCTACGAGCTAACTTAAGCTAGATAACATTTGGGGTGACCGACTCTTCACTAAGAAATTTTCCAATTCCTAACAATCTCCCCCTAAGGGAGGTCACCCCATGTTTTACATTTCGAATCCTAGCATTCTATTCTTGACATTGTTCTTGAGCTCATAGACTTGAATTCTTCATTTCCGCAATCTTTGTGCTTTTGTATTGCAACTTCAAAGTCCGCATTGATTTGTACTTTCAGTGGAGGTCTTTGAACTGATCCACATCTTGATGATCTTCGAGCTTTCTTTGAGATCATCAGCCACAGTAAATCTCTCTGGATCATCCATAGTAGTGTTGCCTTCATGTGAAGTTGTGACATTTCGGACCGACATGCTCACACTTTTGAATCATGACATCTTTCCATCAGAGTAGCGGAAGCCTTACTGGTTCATGATATTTGCAGCAGCGAAGCAGAAGAATAGTATAAAAATATCAGAACCAGGTTATGTAGATATGCATCAGTCATGATTTCTTCAAATTAAGTGTGGATGTTGTGAGCATGCGGCTTTGGATTGACTCTTCAATTCTGATCAGCTGCAATCGTCGGGGTGTACCTGCATACGACAGTTAGCAATAAAGCGCACGAAAGTGTCTTTGATCACTTTCGTTGAATTGAGGTACACGGCCCACGGTTCCCCGTTGATCAGTACAAGTACTGCCTGTGATCAGGTAGGATTCCTAAGAATCTCCTTGACAGGGTTTCGCAGCTGTTCTAGCTGTTCTCAAACCGGAACGTCTCAAAGAAGACAACACGGAGTGAGTGAACCAGCGAATTGAGATTCACTGATTGATGAAAAATTGATTTGAAAACAATCGCGTATTGCTTAGAATAAAGAGTTTTGCAATACGACGAAGGTTTTATGAGAAAGATCAATTTTCAATCAAAACACTTTTTGTATTTGAAAATAGTACACAATCGACGTGCTAGCGAAAAGAAGAGATTCGCACATCGAACGGTTTTTCTAAAAGTATTTTTCAATCAGAGATACTTTTTGAATTTGAAATGAATACACATTCGACGTGCTAGAGAAAAGAAGGTTTGCACATCGAACGGTTTTTCCAAAAGTATTCGTCAATTCCATTCCTGGACCAAGGTTGATTCAAGACTGAATCGCCCCATTGTTTCTATCCAGTTGTCACAAGTTTGATCTTACGAGAAGATCTCACATGTCACCCACCAAGAGCTTGTTTGATGTTGGCTCTAGAAGGATTTCCATCTTCATCGTGAATACTTTTACATACCACTCAGATGTTCTGGCAATACCACAAGGATAATGCGTAGGACTCTTAATATATACTTACTTTCCACATTGGGTGAAACAGCAAGTCTTCATGAATTTAGTGTCCTAACGAGATATTGTGGATGATCTCTTGGCTCTAGACTCAATAGTGCACATTTGGTTCCTGTGACGGAGACTAGGGAGAGGGTCTCCTTCTTCAATATCAACAATCTCTAAGAGAAAGTCGATAGATAATGTCGGTTCCCCGTGAGAATGAAACAAGCCCTTTTAAGAGGAACTTGAGTGGTTTGGGAAGTTGAAGTGCAGTGCGTCACTGGGTCCATGACGTCTTGTCTTCAATACCGATGTTACCTTAGTAAACACCAGTAGCATATGAATTTGAACCCGGTTTCTGCCCTAAGGTTGAATTGATGGAGGGCTATTTCTTTTCACCCTTTTTACATTCAATTCTTTTTCATTCTTCAACCCCTTCAGTGCTTACCGAGACTTCATTACTAGAACCTTGTTGGGTTTATTACAGTTCTAGCTCAGTCTCAGTCTGCACTCTTCCCATTCCTCACTTTTCTCCTTTTTTCAACATACCTAAGGACTCTACACTATCTAGTGGATTATCCCTGGGTAGATCCCTCCGGTTCTGGCGGATCGTGGGAACTAATACCTAACCTAACCATCCTTATAACACCATGCATAAAGTAAATTGGTCGGTCTTTTGGTACAGTTCATTCTTCCTTGAAACCAATTGAAAAATCATTTGGAAAAACAATCAAGGTACTTGTGATACGAGATCAAAGCATTTTGTACCTTAATAGTTTTGATCATTTAGAAAATGCTCCCCCTCAACATGTGCATATGATTTTTAAATTGTTTAGCACATGGAGGCAAGAGTTCTTTGAAATAATTTCTTTGAAATAATTTCTTGATCACAATTTCCTTAAAAAAAGCCATTTGATTTTCTTTGGTAAATTCTCTCCCTCAATATGTGCATAGGATTTTTGAAATCATTTTTATCACATAGAGGCAAGAGTTCTTTTGAAGCACATCCACGATTACAAAAGCCATTTAAGAAACCATTTGAAAACTCCATTTGAAAACTTAATCAAGGTACTTTATGTTAAAACATAAAAGCTTTTGTACCTCGATAGTTTATTTTCTTTTGAAGTGCTCCCCCTCAATATGTGCTTCGAGATTCGAAAGCGTTTAGCACATATGAGAGAGCAGCCTGCACATTTTCATCAAATCGATCATCATTTATCAAATTTCATTATTAAATCACAAATTCTCCCCTAATCAAAAATATCAAACCCTTTGAGATTTTGGATCCCAAGTGATTTAATACGGTTTAGAAAACATGGGAGAATATGTGGCCTGGTTTAAAAACTCATCTAGTTTTAGGATAAATCCTCCTCCTCAACATGTGCATTGTGTATTAGAAATCGTTTGACACCTGGAGGCAGGAGTGCCTATAAAGGACTAAAACCAATTCCATTAAAACAGATATGAGATTTAAATCACGATCTCTCACCCGATCAAAAATTTCAAACCTTTTGAGATTTGTGATCCCAATTGATTTAAATCATTTAGAAAGTTTTAGGGAAAGACGTGGCAAGATTTAATTTTGAAAAATGACAGATAAGGACCAGATTTAGACATTAAAGATTGTTAGTGTCAGGTATGAAAGTTTTTAAGAGATCTTTAAGTAAAATAAAACAATTTCACAATCAAACAAGAACAGAAAAAATTTCATTTTGACAGATCTTTGAGTTTTAAAGAAAATCATACCATGACATAACATTAAATCTTTAGATCACCACATTTTAACGTACACACGGACTTTTATGAATAAATATCATTTGAAAATGTATAATTTTAAATCACTCTCCCCCTCAATCCATGACAGAAGTCAATAATTGAGTGACTTATGTTTTGATAACAAGAAGTCCGGTGATTTTCAAAAAATTAGTCCAATATATTTTCAAAACAATATTTTCCATTTTCAAAACAATTTAATCAAGTTATTCAAAATTGTTTAAAAATGGTATCCTGCACAAAGATATATTAGTGGTTGAGAAGCTTTTGTTGTTGCTGCTGAGGGTTGGAAGAAAAACCGTCTGCAAATGCAGGGAGACTTCTTCTTACGTTGCATTTTGAATGCCAACTGAGGTCAAATTAAGCTCCGTTTCTTCAATCACTTAGAAGAAAACCATCTGCTGATGCAGTGAGACCTCTTACGTTGCATTTATGCCAACTCTCCATAGAAGTCCAATTAAGCTCCGTTTCTTCATTTTGTCAACCCAAGAAATATTTACCCTTTCCTTTTGGCATCCAATCATCTTCATTTGTGGGATCCGGATCGGGAACATTCTTATTTCCATGATATCTGCATACGTTAGTGGACACAAACAGATATATGGTGGTCGACATCACCCAAACAGCAATCGACTAATTAAAGTCAATCTAACATATCAATCAGATCATTCAAATGTATGGAAATAATGTGTTTCATCAAACTATAATCATCTAATCCTAACAATCATATCCTAAATTCCTAGTCCTTCGACACAGGCAAATATCATTTTTAATTAAGCACGTAGGATAATTAAGAAAGCCCGTTAGATGATATAGATTTGAAAACATTATCCTCCTCAATCAATGACTCATTTCTTGAAAAGATTAAAAGCGCTGAAGTCATTGATTGAGTTTTCAATTTTATAAAAACATTGAGTCTGATTGTTTTTAAAGCAACTCATTTACCACCACTTTTTGAAAACAACAAATATTTTTCTGAAGAATTTTAGACGGAAAAACATTTGTGTAGGAACAGCAGTCCTTCGACATACTTTCCTCATTTTGAATTAGGAAAAGTGCACGAAATATTTGAAAAATTGTTTAGCGCAACACTTTCCTTCCTTTAAAGAGCGGGTTGCCATCTGAAATAATAGCAAGCCATAGTTTTAAGCGCGGGTCACAGTCTGAAGTGACTGCAAGCCATATTTTAAGCACGGGTTACAGTCTGAAATAACTGTAAGCCATATTTTTTGACATGTTTAGAAAAGAATATTTACACCTCCTGCTCGAACTTCATCTAAAGTCCCGTGCCATTATTGAATGACATTTCTAAGACCGTAGATGTTATCGATACCAGAAGACATGTCTTGGAAAACATATTTTTGGTATTTTTTTTGAATTTTTCTGATTTTTATGGGATTTTTGAAGGTTTTATATTTTTCTATTTTCTTTTTGTTGGTTTTATATTTTTGTATTTTGTTTTTCGAATAAATATTTACAAGGATAGAATAGATGATATAGTTAAAGAAGATGATGATACGAGTACCGAGATAAGGATATCGAGCAGCACGTCGTAGAAGATAGAATTCGTCATCTCTTAAACATCCACCACCAAAGCTTCCAAAGGCTCTTGAATTGAAGAAATAGAACCATCTGAAAGTGAGACTTTGGCAGCTTCCCCCCAAACCGAAAATCCTTTAGCTGAGCAGATTCAAAGCTTTCTTTCAAGCTTCTCTTAGCCAGGTGCACAAAGAAGCACACCATTATCATCGAACTTGCTGCTCCTTTTAAGAATAATCACCGTGATTCTTCGTTCGAGGTTATATCATCCAATAGAACACCAGCAGCGTTTCATCCCACACTTAAATAATCTTCTCAAATTTCTTTTCCACTGAAGTCTGAAGCAATCCATTCCAAAAAGGTGTCAAGAGACCACTTCCCCCAAGTAGTTGAATTGATGCAGTCAATCTCTTAGACTAGAGCTCACGAACCCGAATACACATACCCGAATACAAAGAAACTTATACCATCGAAGTAGCATATTAAGTCCAATAGCCAAAGAATAACCCCGATGTATACTTTTCTCTCCCCTGAAGAAAGTGTATGAAGCTCAAGAACCCGAAGTACCCGAATGCCCAAAGAGAGAATAACTGATAACATTGAAGAAGCAGGCCGAATCACTGATTATCTCTGCGGGTGACAATCTCTGCGGATGTCAACACCGGAATAAGTGATTATATCTCTGAATCACAGATTAAGCCCTCAGGTAAAACAGCTGAGCATCCCCAATGTACACAATCTCTATCCCCTGATGATTGTGATAAGATCAAAATCATCACACACTTGTGTACCTCTTTCATCTTCAGAAACTAACTCTTCCATCTCCTCCCCCACGTCGTTGGAATAATAACACAAAAGCCTTCATGAGTAAAACCTTGAGTTTCTCTGCGGTCATGACATTTGTTTTACCGGGATATCTTCAATCACTTAGAAGAGTTAAGTTCATCAAGTTTACTCGTCATGAGTAAAACCTTGAGTTTCTCTGCGGTAATAACGATTGTCTTCCCGGGATATCTTCAATCACTTAGAAGAATTAAGTTCATCAAGTTTACTCGCTTTGTGTTTATATGTGAGTCTCCTTTCTCCTTGCTGGTTTTGACACTTCAGAATCAACAACTCATTGTAAGCCTGTATACTAGAAATTTGTTGAGAAGAACACTTGAACTCTTGTGGGAATCAACATGCTGAAGACTCTCTCTGACTATTTTTATCAACCCTTATGTAGACAATTTGAAGAGACCACTGAAGAAGAAAACCTGCTATACCATACTTGAAACTGAAGTCAACTTCCCCACATTTGTATCTTAAGCTTGCACCTAATGATGGAAGAACGGTGTAGAGAATTTATGCTTCAAGCAAATCTCTAAGTACTCACTACCCAAACAAAGTATGAGACATTAACACCTCTTGCGATTATCCACACCGTCATATGCGTGTGACACTGAGTAAAACAAAGTAACTCCTAATAGTGATAGTTAACCAGGTCTTCAACCATCCACCTCGACTGCTGGTAACTAGATAAACCAAGTCTTCAACTCAAATTCTTAAGCCCGAGCAAGTTATCAAATAAGAACACGCCTTTGTGAAAGTCAACTTCAATCTCAAATAAGTGATAAATGATTAACTCCGAAGTAATCAACTTGTGTCAAATGTCCAATACGTGAAATAGTCAATAACAACGTCTCGAGGAGTCCCTGCTAAAGAGTATGAGCAAGTCTAATTGGGGATTGAATATGGCATTTAAATCTCCCCCAATTAGTGCTCTCCCCTAAACCGACAATCTGTTAGATAGATGCCCAGATGAAGAAGAAGTCTTTAGATTGTTAAATGCAACTCGTCTTCTAGTCTTCTAACATGTAGCAGAAAATGTAGAATCGACTGTAGACTCGACCTTCTTCAAGATTGTCCAGTTGGGGAATAGAAAGTCAACATCTTCAACTCACCAAAAACAAGAACATCAGCAAAAAGCATCCCAATCAACTTACATCTTGCACATCCCCTTAACTAGAATCCCTCCCAATCAAACAAGAACAGAAAGATGTTCATCAAGGAAATCAGCAATCAGGCCACAACGAACACACGAAATGGTAACACCAAGCAAACAATCACATCAAACAAGAACAGAAGGTTGTTCGGAATCATCATGTTGATGTGCACGTGAAGCATTAACCGGAAGCACTTTGTTAATAAACTCATATATCCGAGTGAAGATGTCAACCAACGACTCTTAGAAGAAACTCCATGTAAAGATGACCCGATAAGAAGAAGCTCGGTTCTTACATGAGTTTGGGGCCGTTTGACCATTTATTCTCAGATAACAATCAACCATGCAAAATTATCACACTTCTTCTCCCCCTCAAGAATTGCATACGGAGATGCCATTCTTGATTAAACAAGTGAAAATCATCTAAATGTAGTCAATTCACACTTCTCCCCCGCAAAATTAGCACAGGATGTTGCCATCGTCATCATAGTTGACCAAGTGGAATAAGAAAACAATCATCGGTAGTACGGTTCACTTGATAAATGAAAGCGCGCGGAAAAAGCATGAAGCATGTTGATGAGAATGGTCATTAATGAGAAGATTTCTCTTCTTTCGAAGATAAAGCGCACTGACACGTACACTTTTCTTTTCTTTGAGGAACGAGGCATGAACTGTTGTGTTCATACGTCATAATCTCTCTCTTTTCAATCTCTTGGCAAAACAAGTAATCAACCCCATTATCATTCAGTAGGCTCTTTGTAGTGACAGCTGATGGGGATAACCCAATATGATGAATTTGACCCTGAAGTAAATTAACCCGAACTCGTGACTTAAACTTGCACATGTGTAACAAAGAGCGATGCCGAGAAATCATGCTCCATTGAATCTCTAAGTACTCTATACTCTTCAACCAACCAACCATCAAGTAATAGACGTACATCACCTCTTGAAAATCCACAATTGAATGTGACACTGAGCACTACAACGTAACTCCTTAAAGTGATAGTTATTTTGAGGTGATAAGAGCCCAATTCCCCCAAGTGGTAAAAGAAGAGGTAAAAGTCACCCAACAATAACTAGATTTCCAAGTCTTTGTTTTTGATAATAAGTTCGAACAAGGATCATGAAGAATCTTCATCCATCCATCCCCGATACCTTCAGATACTAAGTACACTCGCCCGTGATAATTCACTTCAACCTCAAATAAATAATACTGAATTAACGCCGTTGTCACATCTTCTGAACTGCTCAAATCTAGCCTTCTTTGACATTAGAATGAACTTTGATAATGGTTTCATCCCAACCATGGTTAAAAGCATAGAACCCCGTAAAACCAAGCAATAACCAAACTGCCATGACGAATATCCAAACACACATCCAATTTATGAAGTACACCCTTTTATCCCTTCTTTGAAGCAGAAACCGTAGCATCAGCATCAAGTAAGATCCAAATTTACACTTTCTCTTCTCCAAGATGGTTCCATCATTACGGGATTTTACAACTCTATGGTTTAAACCGAGAAATAGTTTCTTTCGCGGGATTTTACAAAACCAAGAATAAACCGTAAGATAGATCCGGAAATGCACTTTACAAATACCAGGATGTTTCCATTGTCACGGGATTTTACAAGTCTATGATTTAAACCGAGAAATAGGTTCTTTCGCGGGATTTTACAAAATCAAGACAAAACCGTAAACAATGTCAGCTTGAATGTGTTACGACAACTTTGGTTTCAGTGAATATCTGTTTTAGGGGAATATGCAGCGGATCATCAGCGGTTCATTATCCAACATCAGCAAAATCATCAATCATCCAATCAACACATTGATAAACACATCATTCACGCATTCTGTCGGCTATTGTAGTGACCACAAGGAGAAGTAAACCAGATATATCAAACTCGAAGATGACGTAAAATTCCCCAGATTTTTTACTTAAACTTGTACTAATCCTTGTGAAGAAGAAACGGTGTACCCAATGTACAAAACCTCTTGACATATCCTCAACTGCGTGAGGCACCGTAGTGATAGTTATGTTGTGGGTTAAGTGAGAAAGAATCACAACCGTAACTAATTAGCCAAGTCTTTATCACCCTCTATAAGCGCCCAAACAAGTCATCTTCGCGGAAGGGTAGAAAGAAAGAAGACGAAATAAGTAAACGTGCCCGGAAAATCTCACTGCAAATTCAAATAAGAAATTCCATCCAAACAACTCCGTAGTCACCCTAGTTCCAATAGAAATTCAAGCCGAGACAAAAATATTTTTTGTAAAAGATGCATAGACCAATGTATCAACCCTCATACCACAACATCAATTATCCACATACCAAAGATGTACCATTGTTAACCCAGTGTATGAGTAACACTTTGAATAACTAAATCATCTCAGCCCATGTTTTTGAGTGAGAAGTCCAAACTCATATTCGAACATATGAGCCCAAGAAAGAAACATCAGATCCACCATTCCTCTTAAAAGGATTCAATCTCAGTCCATCCACAAATGATATTAACCCAGATGAATATTTAGACCCGATCCAAATTAGCACGAGACAATCAGGTCAATAATAATGTTAATCCCGACATTAAAAGCCAAGTGCAATACATTACTAATTCATAAACCATAATCATACATGGGTAATACATGACAATCCCATATATGTATATCAAGGTCCCTTATACGGATTATCTATGTCATGTAACACTCACTTGCTTTATCAGTCATAAGCCCAAGGTTAATACCACAATTCGACCCACCCAATAAGATACACGCTGGGCCCAAAAAGAAGACTCAATGTGCTCGTCAACAAAGGCCCATCAAAGCACTTGTAAAAACGTTTACTCTAAAATGATGGGTATAAAATACATACTTATAGCCACTCAACCCTAAATATTCTCATAAGATCCGCCCCCCTCTTGAAACTGCTATCAAACCCTACTCCTCCCAACCCTAAATAATCACCCAAAGAAGTCCGCCTCCCATTATACTACTCGTATACATCCAATACCTCAAAACAAATATCAGATACAAACAGATATATCAATTCGAAATATTCATCCATCATCTCCTTATTTCACTTGATACCACAAAGATCATACGGTTCTGAAAGGGCTCACCACAGGGATGGTTAGAGTGTCATATAACAGCCACAGGGATGGCTTGAGGCTTTGATATGGCATCGAGATCAACCCACGAAAGATACTACATAGACACGTTCTTCAAGGCCAAATAAGGGTCTCTGGTAGGTTTAATGTGTTGAGACGTTTAGTTTTTCCATTTTCATTCAACCGAACCAAGAAAGTGAAGTAACATAATTGTTGCATTCATATCTTTATGTTCGGATAGTTACTTGAGGTAAGAACTTCAAACATAGATCGATGATGTTAATTTTTCGTGATAATGAACCTTTAAGTTCTGATTTGTCATAGAGAATCACGAATAAAAACTAAACTGAGATCGTGAATGTTTTGAGTATTTGTTTGAGTCCTCAACACTTAGAGTTGTTGAATCGAAGCTAAAGTACGAGTATAACATGATTGTTATGACTAGTGCTTCAATTTTTCGAATAAAAGTTGAATCTTGTTCTTTTTACCCATTTGATTTTCATAGCAAATGAAACTCAGATTACTTGATCAATGATGAGTTCTTCGGGGTTGTATGAAACTGAAGTCATGATATGTTTTGGTCGGATATGATATTTTTGTTATAACGATGAGTCTATTTGTTTTGGTTTAAGGTATGTGGTCAAGAGTCTTGTAACAGTTAATGCCATTAAGTGCAATCTTCTTCTTCATCTTTTCTGTAACTCGCTACGGCTAACTCGCTACGGCTAACTCGCCACGGCTAACTCGCCACGGCTAACTCGCTAGGCCAATGACAAGTCGCTAGCCTTTCGGTTTGACTCAAAAGTCAAACCGTCACCAAGTCGCTATATCATGAAAACACATAAATCGCTAACTTGTCAATACAAGTAGCTACTTAGATTCAATGGATCTGGATGAAAAAAATGTCTAAGTCGCTAGCAAGATTTTTTATGTTTTCCGATGAGTTTTCCGGCTACTTACCGACCATAATCATGATAAACCCAGAAAAAGTATAAAGATGCATCCATTTTGACCCATTTGACCACGAAAACTGCTATTGTAACAACACAAAT
Source organism: Chrysanthemum seticuspe (assembly GCA_019973895.1). NCBI lineage: Eukaryota > Viridiplantae > Streptophyta > Magnoliopsida > Asterales > Asteraceae > Chrysanthemum > Chrysanthemum seticuspe. The sequence continues at coordinate 257,962,637 of BPTQ01000004.1, forward strand.
ACGTATGAAACAACATAGAGTTTGAACCAAGGACAAAAGGTATAACACAGATACCAAGACAGACCACATGTATAACACATGAAAGTTTCAAAATTTTGACCAAACAGATACACGAAAAACATGTAGGACTGTTATCAAAAAATATTCCAGACACGAAAGTACCAAAACAGTTTCAACATGAATAAAAAATACCACACAAATCAACAAACCACAACAACCTTGGCTCTGGTACCAATTGTAGGATCGTGTATTTATTGTGTTTGATGATTCGGGTGGTCTTGGGAGATCAAAATACATGTTAGCCATTAGAGAGAGAAAGTTAGAGAGAGAGGGTGTTCTTGTTAGAGGTTTACACAAATGAAAGATTAGATTAAAATGAAGCACCACCCCTTCCATGGATGGAAGGGGTATTTATACTTACAAATACACGACCTCCTATCGGCCTGTGGATCAGGGATACAGTGGGTAAAGACCCGTCCTTCCTCCACGGTGTTGCACTACGCTAAACTAAACTAATAACTAACTAATAAACCGATAAATAACGTAACTAACGACAAGTCTACGAGCTAACTTAAGCTAGATAACATTTGGGGTGACCGACTCTTCACTAAGAAATTTTCCAATTCCTAACAAATCATGACTCTCACATGTTTGACAATTTCCAACCTCCACAGCACCATACGGTTCAAACTCCACCTGAGCCGTTATCTCAAGAAATCTCCCAAGATTTTGAAACCACAATGAAAACACTTGATGATATGATTAGTAACTTTAAGAATCAAGTGAGTGGTGAAAAGACCATAGGAGAATTGCTGGTCGAAGAACGAGAAGAACGAGAGGCCCGCAAATCTAGGGAAGAATTATTAGTCCTAGAGCAAGCAGCTCTAAGGCGTTCCCAATTTCTCAAGGCAGCTCTATATGATGATGACGAAGAGAGTTTTTATCCTTTTAAAGATAATATTTCTCAACTCCCTCAGTCAGTTGATATCCCAGCAGTTGAGATTCCATCTCAAACAACTGCTATCACACCCGAGATTCACACTCACTCTCTTATTATGGGGGACGAGCATCTCGACACTGTTCCTGAAAAGGAATCGGACGAATTCATAAAGTCTAGTGTTGAGAACCTTGTCCCAATCCCAAGAGAGTCACAGGGAATTCTTGATCATGTGTGTGATATCCCTCCTCCTCTTGTCTTCCAAAATGATCTTGTGGAGACATCATTTATGTGGAAGATTCACCTTCTGAGCTTGTTAGCTTAGAAGAAGAGAATGATGAAGTTACTGACACTGAAATCAAAGATGAAGCTCTTCGAGCAACATTATTGAATGTCAGTCTTCTCATTTCTAAAATCGAGGCTTTCAAAGAGAAACCTATTTCATCTCCTATCCCCATTAAGGATAGTGACATTCTTTCCGATGATTCTATTCCGGAAATGAAAGCCTTCTGTTTTGATAATATGGGAGAGAAGATTAGTGGCAGTACCACTTCTCATTCTCATAATTCTCTCCTCGATCATGAATCATTTACTTTTGAGGAGTTCGCCAGTGAACCCACTCATATCAATTCTGAATATGATTCATTCACCTTCATGGAGTTCTCAGATGAACTCACTCATATCATATCTCCGCCGGAGTATGATAACTTCTACTTTAATCTAGACACACCCGGGATATGTCTAGACCAATTGAGCTTAAATGATGAGATTCATGCTATTATGAATTCTCCTTCTGATGATGATGAGTTAATCATGATGTTTATCATGATTTTCTATCTCATCTTCACCTATCCCGTGGCTTCTCCTGTTCTTCACTCCTTCGGGAATGAAGACATTATCTTTGATCCCGGCATTTTCATGTACCATTATCTTGAGCCGGGAATATATCTCATCGGTGTGGACTTTCACGTGCTTCAAATGTTTGTCCAAACATCTTGAATGAAAGTCCGATGGAGATTGCTTCTTCCACTTTGCTTCCCCATGAACAAATTAATTCGAGGTCGAGTCAAGCTAGCGACTCGGTAATCAAAAACAGTAGTTAAACATGGGTTTTCACCCGTGTGTACCACCCTAGTGTGGGGGAGTTGCCCCACGCTGTTGTATATAAAATCTTTTCAAAAAAAAAAAAAAAAAAAAAAAAAAAAAAAAAAAACTTTCAAAATAATGGCCGTAGTATTTCCCTTTTACGTTCTCAGTTTCGGCATAACCGCCGGTACTTTGAATATTGAGGGCAATATTCATTTCTAAGTGTGGGGGGAATTCTCACGAATTTTATCATGTAATTTCACCACCCAATCGAATTTTATCATGTAATTACACCACCCAATTCCCCTGTTTTTGGCCAAAATTTTTTTTGGAGTAAGTGTTTTACACTTACTCAATTGGTTATCAGTCCGCCTTGTCTAATAAACAAAAGGATTGGCTAATCCAGGAGCAAACGGCTCTTGGTAAAGATATCTCAAATCCGTTGACGGCTTGCAATTTGCCCAAAATTGTATGGTATTCAGCTCACCATATCCTAAAAAGTGAAGAGTTGGCTAGCCCGCAAGTTTATGGCTTGAGGTAACGGCAGTGGAAAAACCATAATTGTAATCAGCTCACCAAAGATAATATTGATAATTTATCTAAGAGTTGGCTAGTCCAGAAGCAAACGGCTTCTGGTAAAGACAAATCAAATCCGTTGAAAGCTGGTGGTTTGCTCAAAATCACATGGTTATCAGTGTACCATGGTTCTTACTTGAACTGAAACATTTGGCTACTCCAGAAGTAATGGCTTTTGGTAAAGAGATTCAAATACATTAAGTTTTTCTCAAAAGATTGCTAGGGATTAGCAATAGTTTAGTGTGGGGGATTGATGTGTGTAAATACTCATCATTTTTGGTTAAATCTGAACTGCAAAACATTTAAAAATGCTCAGAAATGCATCAAAATACTGAAAATATTCCAAAATTGCATTTTATATGTTTCAGATGCAAAATGTTTAAAATCAGATGAAAAATGAGCAAAGTTTGCATAATTGGTAGTTTCAGTCCCCCAAGTTTCAAAAGTTGTCAGAAACAGTCCCTGAGCACATAATTTCAAAAGAAAAATCACCAAAGGTCCTTTTTAAATCATAACTTGTCAAAATTAGTCCTTTGGTGAAAAATACCAAAAGTTTTGAGAAATTACAAGTTTGGTCCTCCAAGTTTCAAATTTGGCAAAATTGGTCCTTGGAAATGTGAAAATGTCAAGATTGGTCCTTGTATTATTGAAGCTTGTCAGTTTTAGTCCCTTGAAACTACTTTGCTTAATTGGCAGCCTTGGCCCTTGATTTTTCAGAAATTACATAACAAGTCCTTGTTATTAATTGCCTTTGAACCCTTTTTGGACTTGTCAATACCTAATTGTGACCCCTGCCTTATTACCCTTTGGACCCTTTGCCTTTTTGACCCCCCTGCCTTATAATATTACCCCGGTCAATCCAAAAGTCAAATAAACAAACACCCCTACCCGCCCTTTTTCCTGTCTTCCCCAACAACTAGCCCTGCACACCCATTCCCCCCTCCAACTCCAGCCACCCTACTCCTCCATGTCCCCTCATCCTCAACAAACTACAAAATGCATTTAATGCACCTTTTACCCCTTCACTCAACCCCAACTGCTAATAAACCATTTTCCCGCCAAAATGGAATGAAGGGCCAAGATGACTCCTAGTGATCCAAGGGCCTCAAACACATGTGGGATAAGCTCAGAAGAAGAGAGAGAAGTGTTTGGAGTATATAAGGAAGCATAAGAAGCAAGAGGAGAGTAGTTAGTTTTTAAGATTTTCTTTATGTCGTTTTTTTTATATAAATGTCTTAGTTCAGTTTAAAATATGTAATCCTTTGTTTTTATGATTCAAACTCAAGTCATGTTAGCATTGTAATCTGTTTTAAGGATCAAATTCAAAGTTTGGTTAAAGTTCTCATTCTTGTGTTTACTGTTGGAATCTTCAAACTCATGCTCCTACATTAAAGCTTCCAATAGCTTCTTTTCTCATTTAAACAAGTTAATTTAAGCTTATTATAGCTTTTGATTAGCTTGGGAAACAGATTCAAACAATTTGGTCCATGGTCAACAAAAGTCAACAGAGAGCTCAAATTGCAATGGAATTGGATTTGGGTGTTGCAGAGACTTGGATTTGGGTTGGAAATGGTTTAGTATAGTAGCAGTTGTGGTTTGGTTTTAGCCTGCATAAGCTGGACCCATGTGAGTATTTGTCTCATTTTACATTTTCAATCAATTTTGCATATTGTGCTTGTCTATGTATCTGTGGTCACCATTAGTGTAATCTTGTTTATATAGTTGTATTTAGGTCTTATAAACTCAGTTTGATCATTGGAACAAGTTGGATTAGATATTAGCTCATTTAAATGTGCAATCAGTAGTTCAAAGGGGTGTTTGGAATTGCTGTCAAACCTGTCTATTAGGCTTGTTCAGTGATTAACTTCTGTTGGTTCATGTTTGTTAAGCTTATTCATGTTCTTATCTGTCTTAGTTTGTGCCTGCAAAACACCTAAAGTCAAAATTGTATTTGAATCTGTCTTTTATACTTATCTGTTGAGTTTTGGAGAAGCAAAACCTTGTTTTGTGTTAAGAATCAATAAACATAGCTTGCAGTATCTTCATTTCAACATATTACACCACAATCAATCCACAAATTGGATTCAAACTTCAAAATAGTCAACTTTCCATTTCTTTATCAAAAGTCAATTTGCACAAAATCAGTTTTGAGCCAACCTAAGATGAATTTTCATTGATTCATTCTTGGGTCATTTTAAGTGAAACTTGAGGCTTTTAAAACTTCTCTTGGTCTATTTTATCATTATCATTTTTGTCAAATTTTGTAAATTTTTCTTAAGCTCTAAACTAGCTTGTCAAAATGGGATTAAATCCCCTGTGCAGGGCATTAAGTTTGCACAGGGATTATGCAGGTTTTGCAGAGCTTGTGCAAAGCTCATTTGAGCTCATCTAGGACTCCACTTTGGTTTACTAGGTCTCAGCCAGGTCTAGTTTAGATCCCAAGTTCTGGTTTTCAGTTTCAGCTTATCTAGTTGCTTATTTTTAAGCCCAAAGTAGACACCCTCAAACTGTTTTTAGTACATAAGTTCAATTTCATCAAATCTTGGTAATTTGCAATCCAGAGGTTATAGCTTGCTGATTCTAGTTGCATTTGGTCACTTTTAGCATATTTTAGCTTGTGTATCAGTTTGATGCTTGTTTTGTCCCTTTAGCTTATCCAAGTGCTTATTTCATAAGCACTTTGCACATCAGTTTCAAATTCCTCCACACAGCACCCTGTTTTTCTATTTTTCCTAGATTCCTCATAAAATTTTAGAGTTTTCCTGAAATTTTCAGATTTTTCCTAGCTTGTTTGCTATTTTTCTACATTTTAATTAGTTTTTAAGCATTTTTAATTAGTTTTTAATACAAAAAATTAAGAAAAGTTTCAAAAAAATAATTTTTCATTTTTCTTAAGTTAAGATAAATATAAAAAGTCAAAAAATTATTTTTCTAGATTTTTCTTAGTTAAATTTGTATTTTTAAGTAATTTAATTAGTTTTTAATAGTCTTTAATTCCTAGAAAATCCAAAAATAATCAGAAAAATACAAAAATAGTTTTGAAAATTCTCTTTTGATATTTTAGATTTTTCTAAGTCTTAATTTTATTTTTCTAGCTTTATTTCATATTTTCTTGTATTATAAGCTATTATTAAATAGTTAAAATTAGTTTTTAATTAATAATAATTAGATAATTAGTTATAAAAATAATTTTCTTTTTCTATTAATTTTCTTTTATCATTAGGATTGTAAAAATGTCATTTTCATATTTTTAGGACTTTTATTTCTTAGATTTCACTTTTTATTTTGTACGTTTACGTAATTTTTATTTAAACGTAAGTTTTAAGTTTTAAACGTTCATCAATTTTAAAAATAGTGATAGCGTTTATTTAATGTTTTTTATCTTTTTAACTTTCTTTAATTTGCATTTAAGCCCTTGTAGTTTATGTCCTTTTCCTTAGTTATAATAAATCAGATCCTTCTTTTCCGTTCAAATCTCTCGATCACTATTCGTTTGGTGATCCATTGCATAGCTCGCTGGGACATAACGACCCGGGGAAACACTATACTCCCCAGATCTTCATTGAGTTTGTGCTTGAGCCGTTTTAAGTTTCTTACAGTTGGCCATTCACAAGTGGCCGGCTTGAGTGAGAAAAACTTGACGGTTTGGCACAGATCAAATTTTTGGCGCCGCTGCCGGGGAGCTGTGCTAATTATCTTACGTTTAGCAGATTAGTGATTTGGATATTCACTCCTTGTTTATACCATCTGTATGTATTTATATTTTCTTATAAAATCAAAAACCCAAAAAGATTTTCATTCTTTGTTTTTGCAAGATGTTTTTCAAAAATACCAAAAATACTCTTCTCATTCCTCTTATCCGTATGATTCTATTTCTCTTACCCCCTCGTACCGTTTGATTCTACTCTTCTTTAACCTCAAAACCGTTTAATTCTATTTCTTTAACCCTCTACATGTTTAATTCTCATGGCGACGTTCGATTATCCTCGTTGTTTCCACCGCAAAAGCCGTATGGAAGAGGATCAGCTCTGTTGTCAGAATCCGGATTGTTTATGCAAGCAATGTGGAAGGATGGGTGCAAGCAAATATTGTTATTGGTGCGAATTATCTGATAACTCTCTCGATGATTCTCCAATTTTTTCCGACCATCCGCCACAACCCGATGAACCCGTTCAAGAACCGGAGACCATAACGGAAGTGGTGGAAATTGCTAGCTCTCAGAGCACACCTCTTGTCCCACCTCCTGATTTTTCTGAATGTTCTTCGAGACTTGATAGTCATTCGGATCACCATGTTGGTTTTGTTGATTCTTTGAATAAACCGATTCCTTATCATAACTCTCAAATGCAATCGTTTATTCCTTGTGTCGGTTGTGGTGAGCCTCTTTTTGGTTCACCCTGTTGTTGGTGTACGTGTGTACAATGTGGTAATGATATTCATAACGGGAGTTGTTTGTTTTGTGGTTCGAGGAATTCATTTGATTATGATCCTAATCCGAACTCATTTAACGATCCCTCAAACTTTTCCAATTACCCACCACAGCCCGACTTATCTTCATATAATCAACACTTCTGCTGTGAATTTTGTGGAGGTCCTCACCAAGGATTTGAGTGTCAATCCGGAAACACGTTTGTCTATGAACAGTTTTCCGGTGATGCTCAGACCTTTGGTTATGACCAATATCCATATAATTCACCTGTCCGGACTCAGCAGTTTTACTGTTGTGAGTACTGTGGAGGTCCCCACTTCAGCTCTGATTGTCAAATAGGGAACCCATTTCCTTGTAACAATCATGACTCTCACATGTTTGACAATTTCCAACCTCCACAGCACCATACGGTTCAAACTCCACCTGAGCCGTTATCTCAAGAAATCTCCCAAGATTTTGAAACCACAATGAAAACACTTGATGATATGATTAGTAACTTTAAGAATCAAGTGAGTGGTGAAAAGACCATAGGAGAATTGCTGGTCGAAGAACGAGAAGAACGAGAGGCCCGCAAATCTAGGGAAGAATTATTAGTCCTAGAGCAAGCAGCTCTAAGGCGTTCCCAATTTCTCAAGGCAGCTCTATATGATGATGACGAAGAGAGTTTTTATCCTTTTAAAGATAATATTTCTCACCTCCCTCAGTCAGTTGATATCCCAGCAGTTGAGATTCCATCTCAAACAACTGCTATCACACCCGAGATTCACACTCACTCTCTTATTATGGGGGACGAGCATCTCGACACTGTTCCTGAAAAGGAATCGGACGAATTCATAAAGTCTAGTGTTGAGAACCTTGTCCCAATCCCAAGAGAGTCACAGGGAATTCTTGATCATGTGTGTGATATCCTTCCTCCTCTTGTCTTCCAAAATGATCATGTTGAGATGTTCTCCGATTCTGATGATGATGATTCGTTATCTTGTGGAGACATCATTTATGTGGAAGATTCACCTTCTGAGCTTGTTAGCTTAGAAGAAGAGAATGATGAAGTTACTGACACTGAAATCAAAGATGAAGCTCTTCGAGCAACATTATTGAATGTCAGTCTTCTCATTTCTAAAATCGATGCTTTCAAAGAGAAACCTATTTCATCTCCTATCCCCATTAAGGATAGTGACATTCTTTCCGATGATTCTATTCCGGAAATGTAAGCCTTCTGTTTTGATAATATGGGAGAGAAGATTAGTGGCAGTACCACTTCTCATTCTCATAATTCTCTCCTCGATCATGAATCATTTACTTTTGAGGAGTTCGCCAGTGAACCCACTCATATCAATTCTGAATATGATTCATTCACCTTCATGGAGTTCTCAGATGAACTCACTCATATCATATCTCCGCCGGAGTATGATAACTTCTACTTTGATCTAGACACACCCGGGATATGTCTAGACCAATTGAGCTTAAATGATGAGATTCATGCTATTATGAATTCTCCTTCTGATGATGATGAGTTAATCATGATGTTTATCATGATTTTCTATCTCTTCTTCACCTATCCCGTGGCTTCTCCTGTTCTTCACTCCTTCGGGAATGAAGACATTATCTTTGATCCCGGCATTTTCATGTACCATTATCTTGAGCCGGGAATATATCTCATCGGTGTGGACTTTCACGTGCTTCAAATGTTTGTCCAAACATCTTGAATGAAAGTCCGATGGAGATTGCTTCTTCCACTTTGCTTCCCCATGAACAAATTAATTCGGGGTCGAGTCAAGCTAGCGACTCGGTAATCAAAAACAGTAGTTAAACATGGGTTTTCACCCGTGTGTACCACCCTAGCGTGGGGGAGTTGCCCCACGCTGTTGTATATAAAATCTTTTCAAAAAAAAAAAAAAAAAAAAAAAAAAAAAACTTTCAAAATAATGGCCGTAGTATTTCCCTTTTACGTTCTCAGTTTCGGCATAACCGCCGGTACTTTGAATATTGAGGGCAATATTCATTTCTAAGTGTGGGGGGGAATTCTCACGAATTTTATCATGTAATTACACCACCCAATCGAATTTTATCGTGTAATTACACCACCCAATTCCCCTGTTTTTGGCCAAAATTTTTTTTGGAGTAAGTGTTTTACACTTACTCAATTGGTTATCAGTCCGCCTTGTCTAATAAACAAAAGGATTGGCTAATCCAGGAGCAAACGGCTCTTGGTAAAGATATCTCAAATCCGTTGACGGCTTGCAATTTGCCCAAAATTGTATGGTATTCAGCTCACCATATCCTAAAAAGTGAAAAGTTGGCTAGCCCGCAAGTTTATGGCTTGTGGTAAAGGCAGTGGAAAAACCATAATTGGTAATCAGCTCACCAAAGATAATATTGATAATTTATCTAAGAGTTGGCTAGTCCAGAAGCAAACGGCTTCTGGTAAAGACAAATCAAATCCGTTGAAAGCTGGTGGTTTGCTCAAAATCACATGGTTATCAGTGTACCATGGTTCTTACTTGAACTGAAACATTTGGCTACTCCAGAAGTAATGGCTTTTGGTAAAGAGATTCAAATCCATTAAGTTTTTCTCAAAAGATTGCTAGGGACTAGCAATAGTTTAGTGTGAGGGATTGATTAGTGTGTAAATACTCATCATTTTTGGTTAAATCTGAACTGCAAAACATTTAAAAATGCTCAGAAATGCATCAAAATACTGAAAATATTCCAAAATTGCATTTTATATGTTTCAGATGCAAAATGTTTAAAATCAGATGAAAAATGAGCAAAGTTTGCATAATTGGCAGTTTCAGTCCCCCAAGTTTCAAAAGTTATCAGAAACAGTCCCTGAGCACATAATTTCAAAAGAAAAATCACCAAAGGTCCTTTTTAAATCATAACTTGTCAAAATTAGTCCTTTGGTGAAAAATACCAAAAGTTTTGAGAAATTACAAGTTTGGTCCTCCAAGTTTCAAATTTGGCAAAATTGGTCCTTGGAAATGTGAAAATGTCAAGATTGGTCCTTGTATTATTGAAGCTTGTCAGTTTTAGTCCCTTGAAACTACTTTGCTTAATTGGCAGCCTTGGCCCTTGATTTTTCAGAAATTACATAACAAGTCCTTGTTATTAATTGCCTTTGAACCCTTTTTTGACTTGTCAATACCTAATTGTGACCCCTGCCTTATTACCCTTTGGACCCTTTGCCTTTTTGACCCCCCTGCCTTATAATATTACCCCGGTCAATCCAAAAGTCAAATAAACAAACACCCCTACCCGCCCTTTTTCCTGTCTTCCCCAACAACTAGCCCTGCACACCCATTCCCCCCTCCAACTCCAGCCACCCTACTCCTCCATGTCCCCTCATCCTCAACAAACTACAAAATGCATTTAATGCACCTTTTACCCCTTCACTCAACCCCAACTGCTAATAAACCATTTTCCCGCCAAAATGGAATGAAGAGCCAAGATGACTCCTAGTGATCCAAGGGCCTCAAACACATGTGGGATAAGCTCAGAAGAAGAGAGAGTAGTGTTTGGAGTATATAAGGAAGCATAAGAAGCAAGAGGAGAGTAGTTAGTTTTTAAGATTTTCTTTATGTCGTTTTTTTTATATAAATGTCTTAGTTCAGTTTAAAATATGTAATCCTTTGTTTTTATGATTCAAACTCAAGTCATGTTAGCATTGTAATCTGTTTTAAGGATCAAATTCAAAGTTTGGTTAAAGTTCTCATTCTTGTGTTTACTGTTGGAATCTTCAAACTCATGCTCCTACATTAAAGCTTCCAATAGCTTCTTTTCTCATTTAAACAAGTTAATTTAAGCTTATTATAGCTTTTGATTAGCTTGGGAAACAGATTCAAACAATTTGGTCCATGGTCAACAAAAGTCAACAGAGAGCTCAAATTGCAATGGAATTGGATTTGGGTGTTGCAGAGACTTGGATTTGGGTTGGAAATGGTTTAGTATAGTAGCAGTTGTGGTTTGGTTTTAGCCTGCATAAGCTGGACCCATGTGAGTATTTGTCTCATTTTACATTTTCAATCAATTTTGCATATTGTGCTTGTCTATGTATCTGTGGTCACCATTAGTGTAATCTTGTTTATATAGTTGTATTTAGGTCTTATAAACTCAGTTTGATCATTGGAACAAGTTGGATTAGATATTAGCTCATTTAAATGTGCAATCAGTAGTTCAAAGGGGTGTTTGGAATTGCTGTCAAACCTGTCTATTAGGCTTGTTCAGTGATTAACTTCTGTTGGTTCATGTTTGTTAAGCTTATTCATGTTCTTATCTGTCTTAGTTTGTGCCTGCAAAACACCTAAAGTCAAAATTGTATTTGAATCTGTCTTTTATACTTATCTGTTGAGTTTTGGAGAAGCAAAACCTTGTTTTGTGTTAAGAATCAATAAACATAGCTTGCAGTATCTTCATTTCAACATATTACACCACAATCAATCCACAAATTGGATTCAAACTTCAAAATAGTCAACTTTCCATTTCTTTATCAAAAGTCAATTTGCACAAAATCAGTTTTGAGCCAACCTAAGATGAATTTTCATTGATTCATTCTTGGGTCATTTTAAGTGAAACTTGAGGCTTTTAAAACTTCTCTTGGTCTATTTTATCATTATCATTTTTGTCAAATTTTATAAATTTATCTTAAGCTCTAAACTAGCTTGTCAAAATGGGATTAAATCCCCTGTGCAGGGCATTAAGTTTGCACAGGGATTATGCAGGTTTAGCAGAGCTTGTGCAAAGCTCATTTGAGCTCATCTAGGACTCCACTTTGGTTTACTAGGTCTCAGCCAGGTCTAGTTTAGATCCCAAGTTCTGGTTTTCAGTTTCAGCTTATCTAGTTGCTTATTTTTAAGCCCAAAGTAGACACCCTCAAACTGTTTTTAGTACATAAGTTCAATTTCATCAAATCTTGGTAATTTGCAATCCAGAGGTTATAGCTTGCTGATTCTAGTTGCATTTGGTCACTTTTAGCATATTTTAGCTTGTGTATCAGTTTGATGCTTGTTTTGTCCCTTTAGCTTATCCAAGTGCTTATTTCATAAGCACTTTGCACATCAGTTTCAAATTCCTCCACACAGCACCCTGTTTTTCTATTTTTCCTAGATTCCTCATAAAATTTTAGAGTTTTCCTGAAATTTTCAGATTTTTCCTAGCTTGTTTGCTATTTTTCTACATTTTAATTAGTTTTTAAGCATTTTTAATTAGTTTTTAATACAAAAAATTAAGAAAAGTTTCAAAAAAATAATTTTTCATTTTTCTTAAGTTAAGATAAATATAAAAAGTCAAAAAATTATTTTTCTAGATTTTTCTTAGTTAAATTTGTATTTTTAAGTAATTTAATTAGTTTTTAATAGTCTTTAATTCCTAGAAAATCCAAAAATAATCAGAAAAATACAAAAATAGTTTTGAAAATTCTCTTTTGATATTTTAGATTTTTCTAAGTCTTAATTTTATTTTTCTAGCTTTATTTCATATTTTCTTGTATTATAAGCTATTATTAAATAGTTAAAATTAGTTTTTAATTAATAATAATTAGATAATTAGTTATAAAAATAATTTTCTTTTTCTATTAATTTTCTTTTATCATTAGGATTGTAAAAATGTCATTTTCATATTTTTAGGACTTTTATTTCTTAGATTTCACTTTTTATTTTGTACGTTTACGTAATTTTTATTTAAACGTAAGTTTTAAGTTTTAAACGTTCATCAATTTTAAAAATAGTGATAGCGTTTATTTAATGTTTTTTATCTTTTTAACTTTCTTTAATTTGCATTTAAGCCCTTGTAGTTTATGTCCTTTTCCTTAGTTATAATAAATCAGATCCTTCTTTTCCGTTCAAATCTCTCGATCACTATTCGTTTGGTGATCCATTGCATAGCTCGCTGGGACATAACGACCCAGGGAAACACTATACTCCCCAGATCTTCATTGAGTTTGTGCTTGAGCCGTTTTAAGTTTCTTACAGTTGGCCATTCACAAGTGGCCGGCTTGAGTGAGAAAAACTTGACGGTTTGGCACGGATCAAATTTTTGGCGCCGCTGCCGGGGAGCTGTGCTAATTATCTTACGTTTAGCAGATTAGTGATTTGGATATTCACTCCTTGTTTATACCATCTGTATGTATTTATATTTTCTTATAAAATCAAAAACCCAAAAAGATTTTCATTCTTTGTTTTTGCAAGATGTTTTTCAAAAATACCAAAAATACTCTTCTCATTCCTCTTATCCGTATGATTCTATTTCTCTTACCCCCTCGTACCGTTTGATTCTACTCTTCTTTAACCTCAAAACCGTTTAATTCTATTTCTTTAACCCTCTACATGTTTAATTCTCATGGCGACGTTCGATTATCCTCGTTGTTTCCACTGCAAAAGCCGTATGGAAGAGGATCAGCTCTGTTGTCAGAATCCGGATTGTTTATGCAAGCAATGTGGAAGGATGGGTGCAAGAAAATATTGTTATTGGTGCGAATTATCTGATAACTCTCTCGATGATTCTCCAATTTTTTTCGACCATCCGCCACAACCCGATGAACCCGTTCAAGAACCGGAGACCATAACGGAAGTGGTGGAAATTGCTAGCTCTCAGAGCACACCTCTTGTCCCACCTCCTGATTTTTCTGAATGTTCTTCGAGACTTGATAGTCATTCGGATCACCATGTTGGTTTTGTTGATTCTTTGAATAAACCGATTCCTTATCATAACTCTCAAATGCAATCGTTTATTCCTTGTGTCGGTTGTGGTGAGCCTCTTTTTGGTTCACCCTGTCGTTGGTGTACGTGTGTACAATGTGGTAATGATATTCATAACGGGAGTTGTTTGTTTTGTGGTTCGAGGAATTCATTTGATTATGATCCTAATCCGAACTCATTTAACGACCCCTCAAACTTTTCCAATTACCCACCACAGCCCGACTTATCTTCATATAATCAACACTTCTGCTGTGAATTTTGTGGAGGTCCTCACCAAGGATTTGAGTGTCAATCCGGAAACACGTTTGTCTATGAACAGTTTTCCGGTGATGCTCAGACCTTTGGTTATGACCAATATCCATATAATTCACCTGTCCGGACTCAGCAGTTTTACTGTTGTGAGTACTGTGGAGGTCCCCACTTCAGCTCTGATTGTCAAATAGGGAACCCATTTCCTTGTAACAATCATGACTCTCACATGTTTGACAATTTCCAACCTCCACAGCACCATACGGTTCAAACTCCACCTGAGCCGTTATCTCAAGAAATCTCCCAAGATTTTGAAACCACAATGAAAACACTTGATGATATGATTAGTAACTTTAAGAATCAAGTGAGTGGTGAAAAGACCATAGGAGAATTGCTGGTCGAAGAACGAGAAGAACGAGAGGCCCGCAAATCTAGGGAAGAATTATTAGTCCTAGAGCAAGCAGCTCAAAGGCGTTCCCAATTTCTCAAGGCAGCTCTATCTGATGATGACGAAGAGAGTTTTTATCCTTTTAAAGATAATATTTCTCAACTCCCTCAGTCAGTTGATATCCCAGCAGTTGAGATTCCATCTCAAACAACTGTTATCACACCCGAGATTCACACTCACTCTCTTATTATGGGGGACGAGCATCTCGACACTGTTCCTGAAAAGGAATCGGACGAATTCATAAAGTCTAGTGTTGAGAACCTTGTCCCAATCCCAAGAGAGTCACAGGGAATTCTTGATCATGTGTGTGATATCCCTCCTCCTCTTGTCTTCCAAAATGATCATGTTGAGATGTTCTCCGATTCTGATGATGATGATTCGTTATCTTGTGGAGACATCATTTATGTGGAAGATTCACCTTCTGAGCTTGTTAGCTTAGAAGAAGAGAATGATGAAGTTACTGACACTGAAATCAAAGATGAAGCTCTTCGAGCAACATTATTGAATGTCAGTCTTCTCATTTCTAAAATCGAGGCTTTCAAAGAGAAACCTATTTCATCTCCTATCCCCATTAAGGATAGTGACATTCTTTCCGATGATTCTATTCCGGAAATGAAAGCCTTCTGTTTTGATAATATGGGAGAGAAGATTAGTGGCAGTACCACTTCTCATTCTCATAATTCTCTCCTCGATCATGAATCATTTACTTTTGAGGAGTTCGCCAGTGAACCCACTCATATCAATTCTGAATATGATTCATTCACCTTCATGGAGTTCTCAGATGAACTCACTCATATCATATCTCCGCCGGAGTATGATAACTTCTACTTTGATCTAGACACACCCGGGATATGTCTAGACCAATTGAGCTTAAATGATGAGATTCATGCTATTATGAATTCTCCTTCTGATGATGATGAGTTAATCATGATGTTTATCATGATTTTCTATCTCTTCTTCACCTATCCCGTGGCTTCTCCTGTTCTTCACTCCTTCGGGAATGAAGACATTATCTTTGATCCCGGCATTTTCATGTACCATTATCTTGAGCCGGGAATATATCTCATCGGTGTGGACTTTCACGTGCTTCAAATGTTTGTCCAAACATCTTGAATGAAAGTCCGATGGAGATTGCTTCTTCCACTTTGCTTCCCCATGAACAAATTAATTCGGGGTCGAGTCAAGCTAGCGACTCGGTAATCAAAAACAGTAGTTAAACATGGGTTTTCACCCGTGTGTACCACCCTAGTGTGGGGGAGTTGCCCCACGCTGTTGTATATAAAATCTTTTCAAAAAAAAAAAAAAAAAAAAACTTTCAAAATAATGGCCGTAGTATTTCCCTTTTACGTTCTCAGTTTCGACATAACCGCCGGTACTTTGAATATTGAGGGCAATATTCATTTCTAAGTGTGGGGGGGAATTCTCACGAATTTTATCATGTAATTACACCACCCAATCGAATTTTATCATGTAATTACACCACCCAATTCCCCTGTTTTTGGCCAAAATTTTTTTTGGAGTAAGTGTTTTACACTTACTCAATTGGTTATCAGTCCGCCTTGTCTAATAAACAAAAGGATTGGCTAATCCAGGAGCAAACGGCTCTTGGTAGAGATATCTCAAATCCGTTGACGGCTTGCAATTTGCCCAAAATTGTATGGTATTCAGCTCACCATATCCTAAAAAGTGAAGAGTTTGCTAGCCCGCAAGTTTATGGCTTGTGGTAAAGGCAGTGGAAAAACCATAATTGGTAATCAGCTCACCAAAGATAATATTGATAATTTATCTAAGAGTTGGCTAGTCCAGAAGCAAACGGCTTCTGTTAAAGACAAATCAAATCCGTTGAAAGCTGGTGGTTTGCTCAAAATCACATGGTTATCAGTGTACCATGGTTCTTACTTGAACTGAAACATTTGGCTACTCCAGAAGTAATGGCTTTTGGTAAAGAGATTCAAATCCATTAAGTTTTTCTCAAAAGATTGCTAGGGACTAGCAATAGTTTAGTGTGGGGGATTGATGAGTGTGTAAATACTCATCATTTTTGGTTAAATCTGAACTGCAAAACATTTAAAAATGCTCAGAAATGCATCAAAATACTGAAAATATTCCAAAATTGCATTTTATATGTTTCAGATGCAAAATGTTTAAAATCAGATGAAAAATGAGCAAAGTTTGCATAATTGGCAGTTTCAGTCCCCCAAGTTTCAAAAGTTATCAGAAACAGTCCCTGAGCACATAATTTCAAAAGAAAAATCACCAAAGGTCCTTTTTAAATCATAACTTGTCAAAATTAGTCCTTTGGTGAAAAATACCAAAAGTTTTGAGAAATTATAAGTTTGGTCCTCCAAGTTTCAAATTTGGCAAAATTGGTCCTTGGAAATGTGAAAATGTCAAGATTGGTCCTTGTATTATTGAAGCTTGTCAGTTTTAGTCCCTTGAAACAACTTTGCTTAATTGGCAGCCTTGGCCCTTGATTTTTCAAAAATTACATAACAAGTCCTTGTTATTAATTGCCTTTGAACCCTTTTCGGACTTGTCAATACCTAATTGTGACCCCTGCCTTATTACCCTTTGGAACCTTTGCCTTTTTGACCCCCCTGCCTTATAATATTACCCCGGTCAATCCAAAAGTCAAATAAACAAACACCCCTACCCGCCCTTTTTCCTGTCTTCCCCAACAACTAGCCCTGCACACCCATTCCCCCCTCCAACTCCAGCCACCCTACTCCTCCATGTCCCCTCATCCTCAACAAACTACAAAATGCATTTAATGCACCTTTTACCCCTTCACTCAACCCCAACTGCTAATAAACCATTTTCCTGCCAAAATGGAATGAAGGGCCAAGATGACTCCTAGTGATCCAAGGGCCTCAAACACATGTGGGATAAGCTCAGAAGAAGAGAGAGAAGTGTTTGGAGTATATAAGGAAGCATAAGAAGCAAGAGGAGAGTAGTTAGTTTTTAAGATTTTCTTTATGTCATTTTTTTGTTATAAATGTCTTAGTTAAGTTTAAAATATGTAATCCTTTGTTTTTATGATTCAAACTCAAGTCATGTTAGCATTGTAATCTGTTTTAAGGATCAAATTCAAAGTTTGGTTAAAGTTCTCATTCTTGTGTTTACTGTTGGAATCTTCAAACTCATGCTCCTACATTAAAGCTTCCAATAGCTTCTTTTCTCATTTAAACAAGTTAATTTAAGCTTATTATAGGTTTTGATTAGCTTGGGAAACAGATTCAAACAATTTGGTCCATGGTCAACAAAAGTCAACAGAGAGCTCAAATTGCAATGGAATTGGATTTGGGTGTTGCAGAGACTTGGATTTGGGTTGGAAATGGTTTAGTATAGTAGCAGTTGTGGTTTGGTTTTAGCCTGCATAAGCTGGACCCATGTGAGTATTTGTCTCATTTTACATTTTCAATCAATTTTGCATATTGTGCTTGTCTATGTATCTGTGGTCACCATTAGTGTAATCTTGTTTATATAGTTGTATTTAGGTCTTATAAACTCAGTTTGATCATTGGAACAAGTTGGATTAGATATTAGCTCATTTAAATGTGCAATCAGTAGTTCAAAGGGGTGTTTGGAATTGCTGTCAAACCTGTCTATTAGGCTTGTTCAGTGATTAACTTCTGTTGGTTCATGTTTGTTAAGCTTATTCATGTTCTTATCTGTCTTAGTTTGTGCCTGCAAAACACCTAAAGTCAAAATTGTATTTGAATCTGTCTTTTATACTTATCTGTTGAGTTTTGGAGAAGCAAAACCTTGTTTTGTGTTAAGAATCAATAAACATAGCTTGCAGTATCTTAATTTCAACATATTACACCACAATCAATCCACAAATTGGATTCAAACTTCAAAATAGTCAACTTTCCATTTCTTTATCAAAAGTCAATTTGCACAAAATCAGTTTTGAGCCAACCTAAGATGAATTTTCATAGATTCATTCTTGGGTCATTTTAAGTGAAACTTGAGGCTTTTAAAACTTCTCTTGGTCTATTTTATCATTATCATTTTTGACAAATTTTGTAAATTTTTCTTAAGCTCTAAACTAGCTTGTCAAAATGGGATTAAATCCCCTGTGCAGGGCATTAAGTTTGCACAGGGATTATGCAGGTTTTGCAGAGCTTGTGCAAAGCTCATTTGAGCTCATCTAGGACTCCACTTTGGTTTACTAGGTCTCAGCCAGGTCTAGTTTAGATCCCAAGTTCTGGTTTTCAGTTTCAGCTTATCTAGTTGCTTATTTTTAAGCCCAAAGTAGACACCCTCAAACTGTTTTTAGTACATAAGTTCAATTTCATCAAATCTTGGTAATTTGCAATCCAGAGGTTATAGCTTGTTGATTCTAGTTGCATTTGGTCACTTTTAGCATATTTTAGCTTGTGTATCAGTTTGATGCTTGTTTTGTCCCTTTAGCTTATCCAAGTGCTTATTTCATAAGCACTTTGCACATCAATTTCAAATTCCTCCACACAGCACCCTGTTTTTCTATTTTTCCTAGATTCCTCATAAAATTTTAGAGTTTTCCTGAAATTTTCAGATTTTTCCTAGCTTGTTTGCTATTTTTCTACATTTTAATTAGTTTTTAAGCATTTTTAATTAGTTTTTAATACAAAAAATTAAGAAAAGTTTCAAAAAAATAATTTTTCATTTTTCTTAAGTTAAGATAAATATAAAAAGTCAAAAAATTATTTTTCTAGATTTTTCTTAGTTAAATTTGTATTTTTAAGTAATTTAATTAGTTTTTAATAGTCTTTAATTCCTAGAAAATCCAAAAATAATCAGAAAAATACAAAAATAGTTTTGAAAATTCTCTTTTGATATTTTAGATTTTTCTAAGTCTTAATTTTATTTTTCTAGCTTTATTTCATATTTTCTTGTATTATAAGCTATTATTAAATATTTAAAATTAGTTTTTAATTAATAATAATTAGATAATTAGTTATAAAAATAATTTTCTTTTTCTATTAATTTTCTTTTATCATTACGATTGTAAAAATGTCATTTTCATATTTTTAGGACTTTTATTTCTTAGATTTCACTTTTTATTTTGTACGTTTACGTAATTTTTATTTAAACGTAAGTTTTAAGTTTTAAACGTTCATCAATTTTAAAAATAGTGATAGCGTTTATTTAATGTTTTTTATCTTTTTAACTTTCTTTAATTTGCATTTAAGCCCTTGTAGTTTATGTCCTTTTCCTTAGTTATAATAAATCAGATCCTTCTTTTCCGTTCAAATCTCTCGATCACTATTCGTTTGGTGATCCATTGCATAGCTCGCTGGGACATAACGACCCGGGGAAACACTATACTCCCCAGATCTTCATTGAGTTTGTGCTTGAGCCGTTTTAAGTTTCTTACAGTTGGCCATTCACAAGTGGCCGGCTTGAGTGAGAAAAACTTGACGGTTTGGCACGGATCAAATTTTTGGCGCCGCTGCCGGGGAGCTGTGCTAATTATCTTACGTTTAGCAGATTAGTGATTTGGATATTCACTCCTTGTTTATACCATCTGTATGTATTTATATTTTCTTATAAAATCAAAAACCCAAAAAGATTTTCATTCTTTGTTTTTGCAAGATGTTTTTCAAAAATACCAAAAATACTATTCTCATTCCTCTTATCCGTATGATTCTATTTCTCTTACCCCCTCGTACCGTTTGATTCTACTCTTCTTTAACCTCAAAACCGTTTAATTCTATTTCTTTAACCCTCTACATGTTTAATTCTCATGGCGATGTTCGATTATCCTCGTTGTTTCCACTGCAAAAGCCGTATGGAAGAGGATCAGCTCTGTTGTCAGAATCCGGATTGTTTATGCAAGCAATGTGGAAGGATGGGTGCAAGCAAATATTGTTATTGGTGCGAATTATCTGATAACTCTCTCGATGATTCTCCAATTTTCCGACCATCCGCCACAACCCGATGAACCCGTTCAAGAACCGGAGACCATAACGGAAGTGGTGGAAATTGCTAGCTCTCAGAGCACACCTCTTGTCCCACCTCCTGATTTTTCTGAATGTTCTTCGAGACTTGATAGTCATTCGGATCACCATGTTGGTTTTGTTGATTCTTTGAATAAACCGATTCCTTATCATAACTCTCAAATGCAATCGTTTATTCCTTGTGTCGGTTGTGGTGAGCCTCTTTTTGGTTCACCCTGTCGTTGGTGTACGTGTGTACAATGTGGTAATGATATTCATAACGGGAGTTGTTTGTTTTGTGGTTCGAGGAATTCATTTGATTATGATCCTAATCCGAACTCATTTAACGACCCCTCAAACTTTTCCAATTACCCACCACAGCCCGACTTATCTTCATATAATCAACACTTCTGCTGTGAATTTTGCGGAGGTCCTCACCAAGGATTTGAGTGTCAATCCGGAAACACGTTTGTCTATGAACAGTTTTCCGGTGATGCTCAGACCTTTGGTTATGACCAATATCCATATGATTCACCTGTCCGGACTCAGCAGTTTTACTGTTGTGAGTACTGTGGAGGTCCCCACTTCAGCTCTGATTGTCAAATAGGGAACCCATTTCCTTGTAACAATCATGACTCTCACATGTTTGACAATTTCCAACCTCCACAGCACCATACGGTTCAAACTCCACCTGAGCCGTTATCTCAAGAAATCTCCCAAGATTTTGAAACCACAATGAAAACACTTGATGATATGATTAGTAACTTTAAGAATCAAGTGAGTGGTGAAAAGACCATAGGAGAATTGTTGGTCGAAGAACGAGAAGAACGAGAGGCCCGCAAATCTAGGGAAGAATTATTAGTCCTAGAGCAAGCAGCTCTAAGGCGTTCCCAATTTCTCAAGGCAGCTCTATATGATGATGACGAAGAGAGTTTTTATCCTTTTAAAGATAATATTTCTCAACTCCCTCAGTCAGTTGATATCCCAGCAGTTGAGATTCCATCTCAAACAACTGCTATCACACCCGAGATTCACACTCACTCTCTTATTATGGGGGACGAGCATCTCGACACTGTTCCTGAAAAGGAATCGGACGAATTCATAAAGTCTAGTGTTGAGAACCTTGTCCCAATCCCAAGAGAGTCACAGGGAATTCTTGATCATGTGTGTGATATCCCTCCTCCTCTTGTCTTCCAAAATGATCATGTTGAGATGTTCTCCGATTCTGATGATGATGATTCGTTATCTTGTGGAGACATCATTTATGTGGAAGATTCACCTTCTGAGCTTGTTAGCTTAGAAGAAGAGAATGATGAAGTTACTGACACTGAAATCAAAGATGAAGCTCTTCGAGCAACATTATTGAATGTCAGTCTTCTCATTTTAAAATCGAGGCTTTCAAGGAGAAACCTATTTCATCTCCTATCCCCATTAAGGATAGTGACATTCTTTCCGATGTATCTATTCCGGAAATGAAAGCCTTCTGTTTTGATAATATGGGAGAGAAGATTAGTGGCAGTACCACTTCTCATTCTCATAATTCTCTCCTCGATCATGAATCATTTACTTTTGAGGAGTTTGCCAGTGAACCCACTCATATCAATTCTGAATATGATTCATTCACCTTCATGGAGTTCTCAGATGAACTCACTCATATCATATCTCCGCCGGAGTATGATAACTTCTACTTTGATCTAGACACACCCGGGATATGTCTAGACCAATTGAGCTTAAATGATGAGATTCATGCTATTATGAATTCTCCTTCTGATGATGATGAGTTAATCATGATGTTTATCATGATTTTCTATCTCTTCTTCACCTATCCCGTGGCTTCTCCTGTTCTTCACTCCTTCGGGAATGAAGACATTATCTTTGATCCCGGCATTTTCATGTACCATTATCTTGAGCCGGGAATATATCTCATCGGTGTGGACTTTCACGTGCTTCAAATGTTTGTCCAAACATCTTGAATGAAAGTCCGATGGAGATTGCTTCTTCCACTTTGCTTCCCCATGAACAAATTAATTCGGGGTCGAGTCAAGCTAGCGACTCGGTAATCAAAAACAGTAGTTAAACATGGGTTTTCACCCGTGTGTACCACCCTAGTGTGGGGGAGTTGCCCCACGCTGTTGTATATAAAATCTTTTCAAAAAAAAAAAAAAAAAACTTTCAAAATAATGGCCGTAGTATTTCCCTTTTACGTTCTCAGTTTCGGCTTAACCGCCGGTACTTTGAATATTGAGGGCAATATTCATTTCTAAGTGTGGGGGGGAATTCTCACGAATTTTATCATGTAATTACACCACCCAATCGAATTTTATCATGTAATTACACCACCCAATTCCCCTGTTTTTGGCCAAAATTTTTTTTGGAGTAAGTGTTTTACACTTACTCAATTGGTTATCAGTCCGCCTTGTCTAATAAACAAAAGGATTGGCTAATCCAGGAGTAAACGGCTCTTGGTAAAGATATCTCAAATCCGTTGACGGCTTGCAATTTGCCCAAAATTGTATGGTATTCAGCTCACCATATCCTAAAAAGTGAAGAGTTGGCTAGCCCGCAAGTTTATGGCTTGTGGTAAAGGCAGTGGAAAAACCATAATTGGTAATCAGCTCACCAAAGATAATATTGATAATTTATCTAAGAGTTGGCTAGTCCAGAAGCAAACGGCTTCTGGTAAAGACAAATCAAATCCGTTGAAAGTTGGTGGTTTGCTCAAAATCACATGGTTATCAGTGTACCATGGTTCTTACTTGAACTGAAACATTTGGCTACTCCAGAAGTAATGGCTTTTGGTAAAGAGATTCAAATCCATTAAGTTTTTCTCAAAAGATTGCTAGGGACTAGCAATAGTTTAGTGTGGGGGATTGATAAGTGTGTAAATACTCATCATTTTTGGTTAAATCTGAACTGCAAAACATTTAAAAATGCTCAGAAATGCATCAAAATACTGAAAATATTCCAAAATTGCATTTTATATGTTTCAGATGCAAAATGTTTAAAATCAGATGAAAAATGAGCAAAGTTTGCATAATTGGCAGTTTCAGTCCCCCAAGTTTCAAAAGTTGTCAGAAACAGTCCCTGAGCACATAATTTCAAAAGAAAAATCACCAAAGGTCCTTTTTAAATCATAACTTGTCAAAATTAGTCCTTTGGTGAAAAATACCAAAAGTTTTGAGAAATTACAAGTTTGGTCCTCCATTATTGAAGCTTGTCAGTTTTAGTCCCTTGAAAGTACTTTGCTTAATTGGCAGCCTTGGCCCTTGATTTTTCAGAAATTACATAACAAGTCCTTGTTATTAATTGCCTTTGAACCCTTTTTGGACTTGTCAATACCTAATTGTGACCCCTGCCTTATTACCCTTTGGACCCTTTGCCTTTTTGACCCCCCTGCCTTATAATATTACCCCGGTCAATCCAAAAGTCAAATAAACAAACACCCCTACCCGCCCTTTTTCCTGTCTTCCCCAACAACTAGCCCTGCACACCCATTCCCCCCTCCAACTCCAGCCACCCTACTCCTCCATGTCCCCTCATCCTCAACAAACTACAAAATGCATTTAATGCACCTTTTACCCCTTCACTCAACCCCAACTGCTAATAAACCATTTTCCCGCCAAAATGGAATGAAGGGCCAAGATGACTCCTAGTGATCCAAGGGCCTCAAACACATGTGGGATAAGCTCAGAAGAAGAGAGAGAAGTGTTTGGAGTATATAAGGAAGCATAAGAAGCAAGAGGAGAGTAGTTAGTTTTTAAGATTTTCTTTATGTCGTTTTTTTTATATAAATGTCTTAGTTCAGTTTAAAATATGTAATCCTTTGTTTTTATGATTCAAACTCAAGTCATGTTAGCATTGTAATCTGTTTTAAGGATCAAATTCAAAGTTTGGTTAAAGTTCTCATTCTTGTGTTTACTGTTGGAATCTTCAAACTCATGCTCCTACATTAAAGCTTCCAATAGCTTCTTTTCTCATTTAAACAAGTTAATTTAAGCTTATTATAGCTTTTGATTAGCTTGGGAAACAGATTCAAACAATTTGGTCCATGGTCAACAAAAGTCAACAGAGAGCTCAAATTGCAATGGAATTGGATTTGGGTGTTGCAGAGACTTGGATTTGGGTTGGAAATGGTTTAGTATAGTAGCAGTTGTGGTTTGGTTTTAGCCTGCATAAGCTGGACCCATGTGAGTATTTGTCTCATTTTACATTTTCAATCAATTTTGCATATTGTGCTTGTCTATGTATCTGTGGTCACCATTAGTGTAATCTTGTTTATATAGTTGTATTTAGGTCTTATAAACTCAGTTTGATCATTGGAACAAGTTGGATTAGATATTAGCTCATTTAAATGTGCAATCAGTAGTTCAAAGGGGTGTTTGGAATTGCTGTCAAACCTGTCTATTAGGCTTGTTCAGTGATTAACTTCTGTTGGTTCATGTTTGTTAAGCTTATTCATGTTCTTATCTGTCTTAGTTTGTGCCTGCAAAACACCTAAAGTCAAAATTGTATTTGAATCTGTCTTTTATACTTATCTGTTGAGTTTTGGAGAAGCAAAACCTTGTTTTGTGTTAAGAATCAATAAACATAGCTTGCAGTATCTTCATTTCAACATATTACACCACAATCAATCCACAAATTGGATTCAAACTTCAAAATAGTCAACTTTCCATTTCTTTATCAAAAGTCAATTTGCACAAAATCAGTTTTGAGCCAACCTAAGATGAATTTTCATTGATTCATTCTTGGGTCATTTTAAGTGAAACTTGAGGCTTTTAAAACTTCTCTTGGTCTATTTTATCATTATCATTTTTGTCAAATTTTGTAAATTTTTCTTAAGCTCTAAACTAGCTTGTCAAAATGGGATTAAATCCCCTGTGCAGGGCATTAAGTTTGCACAGGGATTATGCAGGTTTTGCAGAGCTTGTGCAAAGCTCATTTGAGCTCATCTAGGACTCCACTTTGGTTTACTAGGTCTCAGCCAGGTCTAGTTTAGATCCCAAGTTCTGGTTTTCAGTTTCAGCTTATCTAGTTGCTTATTTTTAAGCCCAAAGTAGACACCCTCAAACTGTTTTTAGTACATAAGTTCAATTTCATCAAATCTTGGTAATTTGCAATCCAGAGGTTATAGCTTGTTGATTCTAGTTGCATTTGGTCACTTTTAGCATATTTTAGCTTGTGTATCAGTTTGATGCTTGTTTTGTCCCTTAAGCTTATCCAAGTGCTTATTTCATAAGCACTTTGCACATCAGTTTCAAATTCCTCCACACAGCACCATGTTTTTCTATTTTTCCTAGATTCCTCATAAAATTTTAGAGTTTTCCTGAAATTTTCAGATTTTTCCTAGCTTGTTTGCTATTTTTCTACATTTTAATTAGTTTTTAAGCATTTTTAATTAGTTTTTAATACAAAAAATTAAGAAAAGTTTCAAAAAAATAATTTTTCATTTTTCTTAAGTTAAGATAAATATAAAAAGTCAAAAAATTATTTTTCTAGATTTTTCTTAGTTAAATTTGTATTTTTAAGTAACTTAATTAGTTTTTAATAGTCTTTAGTTCCTAGAAAATTCAAAAATAATCATAAAAATACAAAAATAGTTTTGAAAATTCTCTTTTGATATTTTAGATTTTTCTAAGTCTTAATTTTATTTTTTCTAGCTTTATTTCATATTTTCTTGTATTATAAGCTATTATTAAATAGTTAAAATTAGTTTTTAATTAATAATAATTAGATAATTAGTTATAAAAATAAATTTCTTTTTCTATTAATTTTTTTTTATCATTAGGATTGTAAAAATGTCATTTTTATATTTTTAGGACTTTTATTTCTTAGATTTCACTTTTTATTTTGTACGTTTACGTAATTTTTATTTAAACGTAAGTTTTAAGTTTTAAACGTTCATCAATTTTAAAAATAGTGATAGCGTTTATTTAATGTTTTTTTATCTTTTTAACTTTCTTTAATTTGCATTTAAGCCCTTGTAGTTTATGTCCTTTTCCTTAGTTATAATAAATCAGATCCTTCTTTTCCGTTCAAATCTCTCGATCACTATTCGTTTGGTGATCCATTGCATAGCTCGCTGGGTGATAAGGTTTTAAAAGGTACCATTTTGAGGGGTCGTTTAAGTCCTTCTTTGATCACTTTTGTATCCGTTATTGCTTAATATCGTTCCTTTTCACTTTTTAGGTCTCGTGAAGGCAAAATGCTGGAATGGCACTTATTTGGACGGAAAGGCGCGAATATATGAAGAAAATGGCCAAAGTCGAAATCAAGGCACTCACAGTTGCTGAAGTTAGAAGGCGACGGCGTCAGGTGCTATTGGTGACGCCGTCCCAAAATTATTGTGACGGGACAGAACTCAAAACTCGTATTTTCAAGAGACGGCGTCTAGTGGTGAAAGAGTAGGTCGTCGCTACTCAGACGGCCTAGATGCAATCCAGACGACGTCAGAAGCTGAAGAGGACGGCGTCACGGTCATAAGGTGACGCCGTCGCAAGGTTAACGTGGCCAAGACGAAACCCTAATGGCGGCGACACGACGGCGTCACTAAACATAAGGTGACGCCGTCGCAATTGTAATCTTATATATAGAATCCGAATTTTTCAGTCTTTGTGTGGAGAGTCTTTGGAGTAAAAACCTAAAACCGAACCTAAGGTGTCTTGTACAGTATTTTAGGGTTTTTAACCCTATCTTACATCAAGATAAGTCTTTGCTTCATTAATTCAATTATGTCTTTGATTATTTGTGTGTATGCTTGCATGTTCTCCATGTCCGGCTAATTTATTTGTGTGTTTGCTTAGGAAGTATGAAACTTAATTATTGAATATTGATTGGTTGTTTCTTATCTTAGTTGATTTATGATCTAGTAATGCGATAGGTCATCCGTTGTGCACTTAATGCTTGATTCATCTTTGTGAACCTTAGAGTATAATTACCTGAGTGATTGTAGGCTAAACCATCCGAAAAGCGCCTGAGAGTAGGAGTCTATAATCTCTAGTGGGTTTGTAGACAAGACCCTTTGGTAAGTTCAAAGAGTTAGGGAGAAACGCATACCCTACAACTTTAGACACACAACGCAACTAGGAATAAGACGTGACACTCAACCATCAATAGGAGATAATTAAGGAGTAATACAAATTAAGTAAACACATCTTTAAACTATCATACGAGCACACATTAATTAGACATAGACTCCCACAACCTTAGTTTAGATAATTAGATAATAGTAGAGTAATCGGTAGAAATACCAACCCCCCAAATCCAATACCCGAGATTCGTACCTTTCCATTTTCATAAAATATAAAAAGATAAAAAATAATCTTCCTCAACCTTAACCTTAGCGTAGTAACTCCCTACTAGCATTCCTATTCCCCTAGAGAACGATATCAATACCCGTGGCTTACCCTAATTAATACACTACAACGATTAGGTTCACTGCCTAGGGTGTTATAAAACTTGCTCGAAGAAAAGGAAGTTCCTTTGACCCCGAACGACGCGTGTAGCGTTATCAAGTTTTTGGCGCCGCTGCCGGGGAATAGAATAGCTAGTTAGTAGTTCACCTCGTTTAGGTTTCTTTGCTTGATTCCTATCAAGTAAATTTTTCTTATTTTTTAGATTTCTCTTAGTCTATCCCCCTTCTTCGTAACCTTTGTTCGTAACCCCATCACTTTTCATCATGGAAGGTGATAACCAACTACCATTCATCAACATACCACCAAATGACCCGCCAAGAGCCCGTACTCTTGGTGAATACTCAAGACCAAGCCACTTAGGCTATAGGAACACCATTGAGCTTCCCGACCAAGCCCAAACTACGGCCCTGCGATCCGATACCATCCGGTTGTTGCAAAACGGATGTGCATTCCATGGACTTCGTTCCGAAGATCCAAATCAGCATCTGAGGGATTTCCTCAAAATCGTCGATTCCATCGACCTTGATGCTACTACTCGGGAGACCACGCGCCTGCGTCTCTTCCAATTCTCTCTACGGGACCAAGCTAGTAATTGGCTTGAGCGACTTCCCGCCGGCTCCATCTCAAGTTGGGATGATCTTACTTCTCACTTCCTTGCTCAATTTTTCCCACCAGGGAGAACTACTAAGCTTAGGCGAGACATCTTGACATTCCAGCAGCTCCAAGGTGAGTCTCTTTACAAAGCATTGACTCGATTTAAGGAATTACTCCGTAGACTTCCACACCATGGCATTGATCTTTGGCTTCAAATCCAAATCTTCTATGATCATACCGATTTCATCACTCGACGATCCATTGATCGAGCTGCCGGTGGAAGACTCAGCGACTTTAATGCAGAGCAATCATGGGATATCATAGAGGAGCTCGCCGATCAAAACTACGAAGATTGGAGTGAATCTCCCGAAACTCCGATTAACGTAGTTAATGCCATATCCACTCCTCCTGAATCTCCCGATACACTCGAAGAGCAATTGAGTGCCATCGAGAGAGGAATTGATTATCTTATGGAAAGGCAGAAAAGAGCACATGTACAAATTCCTCGAGAGATCGTCAAATCCGCCCACTCCACCAACCACTCCACACCTCTTTCGGAATCCCCAAGTCGCGAGCAAAACCCAGGTTCCGCAAGGCGCTTCCGTTCTACTTCCCCAATACCACTTTCACCAAGCTTCAAGGATCAAATGAGGGAGTACATGGCAGCTCATACAAAGAGATTAGCCAGATTTGAAGAGGAGGTTTATAGGCAGAGAGAGGAAATGCAAGCAAAAATGAAAGAAATGATGGATTTGGTAATTGAATTTACCAAAACAAAGGCTCCCGAAAAAGTGCTCGTAAGAAGCAATGATTGCCCTCCCACTTCATTTGTAAACGCCGTTTCCATCATGCCTGAGAATGCAAGGGCTGAGATGTGGAATACTGAGAAAAGCACGAAGGATGAGTCCATGACTAATGATGAACCTGAGACCATTGAGTACTACCTTAAGCACGAAATTAACAAGAAAACCATTGCAAACCAAGTGAACAACTTTAGGTACAATGAAGTTCTTAGGGAAGCTCTTGAAGAAAAAATGACGGAAGAAGAATACGACGCTTTACCTATGGAACCTCTGTATGAGTTGGTTATAAAAAAACCGTTAACAAGAAAACGAAACACCACAGGGAATTTCGTGATACCAGTTAGTATCGGTGACATGGACAATATAAATGCCTTGGCCGATCAAGGGACCGATGTGAACATAATGCCATTGTCAATCTATAATAAGTTAACTAATGAGAAACCAGCAAAAACCGACCTTAGACTTTCCTTAGCTAATCATACTTATGTCCACCCCGTAGGAATCGCTGTTGATGTTCTAATTGAGGTAGCTAACATCGTTTATCCGGTGGATTTCGTGATCATTGATGTTGAGGAAGATAAAAACGTACCCCTCATTCTTGGGACACCGTTCCTGGCCACCGCCAAGGCAACCATTAAATGCGGAGAAGGCATCATGATACTCAAAAGCGGAAAGGGGTACACTAGGATACCCATCGTCCCAAGATATCCTCTTAAGATCATGGAAATGATTACGGGTGGAAATCGAAAAGCCCCAGATAACAATGTTAAGAAGAAGAAGAATGACTGGGAAAAAGGGCTTAGAGACTTTATGGTTCAAGGATTGTATGCGACATTGTGGAAACCCGATAAAAAGTTAAGAAGCAATCCTACCTCATTACCTAAGGTACAAAAGGACCCTAAGGAATTTCTAAAGGGAGAAAAAGTGCTCTTGTATAGATCTCGGATAAGGGCATTACGAGGAAGAAACAAACCAAGATGGTTTGGGCCTTTCACAGTTAAGGAGACCAATTTAAAAGACAAAACCGTTGCCATAATTGACAGCGTTGGCAAGGAATCCACGGTGAGCATACAGCGTCTACACTCTTTCGATGAAGGGAAAACAGAGAGTCAAGAGGGCGGTAATGAGAAAACGTAGGAGCACGACTACGAGTCTAGCTACAAGACTCTTTAATAAAGAAAATCGCTTCGTGGGAGGCAACCCATGCTTAATTGTTTGCTTGTTAGTGTCATATATCTTTTATTAACTGTTTATCCTCATGTTTAAATTTGTGAAAATGCTTTATTTTGTTTTTAACCTCGTCTTAATTGCATATAAAGGTATTTTACATAAGGGATAAGTGTAGGGAGGATTACACACGTTTTCAAAAGAAACGTAAACATGAGAATAACAATTAATTAAAAGATATTTATGTTTGTTTGTTCGAGTCAAATGCTTGTATCGAGTCATAATGGATGTTTTGCAGAAATTTTTCCAGATTCTAAAGATGTAAATTTTCCAGAATTTTTTCCAGAAAATCGCAGACCAGTTTTTGTCAGGATAACCTGACGGCGTCAGGATTGCAACCTGACGGCGTCAGGAAGGAGTAAAAACATCAGATTACTTTTTCTCGTTTTCTGAGCTACTTATAAATTTTTGGAATTTTCCAGGTCTTAATTTTCTTAGAAATTCTGTAAACATCCATTCCACAAGCATTATATCCTAGTTTAAATCGAGTCTTATATATATTATTTACCGCCGATTTTACGCGAAGGTTTCGTTTGTTCTCTTCAAGTGTGCAGGTTTAGTTTGTCAAGAAGAAGTTACATAAGATTGGAAGGAGCTTTTCACGCAATAATTCTTCTTGGAAAAGAGTTTAACCACCACTTTACACGGATCCTACCGAGCTAATCAGGGGAGTATTAGTTTCTTTCGTTTTTAATTACCTTCTTTTATCATAACTTTGATACTTTCGGGGAACATTGGGGACAATGTTCAGTTTAAGTGTAGGGAGGGAAAATAAAACGGGGAACTTTGAAACTATGCTTATCCTTTATTATTTGTTTCGTCCAATTGTGATTGTGTAATAAACCATGAGAAAATGTCGGTTAGGGTAATTTTGGCACCAAATTTAAAATTTTTCATGACATATAGGAGTGGGCCATTAGTCTTAACAAAAGCGTCTCACGGATAGGAAGTTGCATGACTAGCACAAAAACCCTTTACCACCCAAATTCCACCCAAAATGTGAGGATCGCCCTTAGATTAGTAGGAATTAAAGCATTCATCTTTAATGCTTAGAGTGTGAACCGGTAGTATAATAGATTCTAGAACTTGTTTTGTGATGCATTCCGAGATCGCAAGTGAGGCTACACTTGTGTAGTTAGGAATAACTAAATGATAAGAGGCATTAGGATAACCCTTGTTTGATACCTGTAATATAATTACTTCTTCCACTTTGGTTGAGTAATTCCCCCACACCCTTTGCGTTGTACTCATCTTTAGTACACGATACCCCTAGTTAACCCCTCAGAGCCTATCCTTTTCGCGGTTCTCGTGATATTTCGGTTTTCCCGGAATATCAATGAAGAGCATTGTCTACACCCCACCCCCAAATATACACCCAAATCGCCTTAGCCTACCCTATATGCACTCACTTTTAGTGCATTATTGTTATCACCCAAAACCCTTAGTTCAATTATCTGGTTGCTTGCATAACTTGCTAAGTCGAGTCATATCCTTTGTATACAGTTTTGGGATGATTGGGATTCATGGAAAAAGTTAAAGTTTATGAAATGACGGGAAGGGAACGTTAAATTCAAATTCCCTTTGTTTGCGTAATAATGTACCCCAAGTGTTTTAATCTTTTCAAATCGGGTCAAATTAGTGTTAGAGTAATAAAAACTCAAGTGTAGGGATGTGCTCATAAATCTCTAGTATTTTGATGTTATCGTAGAGGATGGTAGAGTAAAAGTGTATGATTAAAAAAAAAAAAAAAAAAAAAAAAAAAAAAAAAAAAAAAAAAAAAAAAAAAAAAAAAAAAAAAAAAAAAAAAGTGTAAAAAAAAAAAAAAAAAAAAAAAAAAAAACATACGGGCTACCATCCTACATCTATCTTTAAATTTATGTTTGTTTATTTCAGTTATCTAAAGTTTAGAGTGTCGAGTCTTGGCTTAGCAACGTCATTCTTCATATGCATTTAACATAGAGATTTTTGACTTGCCACCACTAAATAGCCTATCCCACCAAACCCTTGTTTCCCTACCGTAAGCCTAACATTACAACCCTTTAAAAGACCTCTTTGATAGTCTTTCCTAGGTGCTTACGCCAAAGCGATGGAGGTTTGATCTATTCTCAAGCCTATGGTAATCTATGTACTAGGACCGGTTAATGAGTGTTTATCTTCCATTTCCTATTTTGTTATGTTTCATATATACACCCGAGAGAGATGTGAGTATCCAAACACCCCATGTGAGGTGCTAGTATGTAATTTCCGTGCTTGTTATGACTTTTGCGGGGCTTATATGTGTTGTGGACCGTTTTGAATTAATGCTTCATGACCCCTAACTTATAAATTAATTGGCTAAAAGCACATTTACTTGGGGACAAGCAAATAACAAGTGTAGGGATATTTGATAAGGTTTTAAAAGGTACCATTTTGAGGGGTCGTTTAAGTCCTTATTTGATCACTTTTGTATCCGTTATTGCTTAATATCGTTCCTTTTCACTTTTTAGGTCTCGTGAAGGCAAAATGCTGGAATGGCACTTATTTGGACGGAAAGGCGCGAATATATGAAGAAAATGGCCAAAGTCGAAATCAAGGCACTCACAGTTGCTGAAGTTAGAAGGCGACGGCGTCAGGTGCTATTGGTGACGCCGTCCCAAAATTATTGTGACGGGACAGAACTCAAAACTCGTATTTTCAAGAGACGGCGTCTAGTGGTGAAAGAGTAGGCCGTCGCTACTCAGACGGCCTAGATGCAATCCAGACGACGTCAGAAGCTGAAGAGGACGGCGTCACGGTCATAAGGTGACGCCGTCGCAAGGTTAACGTGGCCAAGACGAAACCCTAATGGCGGCGACACGACGGCGTCACTAAACATAAGGTGACGCCGTCGCAATTGTAATCTTATATATAGAATCCGAATTTTTCAGTTTTTGTGTGGAGAGTCTTTGGAGTAAAAACCTAAAACCGAACCTAAGGTGTCTTGTACAGTATTTTAGGGTTTTTAACCCTATCTTACATCAAGATAAGTCTTTGCTTCATTAATTCAATTATGTATTTGATTATTTGTGTGTATGCTTGCATGTTCTCCATGTCTGGCTAATTTATTTGTGTGTTTGCTTAGGAAGTATGAAACTTAATTATTGAATATTGATTGGTTGTTTCTTATCTTAGTTGATTTATGATCTAGTAATGCGATAGGTCATCCGTTGTGCACTTAATGCTTGATTCATCTTTGTGAACCTTAGAGTATAATTACCTGAGTGATTGTAGGCTAAACCATCCGAAGAGCGCCTTAGAGTAGGAGTCTATAATCTCTAGTGGGTTTGTAGACAAGACCCTTTGGTAAGTTCAAAGAGTTAGGGAGAAACGCATACCCTACAACTTTAGACACACAACGCAACTAGGAATAAGACGTGACACTCAACCATCAATAGGAGATAATTAAGGAGTAATACAAACTAAGTAAACACATCTTTAAACTATCATACGAGCACACATTAATTAGACATAGACTCCCACAACCTTAGTTTAGATAATTAGATAATAGTAGAGTAATCGGTAGAAATACCAACCCCCCAAATCCAATACCCGAGATTCGTACCTTTCCATTTTCATAAAATATAAAAAGATAAAAAATAATCTTCCTCAACCTTAACCTTAGCGTAGTAACTCCCTACTAGCATTCCTATTCCCCTAGAGAACGATATCAATACCCGTGGCTTACCCTAATTACTACACTACAACGATTAGGTTCACTGCCTAGGGTGTTATAAAACTTGCTCGAAGAAAAGGAAGTTCCTTTGACCCCGAACGACGCGTGTAGCGTTATCACTGGGACATAACGACCCGGGGAAACACTATACTCCCCAGATCTTCATTGAGTTTGTGCTTGAGCCGTTTTAAGTTTTTTACAGTTGGCCATTCACAAGTGGCCGGCTTGAGTGAGAAAAACTTGACGGTTTGGCACGGATCAGTATTCTCAAAATTTCTACAGATCAAAGTTAGTTAAAATTATGCCTTGTCAACAAGTGTAATTCTCATGACTTGTGGCAAAATTCATTAACTAGTATTATCATGCATTGATCTATTTAGTATTTGGATAAAGGATGTTAAACAATTATTATTTATAATGAATTAAAGTACCTTATACGTTTAATTTCATTTATAATATTGTATCCTGTATTTGCATGTTTAAATCCTTGAATAACTTGAGTTATTCTTAATAGTCCGTTGTCGATCAATAACATGGGAATGATATTGAATTAAGACAAATCTGAGTATTAGTTAGAATATACTTGAAAGTATATTGATGCGTAGCATGACTAATTTAAGATGATATTCAATGGATTGAGTATAAGACTTATCCCAACCACATGATGGTACTTTATGGATCTTAGTCATTAAGTACATCATGAATATTTATCCTCTGACTTGAGATACCAGAGAAAGTCCTAGATGTAGTGCATTTCTGTGAAGCAATCTAACGCTATACGTAACTGGTAGTTATAAAGGTTGTTTTCAGAAGTGTTGCGAAATTTATGAATTCTGCTCGTAGTCAAAACATGATTTGTTTCTTTCAAATTTATTTTGAAGCTTAATACTGCTGGGCCCCTTGTAGGGTTGTCAAGATGTTTGCATGGCCATGCCCAAGGTCTTCTGGAATATGTTCAGAAGAATTGGTAATCTTGATCAATCATATAAAGCGAGAAACAGAATAGTTAATCAAGAAATGAGTGAGATCCATAATCTTATTAACATGGTATTAGAAACAAAAGGATAAGTATGATGATGAATCATCAAAAGGTTTTTCCAGGAAACCATACTCGAGATGTTCTGGGGTCATTGGCGTGTTGCTAGATGCTAACCAATGTCATTACGCATACTAAGATATCTCCAAGTGGGAGCTGTTGGTTTATGGATATATTTAATATGTGTATGACCGGATTCGAACTCGAGACCACGGGATTGCACACTTTACGTATGAGACTCGATGTTTAAATAATTAATATAAAATATTATGTTTAATTATTAAATTCACAATAAACGACTAAACGAGCGATAAGCACTTATCGAAAGTGACTATTGGTCGTTAAATGTCAACGGGATATGAAAAAAATTAAACAAGCCAAGAGACGGTTTTAAGAACCCTCTTTTGGGCTTGTTTTTGGCCGAAACTATGAAATCCCACATCGGAAACCATAGTAAACTTGACATCTACCATAAGGCTATAAATACATCCCTATGTATTAATCATTTGGTACACTAGATTTCAATAGAAGGTCAAACTTCTTCTTTCTTCCCTATTGTTCTTAGGTCGACGAGTGAAACCCCATGTAAGGGATTTACAAGTGACCTTGAGCATAACAAAGGTGTTTGGTTATTCTATTGTGATCAAGAACTAGCATTCGCATCGAATCGCTAATAGTACGTGTGTACAAAAACGTGGTGTAACACACTATTGTTACATCAATTGGTTTGAATTGAAAAACGGTAAGGGTCAATTCGTTAAACCACATAAACCCTAATTAGGGTTCTTGATTGAAGAGATCTAACCATTTGCAAGAGGTACAGTTCACATTTTTTTAGTTAATTAATTATTGTTATGATTCTAAGTCTTTCGCTGTGTACTTTGTGATGTCTATATGATTTTATTGTTTTCATATATCTTAAACTCAACATATGCAACATGATTTATGACTTTATGAGGAATGTATGATTCACGTAACGTCATAACATCAAGTCAAATGCCCTTGAATGATTCAGATCCAATTACAAATTCATGAAGTTCATGGATCTCGATTATCTTGATGATAAGGTTTTAGTTCAAAAAATACACAAAAATAGTCAACTTCTACAAAAAATAAAGGTCAAATGACACAAAAAGGCACTCAACTTAGGGTTTATTTCAAATAAAGTTACTTTACTTTTTTTCTTGCACATAAAGGCGCTCAACTTTTTTTAGTTGATTTAGGTTTTTTTCAAACTTTCGTT
Source organism: Chrysanthemum seticuspe (assembly GCA_019973895.1). NCBI lineage: Eukaryota > Viridiplantae > Streptophyta > Magnoliopsida > Asterales > Asteraceae > Chrysanthemum > Chrysanthemum seticuspe. Next base: position 257,998,984 of record BPTQ01000004.1, read on the forward strand.
AACCCACTTCGTTAGTTAATTACATGTTTGGTCCTTGAGTTTGTATAATTATTTCATGCACCGTCCATCACCAAAAAAAAAAAAAAAAAAAAAAAAAAAAAAAAAAAAAAAAATTCAAATAAAGAAGTTTTTGAAAAAAAATTTCCAAAAAAATTCAAAATTTTTTTTAGAAAACAATCCAAAATATTCAAAAAAAAAGAAAAAAAAAACAAAAATTAAAAAATTAAAAAAAAAAAAGAAAAAAAAATCAAAATTCTTTTGGAAACTTTTTTTACCGATTTTTTTTTTAAAAACTTTTTTTGCTAATTTTTTTTTCGAAAATATTTTTTTGGTGGTGGTGGACGGTGCATGAAATGATTATACAAACTCAAGGACCGGACATGTTATTTACTAACGAAGTTAGAAAAAAATCTAAATCTGCTAAAAAAATTGAGTATCTTTATGTGCTAGAAAAAAAGTAGAGTAAATTGATTGAAAATAGACGCTAAGTTGAGTGTCTTTTTATGCCATTTGCCTTAAAATAAATATGAAAATTTCATATCTTTTATATAATAAGAGAACTCATTTTTGGCAAAATCGAGGAATTCAATTAACTAATGAGAGGACTCGATTTTGAAATCGAGCCTTCTCATTGGTCAATTGAGTTTTTAAGTGAGAAAAATCAGGGTCATGTTTGTAGTATTTTTAAAAGCTCTCTAAACATAAGCGTGTCAAAATTGCGAAGAAAAAAACTTTAAAAAAGAGGGTATTTTTTTAAAAACCTTGGTGACGAGAAAAAAGTAAAAAAAAAAAAAAAATCATCCCATCAAAATCGTGTTTTCAAATATAAGATGCAAATTTTAAAAGGTTTTACAAATGGTAGTTATTTTAATCGTTATCTTTTCTATATTTAAATTACGTAGTTATTTATTAGAATGCAAAACCTTAATTCGGAGCCTATATATATTCGCTCAGAAAAGATATTCATCATTCATTAGCCTCTAACTTTTGTGTTCTTTTCTCATTGCAGGCAAAGCCATGTCGATCACCGTACTTTCAAGGTTGATAACGATATAGATCACCGCACTTTCAAAGGTATACGTTCAAGTTCAATTAAGTTTATTATTATTATTTACCAAGTAACCAATGACACAAATTAATTGTTTTGTTTATGCAATATCATGCGTGGATGATTGTTGTACGCGAGGTTTGAAGGCCCGCGCTTCGCGGCGGAACTTTTGAATACAAAAATATTGACTCTCGTTGCGAGCCGCGACAGAGGTCGAGGACCAATTACGTTAAAATTTGTATTTTTTTTTAATATTGGAAAAAAAAAAAAAAAAAAAAAAAAAGATAACGGTCGTTAGTTAACGTAGGACCAATTACGTAAATATTTGTATTATTTTTAAATATTAAAAAAAAAAAGATAATAACGACTCCCGCTCTTTTAAAGCTAGTCATAAAGGACTGACTTTGCAACTGACCTGTTACACTAAGGACAAATTACGTAAATATTTGTATTTTTTTAAATATTAAAAAAAAAAAAAAAAAAAAAAAAAAAAAAAAGATAACGGTCGTTAGTTAACGGAGGACCAATTACATAAATATTTGTATTATTTTTAAATATTAAAAAAAGTAAAAAAAATAGAAAAGATAACAGTCGTTAGTTAATGACCGTTAGTAGATAACGGCTCCCGTAACGGCCATTTGCAAAGTTAGTCATAAAGGACCGACTTTGCAACTGACCTTTTACACGAAGAACCAATTAAGTAAATATTTTATTTTTTTTAAATATTAAAAAAGTTTAGAAAAAAAATATAACGGTCGTTAGTTAACGGAGGACCAATTACGTAAATATTTGTATTATTTTTAAATATTAAAAAAAAACGGATAACGGTCATTAAGTAGATAACGACTCTCGCTCTTTAGTCTTTAGTAGAAATTTGTAGCTGGCCAACATCATAATCATGGATGCATTGAATCCATATTCTTAGAAAAATGTATACGTTCAGTTATTATTATTATTATTATTATTATTATTATTATTATTATTATTATACTAAAATACACCGTTGGCTCCTAAACTTGGCAAGACGCATCGCGATGGGACAAAACTCGGCCTTTTCATCGTTGGGGGTTCCTATTTCAAGGTTTATACTCGCTACAAGTCCTTTGACCATATTGCCGTTAGTCAAGGACATCTTATGGCGTTAGATTTGTCTTTAGTCCAAGGGCACTTTTGTCATTTTACCAATGTCCATTAATTACCGCGTCAGCCACTTGTATAACCAGAGGCGCTACAGTAAAACCTCGCTAATAAAAGGGACATTTTATCACCACTCATCCTTTATCTTTCCTAACAACTAAAATCTTATCTTCTTCACCGACGGTAAAATCTGAAAAATGGTGGTGTGTTCATGCAATAGAAGGGCTGTCATTAGAACATGCTGGAACAACACGAACCCCGGCAGGAGGTTCTATGCCTGTCCAAGACAGGTTGGGACACTTAATTTTATTTCATATTAAAGTTGGCATGTAGTGGTTTACCTTAAACATGTACAAGCTCTGTTTACATGGCATACCTGTAAGCTCCCTTCTTCTACATGTACAAGCCCTAGCTTCAACATTCACAATACACTTGTCTCCCCATCCACTGACCTCATACTTTTCTCCTTCAACCCGTAAAGCAGTGTACTTATAAGCCTCTTTCTTGATTGCATCTAACATGAGTGTTGCCTTTGGTCTTAATGGTCCGGCACACTTTTGAATCACATTCACAACGTTCACTATTCTTTTCATACAGTACTCTCTAATGTATTCCAAAGCAGTAATGATGGGTTGGTGCATACCTCCCACTAGTTTCCCATTGAACACCTCACACATGTTATTAAGTAGCACATCAGAATGAGCCCTCCCTAGAACATGTTTGGTTAGGTACCTGAAAAATGTCGTAGAACAAAAGATGTACAAGTAGACATAGATTTGGTTAGGTACCTGAAAAATGCGACCTTGACCAATGGGTTGGTGGTATCTTACTTAACCAAGCATGGGCATGTTCGCTAAACCTCTTGAATGCCAGCATGGCTGCCTCAAATTGTTGGACGGTTGTTGCTGCTGCACATCTCCACAAATGTTCCTTGTATGCTTTAGCATTCCATTGCAATTTCATATTATCATGGATGTGTTTCAAACAATATATGTGTTCAGCACTAGGGAATACTTCTGCTAACGCTGGAATGATACCCTGCACAAATAAACATCAATTCCTTACTAATAAAACTTGCATTTAACGAAAATACAAGTGAATCTAATCAACTAAATGGTAAAATCACCTTTTGCCTGTCGCTGATAAAAGTGTAGTTTGAGTTTGGTTGCAAGTCTAGATCATCCCTTAGACATTCAAGAAACCAAATCCATGAGTCTTTGCTTTCAGCTTCTGCAACCGCGTAGGCTACAGGGTATATTCCATTGTTGATGTCTATACCAACTGCTGTAAGAAGCTGGCCAGGAAAAGGACCCCTCATAAAAGCACCATCTAACCCCAACAACTCTCTTTGACAAGCTTTATATCCTTCCTTCAAAGCGCCTAAGCATACATACATTCTCTTGAAAACTCTGGTTGGACTTGTTGCATCAGTTGCAGTTTGTACACTTATCATAACTGTTGTATCTGGGTTAGTTTTCTGCAACTATTCAACATAGTCTCTTAAAAGGGTGTATTGCTGCTTATGATCACCCCTAATCTCTGCCTTGTTTTTTGCCCTTAATGCTTTTTGCATAGACACCTGAATTTCAAACTGTTTACTGAGCTGATCTTGAACAGCCCTGATTGGAATATCTGGATTGACTTGAACTTGGTCAACTATTTGCTTCGAAAGAAACTTGTAGTCACAAGTTTTAATGTCTCTTGATTGCAAACATTTGTGTTCATCCCTGAAAGTTTGAACAATCCATACATCTTTATCTGTATTTTTGACTACATACAACAACCATGGACAATCTGTTGCTTGCTCCTTGCGTGTTCGCAAATATACATCCCTACCAAGGCCTCTAGTTATCGGACCATTTTTTCTCTTTGGGGCTTTTCCCAGCCCTGAACCTTCGGTTATTCCACAAACAGGTATTTGTCCAAGACACCTAACCCTAATTCTCTGTTTGTCATTCTTAATTAGTTGCAATTTCCTCCTAGTCTTTATTGAAAGCATGTAGATCATATCTTTCACTTCTTTTGCAGTTAAAAAACTTTGACCACAGAAAAAAATATTTCGTCCTCTGTTAGTGCTGCCTCACTTAACTTTTGTTTCTTGTATGCCCTCAATTTGTTCCTCCTAATAACATAGTCATCCTCATTCTCAGAACCACTTGCAAAATCATTATCATCTAACAGATCCAACTCAATTTTCTTAAAAAATCATGTGGTAGCTGGCTGGTGGTATCTATAGATGGTAAATCTGTAGTCTCGGTCACTTTGAACAGATTTACATCAAAATCAGGCTCCTCAAAAGTATTAGCGTCATCGACAACTGTGTTTCCATCACCATTGTTCTCAATCTCATCATCGTCACTCATATAAGTGTCTGTCTCACTCACATTCTCATCACTTACAGCTTCATCGATTTCACTTACCTGTACAGATTTACCTTTTTGGATATGATCCACAGGATTACATGTTTCCTCCTCATAATGACCTAACTCTTGATCATTTTTAGATACCTCTTCAGGACTATCTATTTGGATATGCTCAACATGTTTATCTATATGCTGGTTGACATCACCTACAACATCTTCAGTATGACAGACCTCTACAGATGGAAACAAGGGTTGTGTTTCTGGCATCTGACTAGATTGTACCAAAGTATTGACTTCCAAAGGTTGATGTGTAACCTCACATATATCCTTTACCACAGATTTATTAACAATGTTTTCTAAGAACAATTTCTTTGAGCAATATGGAACAATAGCAAGAGCTGCCTTTTTCTTTGTTGCATCCACATCAGCAATAACTGTCCTAATTGACTTTGGTGACATTTGATCAACGTCCAATGTTGTCTTACCATTTTCAACATAAACCTCTATCATCTTATGGTCATCAACAAGATCTTTCAATATTTCTAAATTAGCACTCTCACTTAAGCTATACAAACCATCATCTAAATTACTACCAGGCTTAACAAAGTAATAGTAATTTTTTGAACCGAGCTCATAACCCAATTCATACATAAGAACATCCAACTCTTCAACTGACACACTATCAACATCAACCAAATCAACTAAACTTTCCATACCTCCAACGTATATTCTACCAGGCCAATATTTAAAGACACCATTATGATGAACCCTCATACTAAATATATTAGATCTACCACCTGAAAACATGTCAATATATGTTTAAAGCATTCTAAACACTTAATTGGGAAACAATAAATACCACAATTACAAATTCCAATGACTGTAATAAAAAAAAACAGTACCGTATTTCTTCTTAGCAGAGTCGTATAGGACGGTATTATCAACTGGATAACCTGGATGTCTTCTTACTTTCCATAGAGTAAAGTCAATGTTTTGGTTTTATGATTGATAAACAGGGGTTTTGTGACTTTCAATTAGGGTTTGTGAATTCTGATAATTCTTGTAATGAAAGTTTTGGGACGAATGATAATAGAGACTATGTGTTTGTTGGGGCGGGAAGAGGGTTACATTACATGTGGCAATAATTAAGAAATTTTTAATTGAAATATGGAAATGACAAAAGTGCCCTTGGACTAAAGACAAATCTAACGCCATAAGATGCCATTGACTAATGGCAATATGGTCAAAGGACTTGTAGCGAGTATAAACCTTGAAATAGGGACCCCCAACGATGAAAAAGCCGAGTTTTGTCCCATCGCGATGCATCTTGCCAAGTTTAGGGACCAACGGTGTATTTTAGTCTTATTATTATTATTATTATTATTATTATTATTATTATTATTATTATTTACCAAGTAACCAATGACTCAAGTAATTGTTTTGTTTATGTAATATCACACGTGGTTGTTTGTTGAATATTTGTAGCTAGCCAACATCATAGTCATGGATATTCCTGCTAGAGTAAGATACTCTTATGGCGAAACAAAAGAAGCATCAATTAGTTCTGATGTAGATAATTAGGTTTTGATCTTTTAGTTGATGGAGTATCATTGATTGCTTTTAATAATTCAAAGATTTTTTATGTAGAGAATTATGTTTTATTTAAATGCTTAGGTCTAGCTATTTTCATTGCACGATGTTGTTTGTTTAAAAAATATGTCATAAAGTTGTAACTCTAATTGGTTTCCGCTGAGGATGTAATAAAAGATCCAAATAATAGAATGGTTTCCAATGACAATATTTGTGTAATTCATGAAGATGTTTTGTTTGCTCATAAAAATGCAAGGATTCTGATGGGTATAATCATATTTTTTATCATAAAGATTGCGGTTCAACATTATCTCAATCCATGATTGTTCGTTTTAACATAAACTAATTCAGGTATTTGTTTATGATGAGGATATTGACTTTGATACACCGATTTTGATGACAATATATTGATCACTTATAAGGATGATGAGTTTGATAATAAGAAATAATAGAATGGTTTCTGATGACAATATGTTTGAGTAAATTAGTGAAAAAACATATTTGTCAAAAGTGTGAAAAAAAACTTTGAAAAAAAGCGGAGGGAACGTATTGCAAAAAACAGCACATACCTAACAAATACATGTTTTCTTAGAATAAAAATGAATGTGATAAGTTCTACGCATGGTATGTATCTTTTCCAAATTTGAATATGATATGAATTTTTAATTCCTTATAAATACCCCTCATTCGGTATTGCTTTTACGTTCATCGTGATAGAAATTAAGACAATATATTTTTCCAATAAATAAATTGTGAACTAAAAATGCATGATATAAATTGTTTGATTATATCTTTTCCAGATTTGAATGTGACAGGAACCCTAATTTCATCCTATAAATACCCCTCATTCAGAATTGCATATATACAAATCTTTGAAGATTATTATGACTAACGATTTTGTATATCATTATTTGTAGGTTTTGCAACAAGTGAAACCCATAACTACCAAGATTCTCCAGAAGCTGATAATATAAGTATTTTTATGGAAACTAACAAAATTAATTATTTATTTATTATATAGGATTGTAGTGTTCATGATGATACAAGTGCATGATAATGTTTGTTTAGAAGATACGTCATCCTTAAATTTATTTAATGATTTTATTATCATATCTTAATAAATTGTTTAGTTATTTGATATTGATAATTAAATGTTTCATATCAGCATTAATATATTTGTATTCACTAATTTTTGTAACATATATCCTAAGACGGAATTATGGTTCATGTCATATTCAAATTTTGAAAAGATATATACCGTATAAATTTAGATCCTATCACGTAACATAATTTAAATATAGAAAAGATATCTATGAAGATAACTATGATTTTTAAAACTTTTCAGAACATGCATCTTATATTTGGAAACAATTTTGATGGAGCGAATTTATTTTTATTATATTTCTGACAAATTAATGTTATCAATGAGTTGGTTTCTTTGTTTATGATGAATTTGCATTGCTAACGAAATATATTTATTAGTTGAATACACCATCACGAAAGCAAATATAGCATAAATACAAAAATTCAATATGTTTAACCACTTTCTTAATCTTTTCTGTTGAACGACTGGTTTCTGGTTTAAGACTGTAACACCCCAACCCGGCAAGGGTAGAAGTATCACAGTCATGGTGTCATATCAAAACATACATAATGAACATAAAGAAATAGCGGAAGTCTTAAACATAAATAATCAAAGGAAATTAAGTCAACACGACTTAACAATACATATGTTCAATGAAAGGAAAAATACTCCAAAGAAATAATTAACGATAATCCAAGTCTAAATAAATGTCATAGCATAATCAATGGAATCTAAGATGACTAGGGTCAAGGCCTCCATATAAGCTCATCACTCATCCCAAAGCAAACCCAGCTCCTAGCTTAGATACCTGCCGCAGGAAAAAAAAATGCGGTTGAGCTTAAAAAGCTCAGTGAACAGATATATATAACAAAACGCATAATCGAAATAAAGGGAACGAAATAATATAACCTGAAGTGCAATGGGGGAAAACATAAGGTATAAACAAAAGGATAATGAAATAAAAAAAAAGGTCAGTAAACTACCATGAGCCCAAACAAAACATATCATATTATAGCATAAGTAACCAATGGAGTGATGAGCTCCCAAAATGTGAAAGACGTGTATTGCACACAACATCAGTCACCAGAAAAATTATAATATATCATATCATAGCATATCAAATCAAATCTAGGATGCATCCATACGCCCCTGAACAAATCATAGTGGCCATAATAATAATAATGTTGAGCTCATAATATATATAATAAAAGGGACGGTGTGAAACATCACTCGACCACATTCATGTCAATGGTGCATCAAAGACATGGCCATGTTACCTTCATGGCTAGGAATTGGCTCGGGTACTAAACTGGAGGGTCAAATGAAAGTCATAATCTAAAGGTTCATGTTAAAGGTTCAAAGCAAGGTTCAATATCAAAAGGTTCACAAACTAAGGGAACATAGCAAAGGCATATAGGGGAACCCTAATAATAAGGCTCAGAGCAAAGGAAAAACTAGCCAAGCTAATATCAAAAGATGAGTAAGAATCATGAGAAACCTTAAGAGATAAGGTCAGAATATATGTATCTTATTCAGCAGCAAGAAAACAAAAGCAAATGAAAATCAAGAGATACGAAAGATCACTCCTTCCTCGAGGGATCTACAGAAGCGAAAGGACGTACATTTATTAGATGTAGTTAATGATTTTTATTCCAATTAAGTCTTTTAGGATTTTTAAGTAACTTTCCATTTTAGGTAACTTTCTATTTTAGGAAGGTTTCTATATTTATCACGTTTAGTCATTTATGATGCAATTAATGTTAAATTAGGTTAAAATGATGAAAAAGAGTATTATTATAGTTTAGGGGTCATTTATGACAAGTTACAATAGTTTAGGGGCTAAAATGTAAATATCACAAAGTATAGGGTCTAATGTATAGATATTTCAAGTTTACTCATTTTACAATTTAATCCATGCATTTACTTTATTAACGAGCCAACCTTCTAGTTTCATTATTTACAAAACCAACCCTCCATGCTTTATAATTTACGAAATAAACCTTAAACCTTTATTAAATCAAAACCTTATTAAATCCCTAAACTAGCTTGACACCTTGTTCCATTTTATTAGCCATTCGAACACCATAATCCCATCAAGACATACGACCCTATAATGGTGACCAAGTCGTGACATGCCTAGACCCTCTTTATTCCACACGACACAAACAAAGACAATACGAGACTCTTTTGAAATCGTTATCGATACTAGACGTAACCCAAGCTATACGCGTATATATATATTTCCCTTTTTTACTCGTTACCAATTAATAAACATGCATGTGGTCGAAGGGGTTCATAGCAGATTACTAATGGGTCGAGTACATTGCCATTCCATTCGATATTTCATGCGAACCTACTCATGATTTTTTGTGATGAATGTTAACATTACATACGAGGTTTAAACAGATTCATATGGGTTGATATCTAGGTCGATTACATGGGTTTAAAACAGAATTATAGTGGTCGAATAACATGCTCATCCCATTCAATATTTAGGTGATTTATGCTTATGATTCACGTGACTGTTTTAGCTTCATACGACAATCCATAACATGAATAAGACATGCAAAAAGGGGGTCGAAACAGATTCAGTTGATGGGAATTATATGTGGGTCGAATTGCATGTTTCTAGTTATGATTTCATTGAGACAAAACTTATTATTTTATGTGGAAGTTTAGTCGAATAGCATGCATGTATTCCCATGGAGACCTCATGACAGAAAATAAAGAAAACAAGGAAGGAATCATTGGAAACAAGTTGAGGATACAAACCCTAGGTCTTGTCGAATGGGAGAATGAGAGAAAAAGAGGAACCAACTCACGACAGCCTTAACCAACCACGACCAGCAGCAGCCTTGGAACCTTTTCTTGCTTGCCTTGCTTTGACTTTGGATCGAATGGAAGAAGAAACCACAGCTTGCCGTCACTTTTGAGACTTAGGGTTTTGTGCGTGTTAATATGTGGGAAACGTAGGGTAAAATAAAAGAGTGGGAAGGGATATATGGGTTCGGTTTGCCGGTTCAAAGAGGAGAAAAACAAGGGCCTGGTTCACAATTTAGATGGGCTTTATGATTTGATATTGGGCGTGCAATATGGATGAGTACAAGGAAAGTCACAACTCAAATTTCACTTTCCAATTTAATAATATCATGGGCTTATAATTTGATTTGTATTGCATGAAATTTCGGCCCAATGCAAAATATATAAACGTCTGGTTAAATTTTTAGATGTAAGGTGTGTCGTTTTATTTATCTTGCCCAAGTTACGTATTTACGAGTTAGGTTAGAAACGTAGTTAATGAGATTGACGGATTTTATGTATTTTATAATTATTAATTTTTATGGGCAAAATAGTCTTTTTACGCAGTTTACATTTTCGGGTTTTACAACTCTTCCCCTCTAAAAGAAAATTTTCGTCCTCGAAAATTGAAATGAAAATGAATGAAAACAATGAAGATGTACCAGACTACGAAAAGAAATGAGGATAACTTGCTCGCACCGATCCTCGGTCTCCCAGGTAGCTTCACGCTCTGGGTGATTCTTCCAAAGAATTTTCACTAACGGAATGACCTTGTTTCTCATGACTCTATCTCGTCGATCTAAGATAGCTTCGGGTTCCTCAGAGAAAGACATATCCGGCTGAATCTGATCTAAAGGATAGGACACCACATGCAACGGATGATAGTTGTATCCCCTCAGAAGAGATACATGGAAGACATCATGAACATGAGCCAACTGAGGAGGTAGAGCTAAACGATAAGAAACCTCCCCAACACGGTCCAGAATCTCGAAAGGTCCAATGAATTGAGGATTGAGCTTGCCCTTGATCCCAAAAAAATTCACTCCACGAAACGGCGAAACTTTCAGAAATACACGATCACCAACACGAAACTCTAAGTCATGCCTATGCTTATCAGCATAACTCTTCTGTCGAAAACGAGCCTCTTTCAACCTTTCCTTAGCAATCGCCACCTTTTCATTAGTAATCTCAATGATTTCCGGACCCTCAATCAAACGTTCACCCACTTCATCCCAACAAATAGCGCCCTACACTTCCTCCCATACAAAAGCTCATATGGTGTTGCCTTGATGCTAGCGTGCCAACTATTGTTGTAGGAAAACTCCACCAAGCACATATAATCATCCCAGTTTCTAGTCCATTCCAATGCACATGCCCTCAACATGTCCTCTAAAGTCTGAATGGTCCTCTCCGTCTGACCATCTGTCTGAGGATGTAAAGTGGTGCTAAATTTGAGACTCGTACCCCAAGCTTTCTGTATACTCTTCCAAAACGAGACTTGAATCGCGGATCTCTATCTTCTTAACGAATAACACAAGTGCACCCCAAGAAGAAACGCTGGGTCGGATGAAACCATTCTCCAGGAGTTCCTGTAACTGCTCCTTCAACTCCTTCAATTCAATAGGCGCCATACGGTACGGAGCTTTAGAAATAGGTTCGGCACCTGTAATCAAATCGATGCCAAAATCAACTTCCCTAGCCGGAGGAATACCACGAAGTTCGTCGGGAAACACATCAGAGAATTCACGAACGACGGAAAGACTTTCAATAGTCGGAACTTCCAAGGAAGTATCTTTAATAGACGCCAGGAAGCCTTGGCAACCGTGGGAGATCAAAGTTTGAGCTTTCATAGCCGAAATAATCTTAGTAGATTTAAGAGGTTGGGAACCATGATAAACAAAATCAGGATGATGAATATCGCCAAAGATAACATTTCTGGCATGACAATCAATGGTAGCTCTATGAGAAGCCAACCAGTCTATACCAAGAATCACATCAAAGTCAATCATATCCAAAGGGAGTAAATTTCACATGTGGTAGCTCTATGAACGAATGCTGTCGTCAAAACGTAAAGGACAGTTCACATATTCATGATCAATAATTACTTCGTTTTTCATTGGGGGTGGAAATGGATAAATGATTAGCTAATGGAGTTGGGGTCATATTAAGTTTCTTGGCAAATGCAATAGATATAATAGAATGAGTGGCACCCGTATCAAATAAAGCAAAAACAGTGTGATCGCCAAAGTAAAGAATGCCGGTAATGGTACCTGAAGAGTTCGCCGCCTGGTCATGAGTAGTAGCATAAGCACGACCCATAGTAGGAGCTGACCTAGCCGTGTTCACCGGTGCAATATGCTTCCCCTGCGTACAATCCTTCACCTTGTGAGTAGTGGACCCACAAGAGAAACAACCTCCAGTAAGCCGATGACAAGCGCCTAGATGAGCCTTTCCACAAATAGCACAAAGTGGAGGGGGAGGCAAAGTCTCTGTAGGCCTCCTCTGAGCTGATGAACCTGCACCATGATCCTGCTGCGAACCCCTAGTCGACTGATCTCTGAACTGACGCTGATTATTGTTACCATGACCCTAATGGTCATTCCCAGTCCTACCAATCACCCTCTGATCCTGACCCCGAGTCTCCTGACTCCTCGAATCATACTCTCGGTCCTGACGACCCCTATACTCCTGACCCTGGTCCTGACGACCCCTATGATCAATACCCTGGTCCTGACGACCCCTATGCTCATATCCCTGATCCTGGCGACCCCTGAAGTTAACCCGATCACCATCTCGGCCTCTCTTATTTGAACCCCTATCAGAATGGAGTAACTCGATGTTGCGGGCCGCATTCGCCACCTGTGCCACATCCTCATAATCATTGTTAATGAATCGATCCAAGACCCACCTCTTCAAACCCCACTTAAAGTGCCTAGCCTGTCTCCTAGCATCACCCGCAACAGCCCAAACAAAACTAGCCAGCCTAAGAAAACGCTGCATGTACTCATTCGAAGATTCCCAGTCAAACTGGTAAATAGCCCCATAATCACGCTCATACCTCTGCTGCTCAGAATCGGGAAAGTACTGCCTATAAAAGATCTCACGGAAAGTATTCCATGAGTAAGTGTCAACAAAGTTCTCCTCCTTAGCCAGAAGGTACGCTTTCCACCAATTCAGCGCGTCTCCTTCCAACTTAAACGTAGCAAGCCGCGTCTTAAACTCATCAGTACAACCTAAGACATTGAAAAACTTCTCCAAATGAGTAATCCAATCTTCCGCATCCGTAGGAGCGGCAGATCGGAAGGAAATCGGCTTGAGCTTGGTGAACCTCTAAATCTAAACAGTAATACCAGTAGGTGAAGCAGCAGCAGCAGCACCACCACCACCTGAAGAACCGGCACCATTCCTGATGTCGTTGATGATATTGGTTCTCAATTCAGCAGAGAGATTTGGCAGAGCATTTGCCAAAGCATTGGCTATCATATCCTCGAAGTTAGGGGTACCATCCCCATTGAGTTCACCATTTCTAAGAGTCATCACCATCTGAATGATTATCAAAAGATTAGCAAAAGGTCAGAAAACAGGAAGAAGCATGAACGGAAATGACAGAAATCAAACCTAAAGTGTACCCAATTCCTCACCAGTCAAAGCCTAAGCTCTAAGGGTCAATCATAAGGCTCATATGTTCACAGGTCATAACTACAAGTCGTAACCTGGCTCTGATACCATAATTGTAACACCCCAACCCAGCAAGGGTAGAAGTATCACAGTCATGGTGTCATATCAAAGCATACAAAATGAACATAAAGCAACAGCGGAAGTCTTAAACATAAATAATCAAAAGAAATTAAGTCAACATGACTTAACAGTACATAAGTTCAATGAAAGGAAAAATACTCCAAAGAAATAATTAACGATAATCCAAGTCTAAATAAATGTCATACCATAATCAATGAAATCTAAGATGACTAGGGTCAAGGCCTCCACATAAGCTCATCACTCATCCCAAAGCAAACCCAACTCCTAGCTTAGATACATGCCGTAGGAAAAAGAAAATGCGGCTGAGCTTAAAAAGCCCAGTGAACAAATATATAACAAAACGCATAATCGAAAGAAAGGGAACGAAATAATATAACCTGAGGTGTAATGGGGAAAAACATAAGGTATAAACAAAAGGATAATGAAATGAAAAGAAATGTCAGTAAACTACCACGAGACCAAACAAAACATATCATATCATAACATAAGTAACCAATGGAGTGATCAGCTCCAAAATGTGAAAGACGTGTATTGCACACAACATCAGTCACCAGACAAAACATAATATATCATATCTTAGCATATCAAATCAAATTTAGGATGCATCCATACACCCCTAAACAAATCATAGTGGCCATAATAATAATAATAATGTTGACCTCATAATATATATAACAAAAGGGACGGTGTGGAACATCACTCGACCACACTAGAGTCATATCAATGGTGCATCCAAGACATGGCCATGTTACCTTCATGGCTAGGAATTGGCTCGGGTACTAAACTGGAGGGTCAAATGAAAGTCATAATCTAAAGGTTCATGTTAAAGGTTCAATATCAAAAGGTTCACAAAACTAAGGGAACATAGCAAAGGCATATAGGGGAACCCTAATAATAAGGCTCAGAGCAAAGGCAAAACTAGTCAAGCTAATATCAAAAGATGAGTAAGAATCATGAGAAACCTTAAGAGATAAGGTCAGAATATCTGTACCTTATTCAGCAGTGATGAGTGTCTAAATACTCATCATTTTTGTACCATCTAGACTGCAAAAACATCTGAAAACACTCAGAAATGCATCAAAATGATAAAAATATCACAAATAAGTGTTTTATGTGTTTTAAATGCAAAAATATCAAAATCAGATGAAAAACGTACCAAGTTTGCATAATTGGCAGTTTTAGTCCCCCATGTTTCAAAAGTTGTCAAAACTAGTCCCTGGTAATTCAAAAACTTGTAAAAATATCATTCAAGGTCCCTGAAATATTCTAAGTTGTCAAAAATGGTCCTTGAATGAATCTTTGGGCAAATGGCAGAAAAGGTCCCTTAAGTTTGGAAAATGTCAAAATCAGTCCTTGGTTAATTTAAAAAGTGAAAATTATCAAATATTAACCTTGTACTATTCAAGAATGGCAATAATTGTCCTTGTGTTAACTTTGGAATATTTACAGGTTCAGCCACTTAAGTTTGGATAATTTGCAAAATTAGTCCTTGTGTGTTATTAAATCCAAAAACCAAACCGGACACCTTTGTTATTAATCCAAAACAAATCCAAGCCCAAATCCAATCCAGTCCAACCCAACCCCCGTATTATTAATACCCGGTTCAAAAACCATAAACCCGCCCAAACCACCATTACTGTACATCCTCCTCTCCCACCACTGCAAATCAAAACCAGAGGTGGTTTTTCCCTTTCCACCTCACCTAAGCTACTCCACCACCTGTCTAACCACTCCTTTCCACCTCCATATCCTCCCAAAAGTCATTAATTAAAAGAACCTGCTAAAAGACTTTTTGGCGCCAATTTGCAATTCAAAGGCCAAGATCACTTTGACTGATCCAATGGCCATAAAACAAAGTAGGAAATGATCAGAGATGTGAGAGGATGCTTTTTGATGTCTATAAAGAAGAAAAGAAGCAGAGGAGAAGATATATTAGTGTGTAGGTAGTGTAATTTAGTGTCGACATAGTGTAGTTTTCATATTCTAGTGTAATTTGAAGCTTCCAAGTACTTTTGTTATAAATTTCAGTAATGTTAATCCTTTTTCAATAAGCAATTTCAGTTTTAAATTCCATTTCAAGTTTATGCAAAATTTCATGTTTATGCAAAATTTCATGATGATTCGAATGTTGCTTTTAGTTGTTGTCTTGGACTTATAAGCTTATATAAGCTCATTATATAGCTCTTATAAGTTATTAGAAACCTTTAAACTCAGTTTAGAGCTATAATAGAAAAATTCCAAAAATTACTAATAAATTAGTTAAAAATAAAAAAGAGGTAATGGAAATAAAGATCAAGACTGAAGCAGGATAATCTCTGGATTGCATATGGTTTAGAAGCTTAGTGGTAAGCATATAGGTGTGATCTCAGGCCTTGGTTCTTTGTTTATGTTTGAATTCCAATCTGTAAGCTTATTTCTTCATTTTAGCAATTTACTGTTTAAAAGCTTATACACTGCTTATTTATGTGATTTCATACTTCTTTGGTGTTGATAAGTCAAGATATTACTTAAAATAAACTACTTGTTCTTAGTTTTCTCAGTTGTTGAGTTTTCAATATTTCACTAAGTAATATTGCATAATAGTGATTAGTAGGTCTTAGTTGTTATTATCAGTGTTTATGAGCTTAAATCAGTCCTTTATAACATTAAATGTGTGTATGAATCAGTATCTTTGCTTAAATCAGTGTTTAGCTTTAATAAGCTTCAAAACAGTTCACATAAGGATTGTTTGGATAATAAGAGAAATCTGAAATAAGGCTTAGTTCAGTGGTTAAGTACAGTCTCTAGAGTTTAATTTAGGTACAACACAATCAACTAGTTCATTAATTTGCACTCTAGAACTCAGAAAGTCAAAATTACTTTGAAACCTGTCTCATTTTTATATCTGCTTGAATAAGTGATCCATACTTTGCATACAGGTTTAGAAGTGGTTAAGTTAGCTTATCCTAGGATCATTTTGTCACTAAACATCATTTTCTATCCATTTCATAAGCTCACAAGTTCATATAAGTCAAACTGCTTCATATCTTAAAAAGTCAAAATTTCCTAAATGCAGTTTTTGAATAAAATTTAGAATTTTATTGTGTATTCAATATTAGGATTTAGTCCATCATCTTCTGGGATAGTAAAGTTTAGTTGCTTAACTAAATTATAAAAATAATAGTTCACTTATAATTAGCTTATTCACTGCTTATTCTTAGCTTTCTTTTGACCCCCTTTTCAAAATGCATGCCCTGTGCACACACTCAGCATTCACTGAGTGTGCACAGGTATCTTGCAGCTTGTTCACAAGCTTCATTCAAGCTTGTGAGGAGCTGATTTTTGGTCCAAGTATAGTAGGCTAGGTGATCTTTAGGTCCCTATATCTGTTTTTCCATTTAGCTTATTTGTTTAGCCTGTGTAATAGCTTAAAGTAGCCCACCTAATAACTGTTTTGTATTATTAATCTCATAAGCTAAAAACTAGTTTAAGCTTATTTAGTAATTAAGAGTACTGTTAAATAGTTAAGATAGACTTAATTTAGCATTAGTCAGCTTCTGTGTTCATTTGGTGTCCACTTATGGACTTTAGCTTATTTTGATGTGCTTATTAATAAGCAGTTTCACCGCAGCCTCTTATTCTCACACATAAGCATATGTTTTTATATTTTTTATAGATTAAGAATAATATTTTAGTATTTTCATGAAATTTTCATAAATTTATAGTACTATTTGTTATTTTTCTTTATTTTAAATAGTTTTTAAGTCTTTTTAAATAGCTTTTAATACAAATAAATCAGAAAAAGTTTAAAAAAATATGTTTTCAATTTTCCTAGATTAAGATAAATATAAAAAGCCAAAAAAATATTTTTCCATAATTTTCTTAGTTTAAATAGTATTTTCTAGCATTTTAATTAGTTTTAAATAATATTAAATTAATAATAAATACATAAAAACTCTAAAAAATATATTTTCAGTTTTAAAATAAGTTTTATCATATTTTAGATTTTTCTAAGTTATAATTTCATTTTTCTAGGTTAATTTTGTATTTTCTTATATTTTAGTGCATTTTAAATACTTAATAAATAGTTTTTAATTAATAATAATTAAATAAATAGTTGTAAAAATAATTTTAATTTTTCAATAATTTTCTTTTATTATTAGGATTGTAAAAATATCATTTTCATATTTGTAGGCATTTTATTTCTTAAAACTCACGTTTTATTTTGTACGTTTACGTAATTTTATTTAAACGTACGTTTTAGTTTTAAACGTTCATCGATTTTAAAATAGTGATAGCGTTTATTTAATATATTTTAACTTTTTAATTTCCTTTAATTTGCATTTAAGCCCCTGTAATTTACAAAACTTTTCTTTAGGTATAATAATATCTCAAAATCCTTTCTGATCACTATCCTTAGTGATTATTCGACATCTGAAGTTGTTTAACACCAATTCATCCTCCGTGGGACTTAACGACCCAGGAATCCACTATATTCCTCTGATCTAAATTGCATTTTGTGTTTGCACTGTTTTAAGTTTCTTACGGTTAGCCATTCACAAGTGGCTAGCTTGTGTGAGATAACTTGACGGTTTAGCACGAATCAAGCAGCAAGAAAACAAAAGCAAATGAAAATCAAGAGATACGAAAGATCACTCCTTCCTCGAGGGATCTACAGAAGTGAAAGGACGTACATTTATTAGATGTAGTTAATGTGTTTTATTCTGATTAAGTCTTTTAGGGTTTTTAAGTAACTTTCCATTTTAGGTAACTTTCTATTTTAGACAGGTTTCTATATTTATCACGTTTAGTCATTTTTGATGCAATTAATGTTAAGTTAGGTTAAAATAATGAAAAAGAGTATTATTATAGTTTAGGGGCCATTTATGACAAGTTATAATAGTTTAGAGGCTAAAATGTAAATATCACAAAGTATAAGGTCTAATGTATAGATATTTCAAGTTTACTCATTTTACAATTTAATCCATGAATTTACTTTATTAACGAGCCAGCCTTCTAGTTTCATTATTTACAAAACCAACCCTCCATGCTTTATAATTTATGAAATAAACCTTAAACCTTTATTAAATCAAAACCTTACTAAATCCCTAAACTAGCTCGACACCTTGTTCCATTTTATTAGTCATTCGAACACCATAATCCCATCAAGGCATACGACCTTATCATGGTGACCAAGTCGTGACATGCCTAGACCCTTTTTATTCCACACGACACAAACAAAGACAATGTAGCATATTGGATTTCACAAACACATCCACAATTACAATAAGGGGCGTATAGTTTAGAGGTTTTAGAGAGAGAAAGTAGAATGGGAGCCTTTCTAGATAGAGAAAGTAAACAAAAGAGAAAAGTTTAGATTAGAATGAAAGGTCCAACCCTCTACCTTGGGAGGTAGAGGGTATTGATAGTTACATACAATACGTCCTCCTAACAGACTGTGGATCAGACATACAGTGGGTAAAGACCCGTCCTTCCTCCACGGTGTTGCACTAAACTAAATAACTAGTAAATAACGTAATGTCTACGAGCTAACTTATGCTAGATTATATTTGGGGTGACCGACTCTTCACTATAGAATTTCTAATTCCTAACAATCTCCCCCTAAGGGAGGTCACCTCATGTTTTACATTTCGAATCCTAGCATTCTATTATATCTTTAGTCTTGAGCTCGTAGACTTCAATTCTTCAACATATGCATCTTTGTGCTTTAGTAGTGATTCTTCAAAGTCCGATTACTTTGTACTTTAAGTGGAGGTCTTTGGTCTGATCCACATCTTAATGATCTTTGAGCTTTCTTTGAGATCATCAGCCACAGTAAATCTATGGATCACCCTTTATTGTGTTGCCATCATGTGATGTTGTGATGTTTGGACCGACATGCTCACATTTTTGATCATGATATCTTCTCATCAGAGTTGCGGAAGCTTTTGTTGATTCATAATATTTCCAGCAGTGTAGCAGAAGCATGGATTGAAAATATTAGAGTCAGTTGATGAAGATATGCACTTATCATGATTTCTTTATATTGTGAAAGCGATGTGTGAGCATGCGGCTATGGATTGACTCCTCAATTATGATCAGCTGCAACCGTCCAAATGTACCTGCAAACAACAGTTAGCAATAATACACAAGAAAGTGTCTTTGATCACTTTCATTGAATTGAGGTACACGGCCCATGGTTCCCCGTTGATCAGTACAAGTACTGCCTGTGATCAGGTATAATTCCGAAGAATCTCCTTGACAGGCTTTCCCAGCTGTTCTAGCTGTTCTCAAACCGGAACGTCTCAAAGAAGACAACACGGAGTGAGTGAACCAGCAAATTGAGATTTTACTGATTGATTAAAAATGATTTGAAAACAATCTCGTATTGCTTGAAGAAAGATTTTTGCAATACGACGAAGGTTTTAAAAGAAAAATCAAATTTCAATCATAAATACCCTTTTTAATTTTGAAACTTAATACACAGTCGATGTGCAATAGAAAAGAGTTTGAGCACACCAACTGGTTTTTCAAAGGTATCTGTCAATCCATTTCCTAGACCAAGGTTGATTCAAGAGTGAATCGCCCCATCGTTTCTATCCAGTTGTCACAAGCTTGATCTTTAGAAAAGATCTCACATGTCGCCCACCAAGAGCTTGTTTGATGTTGGATCTAGAAGGATTTCCATCTTTATCGTGAATATTTTTACATATCACTCTGATGTTCTGGCAATACCACAAGGATAATGCGTAGGACTCTTAATATATAATCTCACTTTCCACATTGTGTGAAACAGCAAGTCTTCATTAATTTTGTGTCCTAATGAGATATTGTGGATGATCTCTTGGCTCTAGACTCAATTGTGCATATTTGGTTCCTATGCCGGAGACTAGGGAGAGGGTCTCCTTCTTCAATATCAACAATCTCTAAGAGAAAGTCGATAGATTATGTCGGTTCCCCGTGAGAATGAAACAAGCCCTTTTAAGAGGAACTTGAGTAGCTTGGGAAGTTTAGTGCAGTGCGTCACTGGGTCCATGACGTCTTCTCTTCAATACCGGCGTTACCTTAGTAACCACCAGTAGCATATGTATTGAACCCGGTTACTGCCCTAAGGTTGAATTATTTGAGGGCTATTTCTTTTCACCCTTTTTCACATTCATTTCTTTTTCATTCTTCAACCCCTTCAGTGCTTACCGAGACTTCATAACAAGAACCTTGTTGGGTTTATTCCAGTACTAGCTCTGTCTCAGTCCGCACTCTTCTTATATCTCACTTTTCTTCTTTTTTCATCATACCTAAGGACTTTACACTATCTAGTGGATTGTCCCTGGGTAGATCCGTCCAGCTCTGGCGGATCATGGGAACTAATACCTAACCTCACCAACCTTATAACTCCATACATAAATGGTCGGTCTTTTGGTACAGTTCATTCTTCCGTGAAACCAATTGAAAAATCATTTGAAAATCAATCAAGGTACTTGTGATATAATATCAAAGCATTTTGTACCTTAATTGTTTTGATCATTTAGAAAGGCTCCCCCTCAACATGTGCATAAGATTTTGAAATTGTTTAGCACATGAAGGCAAGAGTTCTTTGAAATATATTCTTGATCACAATTTCCATGGAAAAAGCCATTTGATTTTCTTTGGTAAATTCTCCCCCTCAATATGTGCATAGGATTTTTGAAATCATTTTATCACATAGAGGAAAGAGTTCTTTTGAAGCACAACCACGATCACAAAAGCCGTTGAGAAACCATTTCAAACTCAATCAAGGTACATATGATAAAACGTTGAAACTTTTGTACCTTGATAGTTTAACTTCTTTAGAAATGCTCCCCCTCAATATGTGCTTCGTGATTTGAAAGTGTTTTAGCACATATGGGAGAGCAACCTGCACTTTTTAAGTCAAAATAATCACTTGTTGTCAGATTTCATATTTAAATCACATTTTCTCCCCCGATCAAAAATATCAAATCCTTTGAGATTTTAGATCCCAAGTGATTTAAATAGGTTTAGAAAACATGGGAGAAAAATGTGTTCAGATTAATTTTATTCTGATAGTGGAACAGATTTAGACATTTAAAGATTGTTAGTATCAGGTATGATTGTTTTAAAAGATCTTTAAGTAAAATAAAACAATTTCACAATCAAACAAGAACAGAAAAAATTTCATTGTGAAAGATCTTGATTCTAAAGAAAAATCATACCATGACATAACATTAAATCTTTAGATCACCACTTTATACCATGACATAACTTGTTGATAAAATATTGTTTTGAAAATATTTAAGATAGAAATCACTCTCCCCCTCAATCGATGACCGTAGTCGTTGATTGAGTGACTTATGTTTAAAATGAAGTCCTGATGATTTCCAAAATTTTAGACCATTTTATTTTCAAAACAACATTTTTCCATTTTAAAAACAATATTTTTCAAAATTGTTAGAAAAATAGTATCATCCACTACTTCACCTGCACAAGATACGTTAGGTGGTTTAAAATTACAAGCTGCTTCTGTAGTTGCTGAAGGGATGAAAGAAAACCATCTGCAGATGCAGTGAGACCTCTGAAGTTGCATCTATCGTGCCAACTATTCATAGAGAGATCTGATTAAGCTCCGTTTCTTCTTTTGTCGACCCAAGATATAGTTACCCTTTCCTTTCGGCATCCAATCATCTTCAATTGTGGGATCCGGATCGGGAACATTCTTATATACCAATATACCTGCACACGTTAGTGAACACACATACAGATATATGGTGGTCGACATCACCCAAACAACAATCGACTAATAAAAGTCAATGCAACATATCAATCAGATCATATAAATATATGGGAATAATGTGTTTATCAAACTCTAATCATCTAATCCTAACAATCATATCCTAGGCACCTAGTCCTTCAACGTAGGTTAACATGTTTAACATTTAAGTATTTAGGATAATTAGATAATCTCGTTAGATGATACAGATTTGAAAACATTCTCCCCCTCAATCAATGACTTATTTTTCTGAAAAGTTTAAAAGCGCTGAAGTCATTTATTGAGTTTTCAATTTTTTTTACGAATACTCTGAATCTGATTGATTTACAAGCAACTCATTTTCCACCATTTTGTTAAAACAAATATTTTTCTGAAGAATTTTAGAAGGAAAAATATTTGAGTAGGAACAGCAGTCCTTCGACATACTTTCCTCATTTTAGTTTTAGGATAAGTGCACGAAATTTTTGAAAATTGGTTTAGCGCAGCACTTTCCTTTCTTGAAGAGCGGGTTACTATCAGAAATAATAGCAAGCCATAGTTTTAAGCACGGGTTACAGTCTGAAGTAACTGCAAGCCATAGTTTAAGCACGGGTTACAGTCTGAAGTAAATGTAAGCCATATTTTGAGACATGATAAAAAAGAAATATTTACACCTCCTGCTCGAACTTCATCTAAAGTCCCGTGCCATTATTGAATGAAATTTCTAAGACCGTAGATGTTATCGAAACCAGAAGACATGTCTTGAGAAAACATATTTTTAGTATTTTTCAATTTTCTGATTTTTATGGGCTTTTGTTTATTTTATATTTTTCTATTTTGTTTTGTAGGTTTTATAATTTGGTATTTTGGTTTTTTGAAAAATATTTACAATGATAGAGAAATAGTTTAAGAAGATGATGATACGAGTACCGAGATAAGGATATCGTACAACACTTTGTAGAAGATAGAAGTCATCATCTCTTAAACTTTCACCACCAAAGCTTTCGAGGCTCTTGAATCGTCGTCAGAACTTGAGCCTACAGAAAGTGAGACTTTGGTAGCTTCCCCCCAAATCGACAAACTAAGAATAAAGACCATTTCCCCAAAAGGTAGAAATGAATGAAAAATGGTCTCATTGAATGAAGCTCAGCACCTCGAAGAACACGAGAACACCAAAGTACCAAGTTGAAACATTGATCGTCTCAGTAGTTATCAAATCTGGAATAACTGGTGAGGTCCGATCACATGAACCTGTTGTGCGTCCCCGATGTACACATTACTCTTCGAGATTGACCAGTTGTCTATTCAGGGGAACAATATATCAACATCTTCATTTTACTAAGTGCATTACCGTTATCATCCATATAACCAATCAGCCCATAATGTACACAAGTACGCAACCAGAGTAGAGACAACGACATCACAATAACTGGTTGACTCACTGATCTTCTCTGCGGATGTCAACTCCGGAATAACTAATTAAGCTCGATCATGTGAATATGTTGTGCGACCCTGATGTACACATATCTCTTCCCTGATGGTTGCGATCTCATTGGAATCATCATTACATTGTGTACATAAAGCACTAACCGGAAGCACTTTATCATAAATCATATAGAAGATGTCGATAAGCAATATCATCTCATGTACCACATATTCTTCTCACATTTCTTCCAACTGAACGCTGAAGTAACACATACCAAAAGTCTCAAGAGACCATTTCCCCCAAATAGTTGGAATAATACATCCTTCCCCCAAATAGTTGGAATAATATATCCTTCCCCCAAATAGTTGGAATAATACACCAAAGGCTACGAGTTAAACACTGAGTTTCTCTACGGTTATGACCATTGTCTTTCCGGGATAACTTCAATCAGGTAGAAGTGTTAAGTTCATCAAGTGCACTCGTTGTGCTTTTAGATATATGTCTCCTTCCCCCTTGCTGGTTTTGATACCTCAGAATCAACAAAACATAATATACCCATAAACTTGAAATCTTGTGAGAAGAACTCAAATAGCCCAAATGAATCATGTGAGAATCAACTGCTATAGAAACTCTCTCTGACTATCTTTATCAACCCATATGTAGACAATTTGAAGTGACCACTGTTGAAGAAAACCCGATATACCAAACTTGAAACTGAAGTCAAATTCCCCGCATTTGTATCTTAAGCTTGCACTTAATGATGGAAGAACGGTGTCGAGAATCTATGCTTCAAGCAAATCTCTAAGACTCACTACTCAAACAAAGTATGAGACATTAACACCTCTTGAGATTATCCACATCGTCATCTGCATGTGTCACAGAGTAAAACAACGTAACTCCTAATAGTGATAGTTAACCAGGTCTTCAACCAACCACCCCGACTACTGGTAACTAGATAAACCAAGTCTTCAACTCAAAATCTTAAGCCCGAGCAAGTTATCAAATAAGAACACGCCTTTGTTGAAAGTTAACTTCAATCTCAAATAAGTGATAAATGATTAACTCTGAAGTCATCAACTTGTGTCAGATGCCCAACACGTGAAAACAACATACAATCGGATGTACATTGACCCACTGAATGAACCGGAGCAAATGATTCCTCAACATCAATGCATTCTTCCTTAAGGTATACATGTAGAAACTGATCTGGAAGATTCACCAATAATGTTTTTAAGCAGATGAGGAAGTCATTTTCCTTAATGTTCATGTGGTTGATTTACAGAGTGCACATTTAGGAAAGAACAATGAAACAATGATCCGTGAAGATTTGGCAAAGGAATACCAAAGGGCGGATCACTATTCATGAGTGCAACTGCAATGATAGTCATTAACAACGCCTTGAGGAATAACTAGAGATTAGGCTTTTTGAGTAGTCTGGCCATTATACAAACATCCATCAATATGTAGATCCACTTCCCCCCTCAAAAATTGCATCCGGTGTTGCCATTTTTGATTTGAATAAGTGAATAAGAGTAAACTCCAATGAATGTAGATCCACTTGATGACGAAACGAACATGGAGAAAGGCATGAAGCTCGAAGATGGAGAATGTAGATGAGAATGAACCGTTCACGATAGAATTTCTCTTTAGCTAAAAATTAAGCGCAAAGAAGAGCGTACACTTTTCTTTTCTTTGAAGAATGAGGCCTGAAGTGTTATTTGCAGACACCATAATGATGAAGTACGAGGCCTGAACTGATGTGAACAGACGTCATAGCCGAATGAATATCAATATTGAGTTACTTGAACCCGTGAGTTATGAGATATCAATCCATTTTTAATCCATACTTTAAGCCAGTCCATGTAGTGAAGGATCGAAGTATCTGCAATTGAGTAAGGACTACCTGCACTAATATTACAAACTTGATTGCATATATTTTGGTTAGTGACATTAGTATCCAAACCCTTTGGGTTTCACAGTCAACCTTGATTTTGTCATCGGTAAACAGCTTTCCGGTAGGCATCCACCTAAGTCCAACATCCTTAAACATTTTACCAGACGGAATCCACTTATGGCAAGGTCTAGGTTTGTTGATATTCTTATGCAAAGTGGAAGACTTATCGTTATTCCTAGACTCCAAAGATTTAGCAGTTGGGATCCATCTAGACGAAGTTTTAGGTTTGTTTTGCATCATAACATGTTGTACCTTAACCATGTAGGTAGTCTTAGTGGATTGTACCTTGGCATGTGAATTAGGAAAATGTTTCTTATTCGGAAAAGACTCAGAATTTCTAGGTTCATTTTCTACATGCTTAGCATTCTTCTTCATATAACTACTCTTAGATGCAAGCAGACCCCTAGTGTTTGGAGTGTTCCTAGGTAATGGTTTACAACTACTAATAGTGCCTTGAAATCTCGTAGAATGCATCACCCTAGGTCTTGTACCTAAAATTCCGTCTTTTCGAATCTGTGCCTTTTTCTAGCTTTTTCTAGATAATAGTTCTTCCACAAGTCATTCATATCATATGAATTATGGGTTTTAATGCTTGGTTTTGACACTATTTTCGAACTATTCCTAGAGGTGTTGGGAGTAGAAGTAGATGCTTGTTGAGGTTTAGAGGAACTAGAAGCATAATTCTTAGGCAACTCAGGTGAAGTGACTGGTTTTGACAAAACTTGCATCGCATCAACTTGGGAGGCAAGCCTTGTCTTTAAAGATTTTGTTCTTTCATATATAAATGCAGTAGGCTGCCTAACAATGGACCGGTCTCTAGTGGAATGAGAAACTGGCTTCCCCAAGGTTGATGGTTTTGTAGACTTAGTGTTCACACATTTCCCTACAGTTTTCCTAAGCTCATTTTTTAAGGCAACAATAGCGAAACTCTTTTTCTGAAGTTGATCTTTGAGTTCATTAATTTTTGCTATCAAAGAATTTGTTTGCTCCATTGATTTAGTTCTAGCTTCTTTGACAGAGTCACTTAATTCTATGTGATGCTTTCTCAAAGACTCATTTTTCTTTAATAATTTGGCCACACAAATTGCTAATTCATCATTTCTCATTTGAATATCATCAATAGCATTATCATCAGAATTACTTGTAACCAAATTACTTTTCACATGCATAAGAGAAATGTGATTCTTCAAATTGCATATTGTCGAGTTTTTGTCCTGAAGCTGAGCTTTTAAATCATTTATTTCAAAAAATTCACGAAATTCAGGGA
Source organism: Chrysanthemum seticuspe (assembly GCA_019973895.1). Lineage (NCBI taxonomy): Eukaryota > Viridiplantae > Streptophyta > Magnoliopsida > Asterales > Asteraceae > Chrysanthemum > Chrysanthemum seticuspe. The sequence goes on from BPTQ01000004.1 coordinate 258,026,133, forward strand.
ATTCCGGATTGTTGCAAGGTTTCACAGTTTGAAAACTTTCTTCTTTACTTTGGATTGCAATTTCAAGTGAAATGCAATGTTTTTCAAGTTCTGAGAATTTATATGAAAGTTCATCAAAAGTTATCTTATCAACCATATCATTAGTTTTGAAACACTTTATCTCAGACTCAGCTTCAGTTACAGAACATGTATCAAGAACATGTTATGTGATGTGATTAGTTTGCACAAGAGTATTTTTAGATGCATTATGTTGTTCAGTTAAGGGTACCTCATCATGTGTAACAAGAATCACTGAACTACTGGCTGTGTCAAGCTTATATGTTTCTGAATCTATGAGTTCAGCTCCAACTGATCCATCATGTGATGCTTTACCCGACTCAACACTACAATCTTTTGATTGTGCCCGACATTCATTCACCATTCTGATCACATCATCCACTTCTTGTGTGACAGGAGTTACTGAGCAACTGGTTACATCATTCTTTGTTGTCTCTGATATTCTGCAGTCAACAACACCCGACCTTTCAACAAATACATTACCCGACTCATCACAACTATCTCTCAATTGCACCTGACACCCATTCACGTTTTCATCCTTTTGTGCAGCTTCCTCAATGTACTTTTCCACATTATCCATGAGTTGGATAAATGTCTCAATGAATTTCTGAATTTCCATTCCAATATGTTTGTTGAAGGAAATACCAGTCAAGTGTTGATCGTAATCTGCTGAATATTCCCCACTGATGAATGGCAGAAATTGTTTGTAGATTACTTGAAGAGCTGCACTGGAATCATTCTTTTGAACCTTTTCATTGGTAAGTTGCAGCTTCAATTGTTCTTAGTTCAACAACAAGGTTCTCGTCAATGTGGGTAAGTCCTGGCAGAATAGAGCACTACATGTTCGATCCCCAGTTGTGGATAACAGCTGTATGAGGTGCAGATGAAGTAGCTGATAGGGCTCAATGCTGCATTCTATTTGCATGGCATTCTGTAGCATTAGCAGGTGCAATTCATTCTCATTGTACTCAGAACATGGAGATCTCACATCCTCTTTGATTAATTCAAACATCTTTAATCGTTCAGTGTAGCATTCATTATCATTGTTGTCCACAGCATCATACAATTTAAGTACTTCCGAAATCACTGGGTCAGTAGTGTAAGACATGATGTTGTAGTATGCACGGGATTTTACAAGTCTATGATTTAAACCGAGAAATAGAATCTTTCGCGGGATTTTACTAAAATCAAGACCAAACCGTTAAGCAATGACCAATGGAATGTGTTAAGATGACTGATGGATCGACACAATGAAAGACAGTTGTGTGTTAGGACATATGATTATTTGAAGGATTAGCAGAGATGTTGTTTGGTTGAGATTTGGATTGGTTTATGCCTGTTTTTACGGAGAAATTTAGGTCAAAAAACATAAAAACCTCAATAACTTATGTTCAGAGCGGATTTAGGCCTCGAAGGTTGACCCAAATTCATTCGGCGTGCCAGTCTCCTCGTTCTCAAGGTCGTTTTGATGGTTAGAACGCTGAAAACGGAGTTACGGTTCAAAAGTTATGGCCGTTTGAAGTTTTGTCGGGAAAAGTCAACAAGTCGCTAGCAAGACAAGTCGCTAGAGTAACCAAGTCGCTAAACACAAGTCGCTATAAACCAAGTCGCTAAACACAAGTCGCTAAAGCAACAAGTCGCTAAGCTGACAAGTCGCTAAAGAGCAACTCGCTAAGTATCCAATTCGCTAATGTCAAGTCGCTGAGAACAATAAGTACAAGTCGCTAGAAATAATGAAAGCAAGTCGCTAACCCCACAAAGTCGCTAGCCGTAGTGGAGAATCCACTAACTTGTACTGTTTGTCGGCTTGTCTCAATAGACAAGTTGCTAAGCTCAAGTCGCTACGACTAACACTACAACTCGCTATAATTTACTGAAGCAAGTCGCTACGAAGAAATTCACAACGAGACTCAAGTCGCTACCTTGAAAAACTTCAAAAACACACTTTTCAATCCAAAACAAGCTCAACCACAGTGATTCAAGCTTTCCAAATCCAAACCCAAGCACTTACAATGATTCTAAACACAAAAGTACACTCAAAATTCAAACTTTAACACAAGAAATGATCCAAATGATGCAAAAACCACTAAACTTTTTCAAACTCAAAAACCATATAAAACCACTAGAAATCCAAGGATAAGTAAGAGAGATGATCAAACCATGGCTCTTGATACCATTTGTAGCATATTGGATTTCATAAACACATCCACAATCACAATAAGAGGCGTATAGTTTAGAGGTTTTAGAGAGAGAAAGTAGAATGGGAGCCTTTCTAGAGAGAGAAAGTAAACAAAGGAGAAAAGGTTAGATTAGAATGAAAGGTCCAACCCTCTACCTTGGGAGGTAGAGGGTATTTATAGTTACATACAATACGTCCTCCTAATGGACTGTGGATCAGGCATACAGTGGGTAAAGACCAATCCTTCCTCCACGGTGTTGCACTAAACTAAATAACTAGTAAATAACGTAATGTCTACGAGCTAACTTATGCTAGATTATATTTGGGGTGACCGACTCTTCACTATGGAATTTCTAATTCCTAACAGAAAACACGAGACTCTTTTGAAATCTTTATCGATACTAGACGTAACCCAAGCTATACGCGTATATATATGTGTCCTTTTTTAACTCGTTACCAATTAATAAACATGCATGTGGTCGAAGGGGTTCATAGAAGATTACTAATGGGTCGAGTACATTGCCATTCCATTCGATATTTCATGCGAACCTACTCATGGTTTTATGTGATGAATGTTAACATTACATGCGAGGTTTAAACAGATTCATATGGGTTGATATCTAGGTCTATTACATGGGTTTAAAACAGAATTATAGTGGTCGAATAACATGCTCATCCCATTCAATATTTAGGTAATTTATGCTTATGATTCACGTGACTGTTTTAGCTTCATACGACAATCCATAACATGAATAAGACATGCAAAAAAGGGGTCGAAACAGATTCAGTTGATGGGAATTATATGTGGGTCGAATTGCATGTTTCTAATTATGATTTCATTGAGACAAAACTTATTATTTTATGTGTAAGTTTAGTCGAATAGCATGCATGTATTCCCATGGAGACCTCACGACAGAAAATAAAGAAAACAAGGAAGGAATCATTGAAAACAAGTTGAGGATACAAACCCTAGGTCATGTCGAATAGGAGAATGAGAGAAAAAGAGGAACCAACTCACGATAGCCTTAACCAACCACGACCAGCAGCAGCCTTGGAACCTTTTCTTGTTTGCCTTGCTTTGCCTTTGGATCGAATGAAAGAAGAAACCACAGCTTGCCGTCACTTTTGAGACTTAGGGTTTTGTGCGTGTTAATATGTGGGAAACGTAGGATAAATAAAAGAGTGGGAAGGGATATATGGGTTCGGTTTGCCGGTTCAAATGGGGGAAAAACAAGGGCGTGGTTCACAATTTGGATGTGCTTTATGATTTGATATTGGGCGTGCAATATGGACAAGTACAAGGAAAGTCACAACTAAAATTTCACTTTCCAATTTACTAATATCATGGGCTTATAATTTGATTTGTATTGCATGAAATTTCGGTCCAATGCAAAATTTATAAACGTGTGGTTAAATTTTTAGACGTAAGGTGTGTCGTTTTATTTATCTTGCCCAAGTTACGTATTTACGAGTTAGGTTAGAAACGTAGTTAATGAGATTGACGGATTTTATGTATTTTATAATTATTAATTTTTTGGGGCAAAATAGTCTTTTTACGTGGTTTAGATTTTCGGGTTTTACAAAGACCATAACGGTTTCTGATGAACAATGAGTTGTTCATGTATTATATTTATGACGAGGTCAAGATGATACATGCGCATGATGATGTTTGTTTACAAAGTAGATACAAATCTAATTTTGTAGGTTTAATCTTTAATTTATGCTCGTATACCAAATTTTTTATAATATTTACGTATTTATAGATATTATTATCCTAAGAATGAGTTAGACTTAATATTTAAAAAATCACATAAGTTTCTTTAGATGGAAAAGTGTCACATTCAAATTTTGAAAAGATATATACCATACAAATTTAGAACTATCACGTAACATAATTTAAATATAAAAAGGATGTCGACGGATAACTATGGTTTTTACACATTTTAGAACATGCATCTTATATTTGCAGACGATTCTGATGGGGCGAATTTTTTTTATAATATTTCTGACGGGTTAATGTTATTAATAAGTTAGAATCTTTGTTTTATGATGGTTTTATTTTGCTAACGAAATAATTTTATTAGTTAAGTACACCATCAAGAAAACAAAAATGGCATAAACACAAAAATGCAATATGTGTAACCATCTCTTAATTGTTTAATGTTGAATGACTGTTTTCTGATTTAAGATCATACAAATTTAGAACATATCACGTAATCATAATTTAAATATAGAAAAGATGTCGACAAAGATAGCTATGGTTTTTAAAACATTTTAGAACATGCATCTTATATTTGGAAATAAGTTGATTTCTTTTTATTATACGTCTGACGGGTTAATGTTATCAATAAGTTGATTTCTTTGTTTCTGATGGCTTTGCGTTGCTAACGAAATAATTTTTTTAGTTAAATAACCATCCAGAAAACAAAAATTGCATGAATACAAAAATTCAATATGTTTAACAATTTCTGTAAATTTCATATTGTTTATGGGCTGCTAATGACTATAATATGTTGTTGATTGTACATTATAAATGTATCTAAGGTTTCTAATGTTGAACTTTGTGGTAATAATGATGTTAATATTAAGAATGATGTTCATAAAAACAATTATTTTTTTACTGTTCCAAATATGATATGATGGTTACAAATAAAAATGCAATTGCTTATGATAAAAGGTTTATTTATTATTTATATGGTTATGCTAAGTTAAGTTTATATTAGCATGATTCTTATAGAAAATGTGAGAATTTCATGTTGTTTAATAAATAATGATTATCTAAAAAATGTTGCTGATGAAATATTGTAACTAATGCTAAACATTAGTTTCTGTTTAGAAAGAGTAATACTTATGTCCAAACTAAACTACCAAAATTTAATGTACAAGCCCCGCGTCTACGCAGAGATCTAAAACTAGTATAACCAAAAGAAACATCATAAATACATATTTATTTAAATTACAACTTTTCATTCCATAAGTACAATGCTTTTAAAACATGCGTGCTGAAGAAATATGAAATTCTAATACTTGTTTTAGAGTTAAGTATATTTTTGGTCCTTGTGGTTTGTCGGTATAACACTTTTAGTCCATTAATTTCAAAAGTCCCGGATCTTGTCCAAAATCCGACGACCCGTAACAGATTAAGTTCAATTTTACTAACACCGTTAGTTTGACTAATATTGGTTGTTAAAATAGAGGGTGTTTTAGGGTTTTCACCCACAATACCACTAGTTCTTCAAAGGGATATATGTTCGAACTGGGATATATGACGTGCAGTTGTTCACATATACCAATTAACACACAAACACAAACAATTAGTCATCACCATCACTAACTCCCCTCTCTCTCTCTCTCTCTCTCTCTCTCTCTCTCTCTCTCACTCTCTTCTTTTCACACAAACACAAATGCTAGATCCGGCCATCACCATGACTATTTGAACTTTGAATCCGACAACCAACATCAACAACACCCGATGCCAACCACTACCATCTTTCTTTGTTAGATCTGGCGAACCACCAAACCACGACCAAAACAGACATCATGTGGCTGGTGGTGTAATGATGGTGACAGAACAGGTGGGTGGGTGGTGGTTTGATATTGTTGTGATTGTATGGTTTTTTTTGTTAGTTTTAGAAGGGTATATTTATGGATTTTGATAATGAGAAAAAGGGTTTTATATCGATTACTTTGTATATGTAGAAGAGGGATTGGTGTAGGTTTCATGGAGAAGATGATGCGTGGTTGATGAGATAGAGATGAGTCTATTTGCTGAAACAAATGTGGGTTGACAAAGATTAGTAAGTGTTTGCTAAGGGTTTTGTCTTGTTTGGGTGTTGGTGGGAAGAAGATGGGTTTTTGGTTAGGCTTGTCAAAGTTTGAAAGAGATGGCTGGAATTAGTCGCGAAGATGAAGATAGGTTGGGTTGGTTTATGTGTTTGAAGAGATGACAGATTGATGAGATGGGTTTCTGCTTGGTTTGTGTGTTTGAAGAGTTTGTTGGTTTGTGTGGAATGATAATAATAATGGAAAAAGAAAGAATGAAGGAAGGTCATATTAGTCATTTCTAGTTATAATATAAGGGTATTTTAGTCATTACACATTATTTAACTGGTTAAACTAACGGTCAGCGGGAATTTGGACTGAATCTGTTACAGGTCGTCGGATTTTAGACAAGATCCGAAACTTTTGAAACTAATGGACTAAAAATGCTATACCCGGCAAACCACAAGGACCAAAAATGTACTTAACTCATTGTTTTAAGTATATATGAAAATTTCCTTAAATAAATATATAAGTGCATAACACTTTTTTTCTTTCTTTATTTATTTTTTATTCTCTTGATATCACTTCGTTATAACGTTTGGAAGGAACTGTATAGTTATGGTTGTGCACAAAAGACCCAAGAATGGCCCTTATGCTTCCTGTTTTCAAAACACTAACAAAATTAAAATGAAGAAAATATTGTACTTTAGGAAGACCACTCTTTTCAAAAAAATGATGTTACACCGTGCTTTTCTTTTTCAGTAAACATGAATGATTTGTAAACACCATTAGACTCAAATCTGCATGTATGCCAACACAAAGGAGCTAGATCTCTATAATGTTTAACCATAGTTTTTTATTATTTAATTAAAGTGTTTACCGACCCTTTGCCAAATGATTATACACCAAATTCCCAATAGCAATAGGCAGCCATTATAAAACCTGGACACTCAATACTGTAACAGTTTTATAATTAACTACCTATTGCTATTGCGAAAAAGGTGGTTGAGTCAAGGTGACACATAACCATAACCAACCCCACTATATATCTTTAAATTTGCTAGGAAAATGAAAGTAATACCCGAAACTTACTAAAGCACACTGTTAACATCTATAACCCACAACCATTTATTTTTTTAACTCTGAGCATATGAAGGCCATCAAATTCAAAATACGTTTTAGTTTCAGTATGAGAATAAACTAACCTGGAACCGATATTAAACAGAACACGTGCAGGTAGCAATGTGTGTCTTTAGTTTTACACCAAGTTAATATTCCTTTGGAATGCTCGAATACCGTAATTATGCTTTTACAGTCACACGGGCTTTAATAGTTCAATGACATTGACACTGGTTTAAAACAATATGATTTCAAATTGTGTTTCAGCCAGGCCGTTGGACTATTAAAGCCCATGTAACTGATATTGCAGCACAAAATAGCAGATAGACAGAAATCAGAACATATTGTATAGTGTTTTCATTATCTGCAATCTCAAAATCGAGGTCTGTAGCAGTTTCGTTTACCATTCTATAAAACCCTATCGATAATATCTTTTATACTTTTCATACTTCAAGTCACAATAGTCAGTTAAAAAGCATATCCAAACAGCCCTATAATTAGCAATAAATGGATTACAACAGTTCAAAAATAATAGGTGGTGATCAGAATTCGACCAAGAAAAACGATCCCAATACACCAGCTACAGGAGTCTTTTTTTCTTGATTGAATACTTCTCACCACATTTCTTTTCCCAAAGGTAGCCTGAAAAACAATAACAAAATACATCTAGGTTTGGTCTCCTCTGCCTTCAACCTAATCATATGCATCGAAAAAATTAATAACAAAGTTAGCAAGTTGGCGTTATAATAAGCAAAATCCTGCAATCAATACCCAAACAAAGCACATCAACAATTTCTATTTATAATAGAAGTCAGTAACATTCTCCCTATAATATTGTTGATGAATATAATCCACTGAAACTGACATTCTCTACAATCCTCGAACAAAACATTCATTATTAGTATATAAAACAAAATCGCTATAAAGAATGGTACCGGAGAATATATGTATCAAATCAAAGTTAGATATATATAAAAATAAATAGACACACATAATAATAACAATTTTTGATCAACGGAAAAAATAATAAACCTGTATAGATCGATTGATAAGTAAAAAACTAACAAGATAATATCAATCGTTCGTAAGAAAGGAAACCCTAGCCAATTATGAATCATTTGAAGTGTTGGGATGATTTAAGAAGTTTTAGGAAGAAGGTAATGGATATGGATTAGGTCAGCTGAGTAGGTGAGTTGGGCCAAATTTAGCCTGCAAAAGTGATAACACTACACGCGTCGTTCGGGGTCAAGGAAACTTCCTTTTCTTTAAGCAAGTTTTATAACACCCTAGGCAGTGAACCTAATCGTTGTAGTGTAGTAATTAGGGTAAGCCACGGGGTATTGATATCGTTCTCTAGGGGAATAGGAATGCTAGTAAGGAGTTACTACGCTAAGGTTAAGGTTGAAGAAGATTATTTTTTTATCTTTTTATGTTTTATGAAATGGAAAGGTACGAATCTCGGGTATTGGATTTGGGGGGTTGGTATTTCTACCGATTACTCTACTATTTTCTAATTACCTAAACTACGGTTGTGGGAGTCTATGTCTAATTAATGTGTGCTCGTATGATAGTTTAAAGATGTGTTTACTTAGTTTGTATTACTCCTTAATTATCTCCTATTGATGGTTGAGTGTCACGTCTTATTCCTAGTTGCGTTGTGTGTCTAAAGTTGTAGGGTATGCGTTTCTCCCTAACTCTTTGAACTTACCAAAGGGTCTTGTCTACAAACCCACTAGGGATGATAAACTCCTACTCTAAGGCGCTCTTTGGATGGTTTAGCCTACAACTACTCAGGTAATTATATTCTAAGGTTCACAAAGATGAATCAAGCATTAAGTACACAACGAATGACCTATCGCATTACTAGATCATTAATCAACTAAGATAAGAAACAACCAATCAATATTCAATAATTAAGTTTCATACTTCCTAAGCAAACACACAAGTAAATTAGCCGGACATGGAGAACATGCAAGCATACACACAAATAATCAAAGACATAATTGAATTAATGAAGTAAAGACTTATCTTGATGTAAGATAGGGTTTAAAACCCTAAAATACTGTACAAGACACCTTAGGTTCGGTTTTAGGTTTTTACTCCAAAGACTCTCCACACAAAGACTGAAAAATTCGGATTCTATATATAAGATTACAATTGCGACGGCGTCACCTTATGTTTAGTGACGCCGTCGTGTCGCCGTCATTAGGGTTTCGTCTTGGCCACGTTAACCTTGCGACGGCGTCACCTTATGTCCGTGACGCCGTCCTCTTCAGCTTCTGACGTCGTCTGGATTGCATCTAGGCCGTCTGAGTAGCGACGGTCTACTCTTTCACAACTAGACGTCGTCACTTGAAAATACGAGTTTTGAGACCTGTATCGTCACAATAATTTTGGGACGGCGTCGCCATTAACACCTGACGCCGTCGCCTTCAAATTTCAGAAACTGTGAGTGTCTCGATTTTGACTTTGGCCATTTTCTTCATATATTCGCGCCTTTTCGTCCAAATAAGTGCCATTCCAGCATTTTGCCTTCAAGAGACCTAAAAAGTGAAAAGGAACGATATTAAGCAATAACGGATACAAAAGTGATCAAATAAGGACTTAAACGACCCCTCAAAATGGTACCTTTTAAAACCTTATCAAATATCCCTACACTTGTTATTTGCTTGTCCTCAAGCAAATGTGCTTTTAGCCAATTAATTTATAAGTTAGGGGTCATAAAGCATTAATTCAAAACGGTCCACAACACATATAAGCCCCGCAAAAGTCATAACAAGCACGGAAATTACATACTAGCACCTCACATGGGGTGTCTGGATACTCACATCTCTCTCGGGTGTATTTATGAAATATAACAAAATAGGAAATGGAAGATAAACACTCATTAACCGGTCCTAGTACATAGATTACCATAGGCTTGAGAATAGATCAAACCTCCATCGCTTTGGCGTAAGCACCTAAGAAAGACTATCAAAGAGGTCTTTAAAGGGTTGTAATGTTAGGCTTACGGTAGGGAAATAAGGGTTTGGTGGGATAGGCTATTTAGTGGTGGTAAGTCAAAAATCTCTATGTTAAATGCATATGAAGAATGGCGTTGCTAAGCCAAGACTCGACACTCTAAACTCTAGATAACTGAAATAAACAAACATAAATTTAAAAGATAGATGTAGGATGGTAGCCCATTTTTTTTTTTTTTTTTTTTTTTTTACACTCTAATTTTTTTCTTTTTCTCTTTTTTTCTTTTTTTTTTTTTTTTTTTTTTTTTTTTTTTTTTTCCATACACTTTTACTCTACCATCCTCTACGGTAACATCAAAATAATAGGGATTTATAGGCATATCCCTACACTTGAGTTTTTATTACTCTAACACTAATTTGACCCGATTTGAAAAGATCAAAACACTTGGGGTACATTATTACGCAAACAAAGGGAATTTGAATTTTTAACGTTCCCTTCCCGTCATTTCATAAACTTTAACTTTTCCCATGAATCCCAATCATCCCAAAACTATATACAAAGGATATGACTCGACTTAGCAACTTATGCAAGCAACTAGATAATTGAACTAAGGGTTTAGGGTGATAACAAACATTTGCACTAAAAGTGAGTGCATAAGGGGTAGGTTAAGGCGATTTGGGTGTATATTTGGGGGTGGGGTGTAAACAATGCTCTTCATTGATATTCCGGAAAAACCGAAACATCACGAGAACCGCGAAAAGGATAGGCTCTGAGGGGTTAACTAGGGGTATCGTGTACTAAAGATGAGTACAACGCAAAGGGTGTGGGGGAATTACTCAACCGATATGGAAGAAGTAATTATATTACAGGTATCAAACAAGGGTTATCCTAATGCCTCTTATCATTTAGTTATTCCTAACTACACAAGTGTAGCCTCACTTGCGATCTCGGAATGCATCACAAAACAAGTTCTAGAATCTAATATACTACCGGTTCACACTCTTAGCATTAAAGATGAATGCTTTAATTCCTACTAATCTAAGGGCGATTCTCACATTTTGGTGGAATTTGGGTGGTAAAGGGTTTTGTGCTAGTCATATAACTTCCTATCCGTGAGACGCTTTTGTTAAGACTAATGGCCCACTCCTATATGTCATATAAAATTTTAAATTTGGTGCCAAAATTACCCTAACCGACATTTTCTCAAGGTTTATTACACAATCACAATTGGACAAAGCAAATAGTCAAGGATAAGCATAGTTTCAAAGTTCCCGTTTTATTTTCCCTCCCTACACTTAAACTGAACATTGTCCCCAATGTTCCCCGAAAGTATCAAAGTTATGATAAAAGAAGGTAATTAAAAACGAAAGAAACTAATACTCCCCTGATTAGCTCGGTAGGATCCGTGTAAAGTGGTGGTTAAATCCTTTTCAAGAAGAATTATTGCGTGAAAAGCTCCTTCCAATCTTATGTAACTTCTTCTTGACAAACTAAACCTACACACTTGAAGAAAACAAACGAAACCTTCGCGTAAAATCGGCGGTAATAATACATATAAGACTCGAATTAAACTAGGATATAATGCTTGTGGAATGGATGTTTACAGAATTTCTAAGAAAATTAAGACCTGGAAAATTCCAAAAATTTATAAGTAGCTCAGAAAACGAGAAAAAAGTAATCTGATGTTTTTACTCCTTCCTGACGCCGTCAGGTTGCAACCCTGACGCCGTCAGGTTATCCTGACAAAAACTGGTCTGCGATTTTCTGGAAAAAATTCTGGAAAATTTACATCTTTAGAATCTGGAAAAAATTCTGCAAAATATCCATTATGACTCGATACAAGCATTTGACTCGAACAAACAAACATAAATATCTTTTAGTTAATTGTTATTCTCATGTTTACGTTTCTTTTGAAAACGTGTGTAATCCTCCCTACACTTATCCCTTATGTAAAATACCTTTATATGTAATTAAGACGAGGTTAAAGGCAAAATAAAGCATTTTTACAAATTCAAACATGAGAATAAACAATTAATAAAAGATATACGACACACAAATGAAAATGAAAAACAAATACACATGGGTTGCCTCCCAAGAAGCGCTTGTTTTTGTTCGAGTCACGAGCCTGACTCTACCCTTATTTAACAGATAAAGGGGAAGTTTTTCCTACACTTAAGTTTAAGTGCGGGTGATAGTAGCAATATACACCCTTAGGGTGGAAATTTGCTACGTGAGGAGAGGGTGATGGGTGATTTATGTGCTCAAAGGAGTGTGCTCTATTTATTATAACCTTACCTAATTCAATTGGTGTAGCGGGTGAATCAAATCTCTCTCCTAAAAATGGATCATCTTCTATCAACTTCAAAAGATTCTTAGTTAAGGATCCATCTTGACTTAATAAACCCGGTTTAAACCCATAATGTTTCTTGTTATCAACCATGAATGGGTGATATAAGTGTGTAAGGTCATGGGTTACTCCTATATTAGCTTCCACTCTACATGGCCTAGAATCTACCACCTTTATCAAGCAACTACCCGGACTATCTATTTTGATGGGTGGATTGGGGCCTAATTCAATTCCAAGATTCACATCTAAAGATGGAAAATTGGGTAAGGTTTTTAGTTGAGGCTCCGGTTCATCAAAATTTGGAACTTTCCTAGGACTAAGAGAGAGGTCATGACAAGCATCTAAACCTATATTCCCTAGTGGCGTTTGGTCCAAAGGTTCTACAATCGGGGTTCCTATAGTCTCTTCTACTTCTTCCGGGTAAGTTATAGGCGATGTGTGTTCCTCAAGTGATGGTAGGACTTGTGGGTTATCCGATGGGATTGGATTTTCTACTCTATCCTCCATCTTATCAAGATCACCTATGTATTCATTTTGTACTGTGGTAGCGCCTAACCATGACATGCACCTTGGTACCTAAACAACATTTCCGACCGAAGTTTCCAAATTGAAAATAGGTCTAAAGATTCGTTTTTTGGGTCCCATGTTCCACTTCTAAATTGGGCGTGAATCTCAAAGGTTTCCCATGCATTTCGAACACCACGCCCCCAAATATCCCCATCCGCTACATAGTCAAGTCTCCTTTGGGTTTCGTGGGCGATACGAGTGTAAAAGAATTGTAGTGGAAACAGTAAATCAATACCATGATAAAGGACTTTTTGTAATAAATATTTAATTCGAGTCCACGCCTCAGGAAAGGATTCATCATGATATTGCTGGAACCTCAAGATCTCATTTTGGAGTGGAAAGGGTAGATTATGTAGTGGATTTCGTTGATTGGGTGACAGTTTTGGCAGATTCGCGTTCTCCATAACGGCTAACGGAATAGTTAATGAAAATGGTTACGAACAAAGGTCACGAAGAAGGGGGATAGACTATGAGGAAGCTAAAAATGAGAAAAAAATTTACTTGATAGGAATCAAGCAAAGAAACCTAAACGAGGTGGACTACTAACTAGCTATTCTATTCCCCGGCAGCGGCGCCAAAAACTTGATAACGCTACACGCGTCGTTCGGGGTCAAGGAAACTTCCTTTTCTTTGAGCAAGTTTTATAACACCCTAGGCAGTGAACCTAATCGTTGTAGTGTAGTAATTAGGGTAAGCCACGGGTATTGATATCGTTCTCTAGGGGAATAGGAATGCTAGTAAGGAGTTACTACGCTAAGGTTCAGGTTGAAGAAGATTATTTTTTTATCTTTTTATGTTTTATGAAATGGAAAGGTACGAATCTCGGGTATTGGATTTGGGGGGTTGGTATTTCTACCGATTACTCTACTATTTTCTAATTACCTAAACTACGGTTGTGGGAGTCTATGTCTAATTAATGTGTGCTCGTATGATAGTTTAAAGATGTGTTTACTTAGTTTGTATTACTCCTTAATTATCTCCTATTGATGGTTGAGTGTCACGTCTTATTCCTAGTTGCGTTGTGTGTCTAAAGTTGTAGGGTATGCGTTTCTCCCTAACTCTTTGAACTTACCAAAGGGTCTTGTCTACAAACCCACTAGGGATGATAAACTCCTACTCTAAGGCGCTCTTTGGATGGTTTAGCCTACAACTACTCAGGTAATTATATTCTAAGGTTCACAAAGATGAATCAAGCATTAAGTACACAACGAATGACCTATCACATTACTAGATCATTAATCAACTAAGATAAGAAACAACCAATCAATATTCAATAATTAAGTTTCATACTTCCTAAGCAAACACACAAGTAAATTAGCCGGACATGGAGAACATGCAAGCATACACACAAATAATCAAAGACATAATTGAATTAATGAAGTAAAGACTTATCTTGATGTAAGATAGGGTTTAAAACCCTAAAATACTGTACAAGACACCTTAGGTTCGGTTTTAGGTTTTTACTCCAAAGACTCTCCACACAAAGACTGAAAAATTCGGATTCTATATATAAGATTACAATTGCGACGGCGTCACCTTATGTTTAGTGACGCCGTCGTGTCGCCGTCATTAGGGTTTCGTCTTGGCCACGTTAACCTTGCGACGGCGTCACCTTATGTCCATGACGCCGTCCTCTTCAGCTTCTGACGTCGTCTGGATTGCATCTAGGCCGTCTGAGTAGCGACGGTCTACTCTTTCACAACTAGACGTCGTCACTTGAAAATACGAGTTTTGAGACCTGTATCGTCACAATAATTTTGGGACGGCGTCGCCATTAACACCTGACGCCGTCGCCTTCAAATTTCAGCAACTGTGAGTGTCTCGATTTTGACTTTGGCCATTTTCTTCATATATTCGCGCCTTTTCGTCCAAATAAGTGCCATTCCAGCATTTTGCCTTCAAGAGACCTAAAAAGTGAAAAGGAACGATATTAAGCAATAACGGATACAAAAGTGATCAAATAAGGACTTAAACGACCCCTTAAAATGGTACCTTTTAAAACCTTATCAAATATCCCTACACTTGTTATTTGCTTGTCCTCAAGCAAATGTGCTTTTAGCCAATTAATTTATAAGTTAGGGGTCATAAAGCATTAATTCAAAACGGTCCACAACACATATAAGCCCCGCAAAATTCATAACAAGCACGGAAATTACATACTAGCACCTCACATGGGGTGTCTGGATACTCACATCTCTCTCGGGTGTATATATGAAATATAACAAAATAGGAAATGGAAGATAAACACTCATTAACCTGTCCTAGTACATAGATTACCATAGGCTTGAGAATAGATCAAACCTCCATCGCTTTGGCGTAAGCACCTAGGAAAGACTATCAAAGAGGTCTTTAAAGGGTTGTAATGTTAGGCTTACGGTAGGGAAATAAGGGTTTGGTGGGATAGGCTATTTAGTGGTGGTAAGTCAAAAATCTCTATGTTAAATGCATATGAAGAATGGCGTTGCTAAGCCAAGACTCGACACTCTAAACTCTAGATAACTGAAATAAACAAACATAAATTTAAAAGATAGATGTAGGATGGTAGCCCGTATGTTTTTTTTTTTTTTTTTTTTTTTTTTTTTTTTTTTTTTTACACTCTAATTTTTTTCTTTTTCTCTTTTTCTCTTTTTTTTTTTTTTTTTTTTTTTTTTTTTTTTTTCATACACTTTTACTCTACCATCCTCTACGGTAACATCAAAATAATAGGGATTTATAGGCATATCCCTACACTTGAGTTTTTATTACTCTAACACTAATTTGACCCGATTTGAAAAGATCAAAACACTTGGGGTACATTATTACGCAAACAAAGGGAATTTGAATTTTTAACGTTCCCTTCCCGTCATTTCATAAACTTTAACTTTTCCCATGAATCCCAATCATCCCAAAACTGTATACAAAGGATATGACTCGACTTAGCAACTTATGCAAGCAACTAGATAATTGAACTAAGGGTTTAGGGTGATAACAAACATTTGCACTAAAAGTGAGTGCATAAGGGGTAGGCTAAGGCGATTTGGGTGTATATTTGGGGGTGGGGTGTAAACAATGCTCTTCATTGATATTCCGGAAAAACCGAAACATCACGAGAACCGCGAAAAGGATAGGCTCTGAGGGGTTAACTAGGGGTATCGTGTACTAAAGATGAGTACAACGCAAAGGGTGTGGGGGAATTACTCAACCGATATGGAAGAAGTAATTATATTACAGGTATCAAACAAGGGTTATCCTAATGCCTCTTATCATTTAGTTATTCCTAACTACACAAGTGTAGCCTCACTTGCGATCTCGGAATGCATCACAAAACAAGTTCTAGAATCTAATATACTACCGGTTCACACTCTAAGCATTAAAGATGAATGCTTTAATTCCTACTAATCTAAGGGCGATCCTCACATTTTGGTGGAATGTGGGTGGTAAAGGGTTTTGTGCTAGTCATATAACTTCCTATCCGTGAGACGCTTTTGTTAAGACTAATGGCCCACTCCTATATGTCATAGAAAATTTTAAATTTGGTGCCAAAATTACCCTAACCGACATTTTCTCAAGGTTTATTACACAATCACAATTGGACAAAGCAAATAGTCAAGGATAAGCATAGTTTCAAAGTTCCCGTTTTATTTTCCCTCCCTACACTTAAACTGAACATTGTCCCCAATGTTCCCCGAAAGTATCAAAGTTATGATAAAAGAAGGTAATTAAAAACGAAAGAAACTAATACTCCCCTGATTAGCTCGGTAGGATCCGTGTAAAGTGGTGGTTAAATCCTTTTCAAGAAGAATTATTGCGTGAAAAGCTCCTTCCAATCTTATGTAACTTCTTCTTGACAAACTAAACCTGCACACTTGAAGAAAACAAACGAAACCTTCGCGTAAAATCGGCGGTAATAATACATATAAGACTCGAATTAAACTAGGATATAATGCTTGTGGAATAGATGTTTACAGAATTTCTAAGAAAATTAAGACCTGGAAAATTCTAAAAATTTATAAGTAGCTCAGAAAACGAGAAAAAAGTAATCTGATGTTTTTACTCCTTCCTGACGCCGTCAGGTTGCAATCCTGACGCCGTCAGGTTATCCTGACAAAAACTGGTCTGCGATTTTCTGGAAAAAATTCTGAAAAATTTACATCTTTAGAATCTGGAAAAAATTCTGCAAAATATCCATTATGACTCGATACAAGCATTTGACTCGAACAAACAAACATAAATATCTTTTAGTTAATTGTTATTCTCATGTTTACGTTTCTTTTGAAAACGTGTGTAATCCTCCCTACACTTATCCCTTATGTAAAATACCTTTATATGTAATTAAGACGAGGTTAAAGACAAAATAAAGCATTTTTACAAATTCAAAACCCCAAGTGGGAATTTTGCATTTCAAAAAATCGCAGACCAGTTTTTGTTTTACATATTTACAAATTCAAAATTCCCACTTGGGGTTTTGAAATGCATTTCTGGAAAATAAAGCATTTTTACAAATTCATATTAAATGTTATCTTTTATATAATAAAACAAAACCCCAAGTGGGAATTTTGCATTTCAAAAAAATCAATTCATTCCTTATTAAGTAATTGAATTATTTTTCTTTTTCTTTTTAAAGATTTTTAATTAAAAAAGTCTAAATATTTCCTCTTTTAGTCAAAACTTAAAAAAAATCGGGTTTTATTAGAGGTGGGTAAAAAAACAAAAATACACATGTTCTTAAGATTCATTAGTTAATACTTTTGGACTAAAATTATAAATAAAAAACCGGAACTCCAAAATCAACAATATTATCTCTCTGTTCCATATGTTTTACCAACAACCTATGAACCAAAAAAAAACCCTAATAATCGAAACTAAAAATAGATGAAGATGATCAACCCTACCCATTCTGCTTAAACCCACCTCTGTCATCTAAATTTGGGTTAGTACTCCAATTGCTATTATTCTTTCATGATACAGGTTATTAAAAAGGATCATAATTAAACTTTGAGGTTTGCTATGTTATGATGAAAAAATTCACAAGATATGATCAAACTGTTTAATCTAATTTTTTCAATTCGTTTTTAAACTTTAATTCGATTTAATTTAATTGTGTTGATTGGTGTTTGCAGGGATGCAACTAATATCCGATGAATTTGTTGTGATTTGATTGTGTTACATAGGTTAGTGATGTATAAATAAGGAGGTGTAGTTTGGGTTTTAAGTAAGTTTTAAGGTAATATCACGTAAAGGTGGAAGTATGAGTGAGGTAGATAAGGGTGTGAATCCGCAATTGTGGCACCCGTGTGTGGGTGGAATGGTTCAAAGGTGAATTTTATTTGTATCAGATACTGTAAAAATAACTATTGTAATCATCATTCAAAGTTACACTGTTTAAACTTTTTAACATATTTGTATGCCTTATCATGTGATGGGAAAATGTGGTACATCATAGAGCACATATTGATGGTGGACATTTGTGTGCAGGGCAATGATGGAGATTAATGCGGGTAATTAGGTTTAACATGTTGCTTTCTTTACTATTTACTATAATTTTATATCATGACTTTCTATATCACAAATAATTGTACAGTACCACATGTTAG
This sequence comes from Chrysanthemum seticuspe, assembly GCA_019973895.1. Lineage (NCBI taxonomy): Eukaryota > Viridiplantae > Streptophyta > Magnoliopsida > Asterales > Asteraceae > Chrysanthemum > Chrysanthemum seticuspe. The sequence continues at coordinate 258,044,698 of BPTQ01000004.1, forward strand.
GATCAAAAATAGAGATAAGTTGTTCTTAGCTTGCGCTGGATGGTAATTATAATATATTTTATTATTTAATCCGAAGACCTCTCTTAGAGCAAATTTTTAACTAACTATCGAATTAACTTTTGCAGAGTATGCTTTTGGACAGCTCTAATGTTGTTTCTTCTGGCAATATTCAACCCCTGTGTTATTATCAATAGGTTTACGACAATTGCAGGGGGAAGCTTTTGGGATGTTAATGGTTTTTCTTTTCATTCAAGAAGCCATCAAGGTAATCATTCATGCATGAGAAAGTTGTAAATCTTAAAGTTTGTTACTATTGTTTCAAGTCTCAGAAGATTTGGTTATGATTTTGTTGCATAGGGACTGCTGGCCAGCAAGTTCAAAGTTCCAAAAAATGAGGACTCAACTAAGGAGAAGTATCAATTCTGAGTGTATTCTCATTTGGTCTTTTGTACACCTCATTAAAAACATAAAATCAATATCATGGTGGTGGTATGGAACATGTAAATTTCAAGTAATTTCCACGTTTTTCTAAACGTTTCTTAAACTTATGATCATATGTAACACCACCAAATCTCGGTACAGCGAAATACTTAATCAAGTTTTCGGGGCGTTACGACTGGATTGGTATCTCACACAAGTATAGCAAACAAGATAGTCATTTAACATTCAAAACCAATCCCAAATTTAAATATTCAAAACATTAATCCCAAAATGCAAATATTAGGCCCAAACATAATTTAATAAAATAGGTCCCCATAAATTATCAGAGTCAAATATGATCCTTGAACCATGCTTCCTTGCCAAGCTTCCACCGAACACGTACTCCAAACATCACTTAAATACCTGAGAAAACATGCTAAAAGGTCAGCTTACGCTGGTGAGTTCATAGGTTTAAATTCAATAAAAACATAGTGGACCTGTGGGAGTTGATTTGCTATGCGAGACTTAAGATAGATATACATCGATCACAAACCATATCATATCCAATATCACAATCCATATCACATCCAAGATCACAAAGGGCCCCAGCGACTCTAGTCCAGCACTGTCGTAGCAAAGTCTAGAACGATTGCTAACCCCGGACTAGGTCGAGGTAGAAGTCTACTCTTAGCTAGGCAACATGTTATAACAATTAGGATTGCTACCCTAGTCTAAGGCAACAACTACCGCACATCTATCTAAACAGTCAAGCACATAAGCAAATCCAAATAGTTTTAAAGGTCCAAAAACAGTAGCATGATTCTCACCCCAATTTAGTTAAAAACATAGATAAAAGTGGCGCTATGAAACTCACCTAAAGCAAGCAACGCACAAATAAGCACTAGCAGAAGATAACAGCTAATCACGGCACAACAACTATCGACTCGGCACAACCTATTAATGTAAACCAATTTTAATATATATTTCCCAAAATCAACGTTATCTACCCCAATGCATTCCATTTTGTTATTTCCAAAAATGTCTTGTTTCACCGTTTAGTCCTAGTGTTTGGTATCCTCATGTGGGTGTATCGACTCAATATGATGCCATGAATGCACTCAAACGACCAATATGTGACTCAATGCAACACAATGAGACATCTAAGCGATAAGCTTCAGAGTCCAATAAGTTTCGGAATAAATAGTAGACCTTATCGAATTCGTCAACTCGATAAACTCAATTATTTATTCGTGTCGCTTATTATCCCATAAACCGGTCGCATCCTAAAGAGTCATAAGGATAATTCACCCATTAATAAGGTTACCCAACGTACCTAGCGGGCTCTTATTAGATTCGTCAACCTAATAAGTCCGCTGCCCACGTGGATCAATACTATTAATGTTAGGTTATCTATAACCCATGCATACAACGTAAGTAAATAAATACTTGAAACTAGTATTAAATGCCCATAATTGGCATATTTCGATAAACGTGCACTCAAAACATTAATTACTTATTTATTATAAAACCTTTCCATTTTAGTCGTTAGTTTCCATTTTAAAACAATAAATAATAAGGCAAGTATTGTTATCGATATTTTTGGTATAAAAGCCTTTTTATTATAAATGTTTCATAGTTTATTAGCATTTTCATATATACATTTTGTCAAATTCAAATATTACTTTCATATCGTTATTCGTTTCGAGTCCACAAGCACGAGTCATGACTTCTCGGATTTTAATCAATCAATAGTCCAAACTATACTAAAGTCCATGTTACGGCGTTGTCAGGGTCAACTATTGACTAAAAAGTCAAAGTAACACCGACGTTGCTCAAAGTTGACAATATATATATCAAGTCCAAATAAAAGTCATAATAGTGCAATTCAATCCCAAATCAACTCAAATCAATCTCGCCAACCAATCAACCAACCAAATATACCCGAAACCAATGTTATGACCCTAATGGTCATGTCACAGTCACGGTTAAGACCACGTGAAACAAACAAGCTCTAGAAGCTTTTCGGCTCCACGCGTCTCATCCAAACACCAACAACATCAACCCACAAGCTACCACAACAACTCGACCCGGACCCACGGTCCATATGGGTCTCGTACACCATCACCCACGACCCCATCGTTTGGTGGTCGTACGCCCCAAACACACATCCAAACACTCCCCAAATCACTTCCAATACAACCAAACACAATCAATCAACCTTCAACCATTAACCAAACATCAAACCCATCATCTATTCCTAATCAAAAACATAAAACTTGACCTAAAAGGCAAAAACCCAACAATATGATACACCACATGATACCAAATCACTAGCTACATGTTATTTAAGTGTTAATTAGGTTTAATACCATGTTTCACCCAAAAGCCCTAAAAATTAAACCATGGTCGAGCCATGCAAGACCAATTCGTGGCTTATCAAGGCTTAAACAAGCTTGACCCACGTTCCATTTACCTTTTTACAACCCGATCTACAAGTTTTAAAGAAAACCCTAGAATCACGAATCTTAATTTCAAGATTTGGAGGTGTTAATGTAGGCTTTTGTGAGAGTTTTATATATGGATGGAAAAAGGAAAGAGAGATCTACAAGATGGTGGTGGAGGTTTAGTGTTACTCGCCGGAATGTGGTCGGAATTTGGCCGGAAGTGGACGGCGGCCTATGGTGGTTTTAGGTTTAGGGTTTATTTGGTGGAAGAGAGAGAGAGTAGAGAGACAAAGGTGTGTTTGTGTGTGTTTTTAGTGAGAGAAATAAAAGAGATGAATGAGGTAGTGATGGGGTATATATACTTGGGAAGGAGGGACCTCAAAATAAATAAAAGGTGGGGAGGGGGCGCCGGCTAGAGGGAAAAAGGAGGGGTCGGGGTCGTCATTTTTCGTAAACTATCCCGTTTACCCTTTCCCGAGCTCATATATTGTCCCACGAGTGTCCCACGACTTTCATTCGACCTTCTATTATCGTCATTTATGTTTTTCCACGAGTTTTGACTATTTATTTGTCAATTTTCGAGTTACGGTCTAAAAGTTACATTATTTCTCGTTTTAGGCTTTTATAGTGCCGAATCGTAGCAGCGTAGCAGAAGCATGGAGTGATAATATCAGAGTCATTGATGCACTAATCATGATTTCTTTGAAAATGAATGTGTTGTGTGAGCATTCGGCTATGGATTGACCGCTCCATTCTGATCAGTTGCAAACGTCGGGTTCTCCTGCATAAAACAGTTAGCAATAAAGCGCACAAGAGTGTCTTTGATCACTTTTGTTGAATTGAGGTACACGGCCCACGGTTCCCCGTTGATCAGTACAAGTACTGCCTGTGATCAGATAAAATTCCGAATAATTTCCTTGACAGGGTTTCGCAGCTACTCTAGCTGTTCTCAAACCGGAACGTCTCAAAGAAGACAACACGGAGTGAGTGAATCAGCGAATTGAGATTCACTGATTGATGAAAAGAGATTTGAGAAAACAATCGTGTACCGCTCAATAGAAATTGCTTTTGCAATACAATGAAGGTTTTAATGAAAATCAATTATCAATCATAAACACCTTTTATTTTTGAAAAATTAGTACACAGTCGATGTGCTAAGGAAAAGAGTTTTTAAGCACAACGGCCGGTTTTTCAAAGGTATCTGACAATCCATAACTTGAACCAGGGTTGATTCAAAAGATTGAATCGCCCCATTGTTTCTGTTCAGTTGTCACATGGTTCATCTATTGGATAGATCTCACATGCCACCCACCAGGAGCTTGTTTGATGTTGGCTCCAGAAGGCTTTCCATCTTCATTGTGAGTATGTTGGCATACTACTCAGATGTTCTGGCAATACCACAAGGATAATGCGTAAGACTCATAAGATATAATATCTCTTTCCACATTGTGTGAAACAAAGAGTCTTCATTGAAAGTGTCCTAAAGAGATTTGTAGATGATCTCGTGGCTCTAGACTCAATTGTGCATATTTGGCTCCTATGTCGAAGACTAGGGAGAGGGTCTCCTTCTTCAATATCAACAATCTCTAAGAGAAAGTCGATAGATTATGTCGGTTCCCCGTGAGAATGAAACAAGTCCTTTTAAGAGAAACTTGAGTGGCTTGGGAAGTTGTAGTACAGTGCGTCACTGGGTCCATGACGTCTTGTCTTTAATACCGATGTTACCTTGGTAACCACCAGTAGCATATGAATTGAACCCGGTTTCTGCCCTAAGGTTGAATAAATGGAGGGCTATTTCTTTTCACCCTTTTTCACATTTAATTTCTTTTTCGTTCTTCAACCCCTTCAGTGCTTACCGAAACTTCATAACTAGAACCTTGTTGGGTTTATTCCAGTACTAGCTCAGTTTCAGTCCGCACTCTTCCCATATCTCATTTTTCTCCTTTTTCAAATATACCTAAGGACTCTACACTATCAAGTGGTTTTGTCCCTGGGTAGATCCCTCCGGTTCTGGCTGATCATTGGACCTCAACCTAACCTTATCATCCTTATATCACCATGCATAAAGTAAAGTTGGTCGGTCTTTTGATATAGTTCTTCCGCCTTGAAACCAATTGAAAACCATTTGAAAATCAATCAAGATACTTGTGATATAAAATCAAAGTATTTTGTATCTTAATTGTTTTGATATTTTAGAAATGCTCCCCTCAACATATGCATAAAATTCAGAAATTGTTTAGCACATGGAGGCAAGAGATCTTTGAAATCGTTAGATTAAGAATGAAAGGTCCAATCTTTTGATTAACATTTTCTAAAATGATCATCATCACTTCCCAATCAATTTGAGTAGATAAAACATTTTGAGGAAGGATGAGGTTTTCAAAAGTTTGCTCCCCCTCAATATGTGCCTCGAAATGTTAAAGAGTTTTGCACATATTAGAGGGAACCTGCACTTAGAGACAATTCAATCACGTTTCAATAATTTAAGGTTTAAAGTAGATGCTCCCCCTCAACATGTGCATGGAAAATTTGAAATCGTTTGTCACATGAGGGGAGGAAAACTTGCTAAACACTTATGAACCCATTTATCGAATTATCAGTTTAAATCCAATTTAAATCACAAATTCTCCCCCGATCACAATTTTCAAAACATTTGAGATTTGAGATCTCTTGTTGATTTAAATTGATTTTGAAAGCTTTTGAGGAGAACTGTGACTTTCTTATGATAACATTTAGCCGATAAGGATCAAGTTTGAAACATAAGACTCCAAAGATTAAACATGCTTGAGTATCTTTTTAGAAAACATTATAATAATCAAGGTCTTGTACCAATTGTATAAACTTATTGTAAAACATTTAGAGTAGACCTTGCTCATTTACGTGCCAATTGATTGAAAAATACACTTTGATTTAATTGAAAAATCATTCTCCCCCTCAATCAATGATGAAAGTTGTTGATTGAAGGAATGAGATTTGGACATCTGAAAGCTCTGATTATTTTCAAAATTAGAGTCTGGAGTGTTTTTAAAACAATTGCGTTTTCATTAGATGACAAATATTTTTCAGAAGAATCATTAGAAGGAAAAATATTTGAAAGGAAACATTTGTCTTGTTAATGACAAACATTTGTTTTTAGAATCAGAGCAAGATATTTGAAAAGCAAGATAAAGCATGGCTCTGTTCTTTCTTTGAAAAGCGAGTTACTGCCTGAAATGACAATAAACAATTGTTTCACTTTCTCTCAAAAAAAAATTTTTTTTATTTTTTTTTAAACGAATATGTACATTCGACCAACATCTAAAGCCCCGTGTCACTCTTTGACTGATAGCACAAAGACCGTAGATATTAATCGAATCAAGAAGAAGCATGACAAAAAGACATTTTTTTTTTAATTTTTTTTTTTTTTTTTTTGAGATTTTTCGAATTTTTCAAATTTTTATGGATTTTTGAAAGTTTTATAATTTTTTCTTTGCTTTTTGTTGGTTTTAAAATTTTGTATTTTGTTTTTTAAATAAATATACACAAAAGATGGAATGAAGAAAGACCTTTACTCCTCGTCTTCCTCCTGAAGACGTTTGAGAGTTTCTGGTTGAAGGCTTTTCAAGCCAAGTCGTGGAAGAATAAACTCAAAACGTTCTCTTGGAAGAGCTTTGATGAAGATGTCTGCTAACTGGAATTCTGACTTCACAAAATAGAGTTCCACCATACCTTTTTCCACTTGCTCCCTGATGAAATGATGTCGAATGTCGATGTGCTTTGCTCTTGAGTGTTGAACGTTGTTGCATGAGAGAGCAATAGCACTTTTATTATCATAGTACAGAGGGATTTTGTTGAATTCAAAGCCATAGTCAGACAATTGGGATCTCATCGAAAGGATTTGAGCACAACAAGATGACATGGCTATGTATTCAGCCTCTGTAGAGGAAATAGAAGTACTCATTTGCTTCTTTGAAGACCAGATCACAAGCTTATCACCCAAAAACTAAGCACCTCCAGACGTACTTCGACGAGTATCTTGACATCCTGCATGATCAGCATCTGCATAGGCTGTTAGTGACATACCGGTGTCCTTCGGGTACCAAAGTCCCATGTTGATGGTTCCTTGGAGATACCGAAAGACCCGTTTAACCGCTTCAAGGTGCTTTTTAGTAGGCTTAGCCTGATATCTAGCACACATGCACACATCGAACAAGATGTCTGGTCTACTAGCTGTGAGGTACATCAGGGATCCAATCATACTACGATATTTCGTTTGATCTACCATGATCCCTGAGTGGTCCTCATCCAGCTTGGTACGCTCAATCATGGGAGTGTCAATGGTGTCACATGAAACAAATCCAAATTTCTTTAAGATCTCATTTGCATATTTAGATTGATTTATAAAAATGCCTCCGGGACTTTGTGAAATTTGTAATCCCAAGAAAAATGACATTTGTCCCATCATTGACATTTGAAATTTGGAACCCATTTCTTTTGAAAAACGATCACATTCATTGGGGTCAGTCGAGGCAAAGATAATATCATCAACATAAACCTGAACGTGAATTAAATGTTTGCCTGACTTTCTGGTGAACAATGTCGGATCAACTGCTCCCTTGCTGAATCCAGTAGAAAGAAGAAACTTTGACAGCGTATCATACCATGCTCTAGGAGCTTGCTTCAAACCGTAAAGGGCATTTTTCAAGCGATATACATGAGTAGGATGCTCTGGATTCACAAAACCCTCTGGCTGGCTGACGTAAACCACCTCTTTCAAATCACCATTAAGAAAGGCGGTTTTCACATCCATCTAATATACGACCATGTTCTTACTAGCCGCATTAGCCAAGAAGATTCTAATAGCTTCAATACGAGCAACAGGAGCAAAAGATTCCTCAAAGTCAATACCTTCTTCTTGACGATATACTTTAGCTACTAACCTAGCCTTATTTTTCAACACATCACCATGCTCATCAAGCTTCACTTTGAAGATCCACTTTAGAGCAATGATCATAGCACAGTCTAGAGCAGGTACTAATTCCCATACATCTAATCGATCAAACTCATGAATTTCTTCTTGCATGGCATTGAACCAACTGTCTTCATTCATAGCAGTTTTAACATCTTTAGGTTCGATCTTAGAGAGTACGGAGTTGAAGAAGCACCATAAGGCATCAGTAGCAAGTTGTTTACAAGTGGATACAGGACGAGAAGGGTTTCCAATGATGTTGTCCAATGGGTGATCATGTGTCCATTTTCTAAGGTGTTCATGTGGTTGTTGTTGTGGAACTGAAGTAGCACAGTCGATGTCTCCTGATGAAGATGGTTCAGATGATGAATCAGGAGCAAATATATTTTCAAATGGAGCATCTTCGGGAGTAGCAAAGGGATTAACTTCATCTTGTGAATCAGAAGCAATTCCTTGATGTACACTCGGTGATTGAAGGTTTTTGATGAGATTGATTGATCAGCAGCAGGCGCTTCCTGACTTAATGACATAGAAACTGAAAGATTGAATTAATTAACAGGGATAGAAGCAGCCTCTGATGATGGGATTGACAGATCATTAGCAGTTGGTTCATAGTGTTCATCAAACATTGGATCAAATAGTTTCTTCAAGTCATCTTCTGAAGGAGGTACATAAGGAGTTGCTGGCGAGGAGCCGTAAACAAGAGTAGAACTGATGGGACTACATGATGATGCGGGTCCAGAACTGGGTTGTCCTGGAGCCATTGGACCGGTCAGCTCATCGAACGTAACGTGAATTGTTTCCATGATATTTCAAGTTCTTTTGTTGTAGATTCGGTATCCCTTTTTGTTTGGTGCATATCCTACAAACACTCCAATGTATGCTTTAGCTTTAAGTTTGCCTAAGTCTTGACCCTCATTAGTTGGATAACACAATGCACCAAACACACGAAGAAATGATAAATTAGGTTTTCTATTGTGGACAAGTTCATATGGAGTTTTTCCATGAGCAGTGTGAATTAGGGATCGATTTTGACTGTAGCATGCAGTGGCAATGGCTTCAGCCCAGAGAAACATTGGAACCTTTGAGTAAATTAGCATTGTTCTTGCGGCTTCCACAAGAGTTCGATTTCGTCTTTCAACTACACCGTTCTGTTGAGGAGTTCGTGGAACACTTCTTTGATGATTGATTCCAACACTTTCATAAAACTCACTAAGTTGTTTATTAACAAACTCAGTTCCATTGTCTGTTCGGATGATTCTGACAGTTTTGTTAAGTCGAACCTGCAGCTGTTTGATAAGTTTGATGATGATATCTGGTGTTTCATTCTTTGTCTTTAAGAACTTAACCCAGGTGAATCGAGAGTAATCATCAACCACAACTAATACATATTTCTTCCCAAAGATATTCTGCACTCTTATGGGTCAACATAAGTCCATGTGAATTGTATGAAGAACTTCTGTAACTGAGTTTGTAGGCTTGGGTTTGTGGGTATATTTCTTGCTTTTTCCCAATTGGCAAGCTGAACAAAGATGATCCTTTTCATACTTTAGTCTAGGTAGACCTACAACTAAGTCCTTTCTGGAGAGATCATTGATGGTGACGAAGTTCAAGTGATTGAGACGACGATGCCATATGTAGGATTGATATTTATGTGTTAGATGATTCGGGTGGTCTTGGATGATCAAAATACATGTTTACCATATTTAGAGAGAGAAAGATAGAGAGGGTGTTCTTGCTAGAGACTTGGTTCTCAAATGTAAAAGGTTAGATTGAATGAAGCACCACCCCTTCCATGGATGGAAGGGGTATTTATAGTTACAAGACTACACGACCTCCTATCGGCCTGTGGATCAGGTATACAGTGGGTAAAGACCCGTCCTTCCTCCACGGTGTTACACTACGCTAAACTAAACTAATAACTAACTAATAAACTAATAAATAATGTAACTAATGATATGTCTACGAGCTAACTTATGCTAGATAATATTTGGGGTGACCGACACTTTAACATGGAATTTCCAATTCCTAACAATCTCTCCCTAAGGGAGGTCACCCCATGATTTACATTTTGAATCCTAGCATTCTTTCTTTGTCTTTGTTCTTGAGCTCGTAGACTTCAATTCTTCAATTCCACAATCTTTGTGCTTTAGCAATGACTCTTCATAGTCCGCATTGATTTGTACTTTTAGTGGAGGCCTTTAACTGATCCACATCTTTGATGATCTTTGAGCTTTCTTTGAGATCATCAGCCACAGAAAATCTCTGGATCACCCTTTATTGTGTTGCCATCATGTGAAGTTGTGACTTTTGGACCGACATGCTCACACTTTCTGGATCATGACATCTTTCCATCAGAGTAGCGGAAGCTTTACTGGCTCATGATATTTGCAGCAGCGTAGCAGAAACATAGTATGAAATATCAGAGCCAGGTTATGTAGATATGCACCAGTCATGATTTCTTCAAATTAAGTGTGGATGTTGTGAGCATGCGGCTTTGGATTGACTCCTTAATTCTGATCAGCTGCAACCGTCCAAATGTACCTGCAAACAACAGTTAGCAATAAAACACACAAAAGTGTCTTTGATCACTTTCGTTGAATTGAGGTACACGGCCCACGGTTCCCCGTTGATCAGTACAAGTACTGCCTGTGATCAGGTAGGATTCCGAGGAATCTCCTTGACAGGGTTTCGCAGCTATTCTAGCCGTTCTCAAACCGGAACGTCTCAAAGAAGACAACACGGAGTGAGTGAACCAGCGAATTGAGATTCACTGATTGATGAAAAATTGATTTGAAAAACAATCGCGTATTGCTTAGAAGAAAGAGTTTTGCAATACTACGAAGGTTTTATGAGAAAGATCAATTTTCAAACAAAATTACTTTTTGTATTTGAAAATAGTACACATTCAATGTGCTAGAGAAAAAAAGAGATTCGCACATCGAATGGTTTTTCCAAAAGTACTTTTTCAATCAGAGATACTTTTTGTGTTTGAAATATGAATACACATTCGACGTGCTAGAGAAAAGAAGATTTGCACATCGAACGGTTTTTCCAAAAGTATTCGCCAATTCCATTCCTGGACCAAGGTTGATTCAAGATTGAATCATCCCATCGTTTCTATACAGTTGTCACAATCTTGATCTTACAAGAAGATTTCACATGTCACCCACCTAGAGCTTTTTTAATGTTGGCTCTAGAAGGATTTCCATCTTCATCGTGAATATTTTTACATATCACTCGGATGTTCTGGCAATACTACAAGGATAATGCGTAGGACTCTCAATATATACTTACTTTCCACATTGTGTGAAACAGCAAGTCATCATTAATTTAGTGTCCTAATGAGATATTGTGGATGATCTCTTGGCTCTAGACTTAATAGTGCACATTTGGTTCCTATGTCGGAGACTAGGGAGAGGGTCTCCTTCTTCAATATCAACAATCTCTAAGAGAAAGTCGATAGATTATGTAGGTTCCCGGTGAGAATGAAACAAGCCCTTTTAAGAGGAACTTGAGTGGTTTGGGAAGTTGTAGTGCAGTGCGTCACTGGGTCCATGACGTCTTGTCTTCAATACCGATGTTACCTAAGTAAACACCAGTAGCATATGTATTGAACCCGGTTACTGCCCTAAGGTTGAATTATTGGAGGGCTATTTCTTTTCACCCTTTTTCATATTCATTTCTTTTTCATTCTTCAACCCCTTCAGTGCTTACCGAGACTTCATTACTAGAACCTTGTTGGGTTTATTCCAGTACTAGCTCTGTCTCAGTCCCCACTCTTCCCATATCTCACTTTTCTCCTTTTTTCATCATACCTAAGAACTCTACACTATCTAGTGGATTATCCCTGGGTAGATCCCTCCGGTTCTGGCGGATCGTGGGAACAAATACCTAACCTAACCATCCTTATAACACCATGCATAAAATAAATTGGTCGGTCTTTTTGGTATTGTTCTTTCCTTCTCGAAACCAATTGAAAAATCATTTGGAAAATCAATCAAGGTACTTGTGATATAAAATCAAAACATTTTGTACCTTAATTGTTTTGATCATTTTAGAAATGCTCCCCCTCAACATGTGCATATGATATTGAAATTGTTTGGCACATGGAGGCAAGAGTTCTTTGAAATAATTTCTTTGAAATAATTTCTTGATCATAATTTCTTTAGAAAAAGCCATTTGATTTTCTTTGGTAAATTATCCCCCTCAATATGTGCATAGGATGTTTGAAATCATTTTATCACATAGAGGAAAGAGTTCTTTTGAAGCACTTTTCACGATCACAAAAGCCATTAAGTAACCATTAGAAAATCAATCAAGGTACTTTATGTTAAAACATAAAAGCGTTTGTACCTCGATAGTTTATTTTCTTTTGAAATGCTCCCCCTCAATATGTGCTTTGAGATTCGAAAGCTTTTAGCAAATATGAGAGAGCAGCCTGCACTTTTAAATCAAAACAATCACCATTTATCAAATTTCATTATTAAATCACAAATTCTCCCTGATCAAAAATATCAAACCCTTTGAGATTTTGGATCTCAAGTGATTTAATTAGGTTTAGAAAACATGGGATAACTTGTGGCCTGGTTTAAATACTGATGAGTGTCTAAATACTCATCATTTTTGTACAATATAAACTGCAAAATCATCTGAAAACACTCAGAAACACATCAAAATGATCAAAATATTACAAATCAGTGTTTTATGTGTTTTAAATGCAAAAATATCAAAATCAGATGAAAAACGTATCAAATTTGCAAAATTGGCAGTTTTAGTCCCCCAAGTTTTAAAAGTTGTCAAATCTAGTCCCTGGAATTCAAAAATGTGGAATTTTATCATTCAAGGTCCTTAAAGTATTCTAAGTTGTAAAAAATGGTCCTTGAATGATTATTTGGTCAATTGGCAAGAAAAGTCCCTAAACTTTGAAATTTTGCAAAATTAGTCCTTGGGTCTTTTAAAATGAATTTTATGCAAAAGTGGTCCATGTACTATTCATTTATGTCATGTTTGGTCCTTGTGAGAGCAATGAAAAAAGTTCAAGTTCAGTCCCTAGAGATTGGTGGAATTACAAATTTAGTCCTTATCACTTATATATCAAATCCTACCTATCCGGACCCTTTGTAATAATCAAAGCCCAAAATCCAAGCCCAAAATCCGACCCTTTGTTATTAATCCCAACCGGTCAACCAAAGTCAAACGAGGAGAAAAACCGCCCAAAACCACTTCTACTGTTCACTTCCCTCTCCCTAGCTGAATCCTCAAAACCAGTAATGGTTTCTCCACCTTTTTCAAAACCCTTCCATACTTTGTCCCCCCTCCACCTCCTCTAAACAACAAATCCATTAATTGACTAAACCCACCCTCATTAAATGATCAAAACTGCTCAAGACCTTTTTGGCGCCAAAAGTAAATTGATGGCTGGGATCATTTTGACTCATCCAATGGTGGTGGGAAAAGCTGAGAAGCAAGTGGGGAGGCCTGAGAGTCTTTATAAAGAAGAAAAGGAGCTGAGAAGAGGGAGTAGCTAGTTTTCATTTTTTCCTTAAATGTCGTTTTTTATTAATTAATGTTTTAGTTTAAAGTAAATGATGTAATATCAGTTTCTATGTATTGGGTTTAAGCTAACTAAGTGTTTGTAATCAAGTTTCAATCCTAATTCAAAGTTCCTTTAAGCTTCATACTTTCAAGTTTACTGTTACAAAATCAATTTTCAAAATCTTATATGCCAATCTTTAACAGCTTGTTTTTAAGTTACATTAAGCTTACTTAAGCTTATTTAAGCTTTTGGAAAGCTTGGAAACCAGTTTCAAATCATTTTGGTTAGTGGTCAACAAAAAGTCTATATGGGTGAATTTGGCAGTGGTGATGGATATTGGGATGATACAGAGGTTTACTTGGGTTGGAATTGTAGCAATTAGTGTAGTTAAAGTTCTGGATTTAGCCTGCAACACCAGTTGAATTCATGTGAGTTAGTTTCTCTTTTTCAATATTTCAAGTCTATTTGCAGTTTTGCTTGAACCTATATCTGTGGTCATAAACTGCTAATACCTGTTTAAATAATTGTACTTAGGCCAGTTGAACTTAGATTAATCAGTAAAATTTATTGGTTCAGAGGTTTACTCTTTTAATCTTCACAACAGTTGTAATCAAGAGTGTTTGGAATTGCTGCACTTACTGTTTTAGAGGCCTATTCAGTAGTTGTCTTTTGTTGTTTCAAGTTTGCTAAGTCCAATGGAGTCCTTATCTGTCTAGTTCTTGCACCCCAAATAAGCTCAAAGTCAAAATTGTACTTTAATTGCTTTAGCAGCTTTACTGTTGGGATTTTAACAAATCCATTTCTTATTTTGTGTTTAAATGTCTTAGATATAGCTAGCATTAGTTTTATTTCATCCATTAAGTTCATAATCAGTCCTTAAATAGGATCCAAAACTCACATTAGTCAAACTTTCAGTTTTGATAAAAAGTCAAAAGTTAAAAAACCAAGTTTTGGCCAACATAGGAGTATTTTTCATGGATTCATTTCTTGGGCAAATCAAGTGAATCTTGTGTCTTTTTAAACCTCTCCTGGTCTAGTCTCTCATGTCCATTTTAGTTTATTTTTGCAATTTTTTTTATAAGCTCAAAAGAACTTGTGAATGAGAGCTCAAATGCCCTGTGCAGGGCACTGTTGCCTGCACAGGGTTTGTTCAGATTTTGTAGCTCTTGAACAGAGCTTGTTAGAGCTCAGCTAGGTCTGATTTTTGGTTCACAGGTACTTAGCCAGGTCCTCTTCATGTCCCAATTGGTAGTTTTCCTTATCAGCTTATTTTGAAGCTTATGCATAAGCTCAAAGTAGCAACCCCTTCACTGTTTTTAAGCACAAATCTCATGTCATCAATCTGCTGTAGATTGTATTCCAGAGGGTTTGGCTTGTTGATTCTTGTTGATTTTGAGTCCCTTTAGCATATTATAGCTTCTTTATCAGTGTGGTAGCTTTTGGTGAGCTTTTGGCTTATCAAGTGCTTATTTCAAGAAGCACTTCCACAGCAGTTCTATATTTCTCCATATAAGCACTTGTTTTTCTAATTTTCTCAGGTTCCTAGTATTAATTTAGACTTTTCCTGAAATTTTCAGAATTTTCCAAGTTGTTTTGCTATTTTTCTTAATTTAAATTAGTTTTTAATCCTTTTTAAATAGCTTTTAATACAAATAAATTAGAAAAAGCTTAAAAAAATATGTTTTCAATTTTTATAGATTAAGATAAATATAAATAGCCTAAAAAGTATTTTTCCATAGTTTTCTTAGTTTAAAAAGTATTTTTTAGCATTTTAATTAGTTTTAAATAGTTTTAAATTAATAATAAATACATATAAAGTCTTAAAAATATATTTTCAGTTTTTAAATTAGTTTTATCATATTTTAGATTTTTCTAAGTCTTAATTTTATTTTTCTAGTCTTATTTCATATTTTCTTTTATTTTAGAGTATTATTAAATAGTTTAAATTAGTTTTTAATTAATAATAATTTATTAAATAGTTGTAAAAATAATTTTCTTTTTCTAAATATTTTCTTTTATCATTAGGTTTGTAAAAATGTATTTTTCATATTTTTAGGATTTATATTGTGTAAGTTTCAACGTAAGTTTTAAGTTTTAAGTTTTAAACGTTCATCACTTTAAATATAGTGATAGCGTTTATTTAATATCTTTTATCTTTTTAATTTTCTTAATTTGTATTTAAGTCGCTTCATTTTATAAACTTTTTCAGTAGTGTAATATTCAATCTAATCCTTTCTGATCGCTATCATTAGTGGTCATTCTACCGTCTGATCAAGTGTTTGCACACCATTGAGTCTCCGTGGGACATAACGACCCGGGAATTCACTGTATTCTCTGATCTTCATTGTATTTGTGTCTGAGCTGTTTTAAGTCTGTTAGACTTGACGGTTCAGCACAGATCAAATACTCATCTTGTTTTTGGATAAATCCTCCTCCTCAACATGTGCATTGTGTATTTGAAATCGTTTGGCACATGGAGGCAGGAGTGCCTATAAAGGACTAAAACCGATTCCATGAAAACAGATTTGAGATTTAAATCACGATCTCTCCCCCGATCAAAAATTTCAAACCTTTTGAGATTTGTGATCCCAATTGATTTAAATCACTTAGAAAATTTTAGGGGAAAGACGTGGCAAGATTTAATTTTGAAAGATGACAGATAGGAACAGATTTAGACATTAAAGATTGTTAGTGTCAGGTATGATTGTTTTAAGAGACCTTTAAGTAAAATAAAACAATTTCACAATCAAACAAGAACAGAAAAAAATTTATTTTGTAAGATCTTTGAGTTTTAAAGAAAATCATACCATGACATAACATTAAATCTTTAGATCACCACTTATTGTTATACATACGGACCTTTTAAGAAGAAATATCGTTTGAAAATATCTAATTTAAATCACTCTCTCCCTCAATCGATGACCGAAGTCGTTGATTGAGTGACACAAGTTTTGATAAAATGAAATCCGGTGATTTTCAAAATTAAGTCCAATTAATTTTCAAAACAATATTTTCCATTTTCAAAACAATTTAATCAAATTATTCAAAATTGTTTAAAAATGGTATTCTGCACAAAGATACGTTAGGTGGTTGAGAAGCTTCCGTTGTTGTTGTAGGGCTTGGAAGAAAACCGTCTGCAGATGCAGTGAGACTTCTTCTTACGTTGCATTTTGAATGCCAACTGAGGTCAAATTAAGCTCCGTTTCTTCAATCACTTAGAAGAAAACCATCTGCTGATGCAGTGAGACCTCTTACGTTGCATTTATGCCAACTCTTCATAGAAGTCCAATTAAGCTCCGTTTCTTCATTTGTCAACCCAAGATATAATTACCCTTTCCTTTTGGCATCCAATCATCTTCAATTATGGGATTCGGATCGGGAACATTCTTATATACCAATATACCTGCATACGTTAGTGAACACACATACAGATATATGGTGGTCGACATCACCCAAACAGCAATCGACTAATACAAGTCTATCTAACATATAAATCAGTTCATATAAGGTATGGGATTTATGTGTTTAGCAAACTCTAATCATCTAATCCTAACAATCACATCCTAGAAACCTAGTCCTTCAACATAGGCAATTATATTTTATCAAATAAGCACGTAGGATGATTAAGAAAGTCCGTTAGATGATATAAATTTGAAAACATTCTCCCCCTCAATCAATGACTCATTTTCTGAAAATTTTAAAAGCGCTGAAGTCATTGATTGAGTTTGCAAATTTTATAAAAATTCTGAAACTGATTGTTTTTAAAGCAACTCATTTTCCACCACTTTTGAAAACAACAAATATTTTTCTGAAGAATTTTAGATGGAAAAACATTTTTGTAGGAACAGCAGTCCTTCGACATACTTTCCTCAATTAGTTTTTAGGATAAGTGCACGAAATATTTGAAAATTGGTTTAGCGCAGCACTTTCCTTCTTTGAAAAAAAAACGGGTTGCTATCTGAAATAATAGCAAACCATGGTTTTAGCACGGGCTACAGTCTGAAATAACTGCAAGCCATATTTAGAGACATGTTTTGGAAAAGAATATTTACACCTCCTGCTCGAACTTCATCTAAAGTCCCGTGCCATTATTGAATGACATTTCTAAGACCGTAGATGTTATCGATACCAGAAGACATGTCTTGAGAAAACATATTTTTGGAATTTTTCAATTTTCTGATTTTTATGGGTTTTTGTTGATTTTATATTTTTCTATTTTGTTTTGCTGGTTTTATATTTTTGTATTTTGTTTTTGATAAATTTATACAAGGATAGAGAAGATGATATTGTTAAAGAAGATGATGATACGAGTACCGAGATAAGGATATCGAGCAGCCCCATTGTAGAAGATAGAAGTCATCATCTCTTAAACATTCACCACCAAAGCTTCTGAGGCTCTTGCATTGAAGAAAGAAAGTGAACCATCTGAAAGTGAGACTTTGGCAGCTTCCCCCCAAACCGAAAATCCTATAGCTGAGCAGATTCAAAGCTT
This sequence comes from Chrysanthemum seticuspe, assembly GCA_019973895.1. Lineage (NCBI taxonomy): Eukaryota > Viridiplantae > Streptophyta > Magnoliopsida > Asterales > Asteraceae > Chrysanthemum > Chrysanthemum seticuspe. Next base: position 258,062,541 of record BPTQ01000004.1, read on the forward strand.
TCTTTCAAGCTTCCCTTAGCCAGGTGCCCAAAGAAGCACACCATTATCATCGAACTTGCTGCTCCTTTTAAGAATAATCATCGTGATTCATCGTTCGGGGTTATATCATCCAATAGAATAACAGCAACGTATCATCCCACATTTAAATAACTCTTCTCAGATTTCATAACCACTGAAGTCTGAAGCTATGCATCCCCAACGAGTTGTAAAGAGACCACTTCCCCCAAGTAGATGAATAGATGCAGTCAGTCTCTTAGACTAGAGCTCACGAACCCGAATACACATACTCGAAGACAAAGAAACTTATACCATCGAAGTAGAAGATTAAGTCCAATAGCCAAAGAATAACCCCGATGTATACTTTTCTCTCCCCCTGAAGAAAGTGTATGAAGCTCAAGAACCTGAAGTACCCGAATGCCCAAAGAGAGAATAACCGATAACATTAAAGAAGCAGGCCGCATCACTGATTATCTTTGGGTGACAATCTCTGCGGATGTCAACACCGGAATAAGTGATTATATCTTTGAATCACTGATTAAGCCCTCAAGTAAAATAGCTAAGCATCCCCAATGTACACAATTCTCTCTCCTCTGATGATTGCGATAACATAGAAATCATCTCACACTTGTGTACCTCTTTTATCTTCAGAAACTAACTCTAACATCTCTTCCCCCACATAGTTGGAATAAGAACACTAAACGCCTTGATGAGTAAAACCTTGAGTTTCTCTGCGGTCATGACATTTGTTTTCCCGGGATATCTTCAATCACTTAGAAGAGTTAAGTTCATCAAGTTTACTCGCCATGAGTCAAACCTTGAGTTTCTCTGCGGTAATAACATTTGTCTTCCCGAGATATCTTCAATTACTTAGAAGTATTAAGTTCATCAAGTTTACTCGCGTTTAGATGCTTGTCTCCTTCCCCCTTGCTGGTTTTGATACTTCAGAATCAGCAACATCTTATCAGCCCAAATACTTGAAATATGTTTGAGAAGATCGCTTGAAGTCATTGTGAGAATCAACTTGCTGAAGAATAGTGTGAGCAAATCTAATTGGGGATTAAATCCAACATTTCACCCTCCCCCAATTAGTGCTCTCCCCTAAACCGACAATCTTTTTGATAAATGCCTTGAATAAGAAGAAGTCTTTAGATCGTTAAATGCAACTCGTCTTTAGTCTTCTAACATGTAGCAGAAAATGTAGAACTGACTGTAGACTCGACCTTCTTCAAGATTGTTCAGTTGGGTAATAGATAGTTAACATCTTCAACTCACCAAATGCGTTCCAATTACCTTATAAGTAGCAAATCTCCTTAACTAAAATCCCTCCCAATCAAACAAGAACAGAAAGATGTTCATCAAAGAAATCAGCCCAGCAACTAGAAGCACTTTGTCATTTAATCATATCAGCCCATGTGAAGATGTCAACCAACGGCTCTTAGAAGAAACTACATGTGAAGATGACCCGATAAGAAGAAGCTCGGTTCTTACATGAGTTTGGAGCCGTTTGACCATTTATTCTCATATATCAATCAACCATGCAGTATTATCACACTTCTTCTCCCCCTCAAGAATTGCAGACGAAGTTGCCATTCTTGATTAAGCAAGTGAATATCTTCAACAATGTAGTCTATCCACACTTCTCCCCCGCAAAATTAGCACATGATGTCGCCATCGTCATTATAGTTGAGCAAGTGGAATAAGAAAACAATCAACAGTAGTCCGGTTCACTTAATAATTGAAAGCGCATGGAAAAAGCATGAAGCATGTTGATGAGAATGATCATTAATGAGAAGATTTCTCTTCTTCCGAAGATAATGCGCACTGAAGCGTACACATTTCTTTTCTTTAGAGTACGAGGCTTGAACTGAAGTATCCAAACGTCACGATCTCTCTCTTTTCATCATCTCTTGGTAAAACATGTAATCAATCACCATTATCATTCAGTAGGCTCTTTGTAGTGACAGCTGATGGAGAAAACCCAATATGAAGAATTTGACCTTGAAGTAAAACAACCCGAACTCGTGACTTACACTTGCACATATGTAACAAAGAGCGGTGCCGATTTCCATTAGCATCTCTAAGTACTCTCTATGTACTCTATACTCTTCAACCAACCAACTATCAAGTATAAGATGTACATTACCTCTTGAAAATCCACAATTGAATGTGACACTGAGCACTACAACGTAACTCCTTAAAGTGATAGTTATTTTGTGGTGGTATGAGCCCAATTCCCCCAAGTGGTAAAAGAAAAGGTAAAAGACACCCAACAATAACTAGATTTCCAAGTCTTCGTTTTTAATAATAAGCTCGAACAAGGATCATGAAGAATCTTCATCCATCCATCCCCGATACCTTCAGATACTAAGTACACTCGCCCGTGATATTTCACTTCAACCTCAAATAAATAATAGTGAATTAACTCCGCTGACACATCTTCTTGGTTAAAAGCTCAAATCTAGCCTTCTTTGACGTTTTAAGTGAATTATGATTATGGTTTCATCCCGACCATGGTTAAAAGCACATAACCCCGTAAAACCATATAATAACCAAACTGCCATGACGAAAATCCAAACACACATCCAATTCATAAAGTACCCCCTTTATCCTTTCTTCGAAGCAGAAACCGTAGCACCAGCATCAGAAGATCCCGAAATACGCTTTCCTTCCTCCATGCTGGTTCCATCAATACGGGATTTTACAACTCTATGGTTTAAACCGAGAAATAGTTTCTTTCGCGGGATTTTACAAAACCAAGAATAAACCATAAGATAGATCTGGAAATGCACTTTATAATTACCAGGATGTTTCCACTGTCACGGGATTTTACAAGTCTATGATTTAAACCGAGAAATATGTTCTTTCGCGGGATTTTATAAAATCAAGACAAAACCGTAAACAATGTCAGCTTGAATGTGTTATGACCACTTTGGTTTCAGTGAATATCTGTTTTAGGGGAACATGCAGCGGTTCATCAACGGTTCATTATCCATCATCATCAATATCATCAACCATCCAGAAAACACATTGGTAAACACATCATTCACTTAATCTGAAGGCAATTGCAGTGACCATATGAAGAAGTAAACCCGATATATCAAACTCGAACATGACGTAAAATTCCCCAGATTTGTTACTTAAACTTGTACTAATCCTCGTGAGAAAGAAACGGTGTACCCAATGTACAAAACCTCTTGACATTCTCAACTCAGTGAGACACCGAAGTGATAGCTACGTTGTGGGTTAAGTGAGAAAGAATCACAAACGTAACTAAATAGCCAAGTCTTCATCACCCTCTATAAACGCCCAAACAAGTCATCTTCGCTGAAGGGTAGAAAGAAAGAAGATGAAAATAAGTAAACCCCCGGAAAACCTCACTTCAAATTCAAATACGAAATACCGTCCAAACAACCCCATAGTCAACCTTGTTCAAGTATCAAATCAAGCCGAGACATAATATTATCCGTGAAGATGCATACACCAAAGTATCAATTCACATAACCATATCTTATCATCTCAACAATCCTCAATATGAATCTCATCATTATAAAAACTCTTCAATCACTCACATTGATAAATTACTTCAACAAATCTCATCATCACACCACATCATATCAATAAATCTCATCAACCAATCTCATCATTAAATCACATGAATCCGATCTCATATTAAAAAAAAGCCCATCTGACCGTCATTCAAATCCAATCACTTATATACCCGTAATGATAAATTTCTTTACTCAAAAATTAACCACAAGCCGTGAAATTGTATCCTCCGTGAAATATTATCATGCCAAAAATACCACTCTTAAACATTCTACACAAAATTTGTATCCAACATTTTATATTTCAACAATATCCGGAAGACACATTAGATTACTAATACTTGCAGCCCCAATAAATGACGTCCATTTCACAACATTAACTTACGTTAATTGTATGAGACTGTGAATATCCGATCCAAACGAGTTAAACCGATGCCCAAAAATTATTACGTAACCCGTTCCAAAATTAATACAATTTATCACTTGGTCCACTCAAATCATTAATTCCATCCAATCAATCAAATAACTGATACACTATCAGAAATAAATTGTGATTAACCGAAAATCTGGCGTTTCATAATTCTCAAATCAAGGACCATATGTGACCCTTGTCTATGTCAATAACGTTCAAATGTCCACAAAACTGCTTGGCCCATGAAAATTATTACTAACACACGCCCGGGGCCATGAATAATACCGTATAATATATGGCCCATTCATAATAATACCCACCCAATCCAAAATGAAGCACAAAACCTATTATATCATGTGGGATGTGGCAAACCCTAAACTCTTGAGTATAAAACGCCTCTCAAACAACTACTTGTAACCCTAATCACTATCAAATCCCTAAATCCTCTCAAACTTCCGCCCCCATCAAAATAATCTCTGCTTCCACCAAATATTTGCAAACCCTAACATAAAAAATTCGCCTTTCACCTTCTTAAAAAAATAAGCGCATCAAGTAACCATGTCTTGCCACAGAGATGACTTTGAGACAGTGAAGAAGCCACAGGGATGGTTTCTGTTTTTACGAGTTCCAATAATAAGCCACAGAGATGGTTTGATACCTTGATGACAGCCATGAGATCAACCCACATAAGATCTTAAGGTAGGCTTCAGGCAAAAGACACGGGTAAGATTTATGTTTTTGAGTCATGGGTCAAACGAATCAAAGACATGGTTTTGACATAGTTGTTAAAGTCATATCTTTATTTTCGTACATTATCAAGAATATCTTGGTCAATGATGATTAACTTAATTCATGTTAAATACTCTTTGGTAGTCTTGATATTACTTTTGAGAGCCATGAATTAATGAAACTGAGATCAAAAAATCAATTCGTATTTCGAGTCTTTGATTTGTTTGAGACTTAGTACTGGAAATAATGAGATGATGTTGTGATGTTTTGATATTGAGTAACAATGAGATGATGTTTTGATATTGTTTATATCTGTTATAAATGATATTGGACTAATGAAGTGATGAAACTGAGGTCATGTGGTGTTATTCGTATCTGGTATAATGTGGTTGAGATCTCTTCATGTCAAGTCGCTATAGTAGAGTCAAGTTGCTACATGTCATACCCAAGTCGCTAAGCTTTTAAGTATCAACTCGCTACTTGATCAATATCAAGTTGCTAGTATTTTTCTTTCCAAGTCGCTAGGTCTTTAGAGTTAAGTCGCTAGCATCATTAGAGTCAACAAGTCGCTAACAACTTTTTTAGTTAGACTCAAAAGTCAAACCAGTACAAGTCGCTACATTATTCTTAAGCAAGTCGCTAGCCATTTTGAGTCATAAGTCGCTGTTACAGATTTAGACACAAGTTGCTAAATAGCCAACAAGTTGCTACGACAAGTAAATACAAGTCGCTAGGTAAAACATGACGACAAACAAGTCGCTAGGATTATTCGGCGAGTTTTCCGACCACTTTTTCCGTCCATATTCATATTAACCCAGAAAACTGCATAAGACATACTTCTGTTTGACTCATTTTCACCTATTTGACCACATAAATATTTTACCCAGAAAAAAGTACCCGGTTTGACAACAAATATAGACCAAAAACGACCACTTGGAATACACTGAGATGATTGACCACCTATATAACACAGCTTTGGTAAAAAAATGTCTAAAAAACATGATATCTGTTGTTTGGACCAAAAGACACAAAACAGATATCAACTTTAAACAATGAAATGACCAAGACATATTTTGACCAAAGTGAATACATCACAAAACAGTATTGAATCAGTTTACCAAAAGATAACAAAACAGTGAAAACCACACATTAACCACGTACGAACCACACAAATCAAACAAAACACAAAAACCTTGGCTCTGGTACCAATTGTAGGATCGATATTTATGTGTTAGATGATTCGGGTGGTCTTGGATGATCAAAATACATGTTTGCCATATTTAGAGAGAGAAAGATAGAGAGGATGTTCTTGCTAGAGACTTGGTTCTCAAATGTAAAAGGTTAGATTGAATGAAGCACCACCCCTTCCATGGATGGAAGGGGTATTTATAGTTACAAGACTACATGACCTACTATCGGCATGTGGATCAGGTATACAGTGGGTAAAGACCCGTCCTTCCTCCACGGTGTTACACTACGCTAAACTAAACTAATAACTAACTAATAAACTGATAAATAACGTAACTAATGATATGTCTACGAGCTAACTTATGCTAGATAATATTTGGGGTGACCGACACTTTAACATGGAATTTCCAATTCCTAACACCATAACCATGACTTTGTTTTCGAAGCCTTTGACAACAAGCAAATTGGAGAAGATTTCATCATATCTTCGATAGAGATGGTGTATAGATTTGACCCACGAGTTCCTCTTAAAAGTTCATTACCATCAAGTTCTCTAACGAAACAAGTATGTTTTCTGAATGCCACTTCTAGATCAAAATCACAGAATTGACCGACAGAAAATAAGTTATGACCAAGACCTTCTACGTAGTATACCCTGGAGATAACACTATCACCGACAACATAATCTCCATAACCCATAATTGCACCAAAATGATCATTCCCGAATCTAACTGTCCCCTGAATTTACTCACGAAGTTTAGGGATGGCAATGGGCGAGAAAAAACCCGCAACCCGCGGGTTCCTGAACATAAATGGGTGGGTAAAATCGTCAATTTTCACCCACGGGTGGGTCGTGGGTGAAAATCTGTACCCATAAATGGGTGGCGGGTGGGTAACGGGTGAGGCATACCCATCGCGGGTAAACCCATGACACCCATTTAAAATACCTATGGGTATACCCTTCAAAATACCCGTGGATGCACCCATAAACCCATGTTAAAATTAATTATTCTAATTAAAAAAATGTATGATATTGCATGGTATACATTTAATACTTACCAAGTCTCAAGAAAACACATTAACCTAAAAGTTTGTTTGAGTTTCAATACTAAAAAGGGAATATGAAAGATCAGATAATCAGAGTTGTATACATGTGATTTGGTGTAATGATGTTCAATTGCTACTTTCAGACATGCGTTTAACTATTGTGAACTTGGTATTTGGAAAATTGATTGGTGTCTTGTTATGCAAGTTCTTAGCTAGTTTTCATATCATGGTTTTGTAGTTTTGTTGTATTACACTAACCCATGGGTTTACCCGTGGGTAATAAATACCCGCGGGCATGGGCATGGGTAGAAAATTGTACCCATTGGAGGGTGATGGGTGGGTGATGGGTGAGGAAAAAACTATGTGGGCGGGTGACGGGTTAGAGGTACCCGTGCCCATTACCCACGGGTGCTATCCCTAACGAAGTTCATGAGCCGCGACCGGTCTCCAGTCATATGCTTGGAACAGCCTGAGTCCAGGTACCACAAAACTATTTGAACGATCTGCAGTTGAACATAAACAAGAATGGATAACTGGATAATTGGGATCCCCATGCAAGAATGGATTCCATTTGGTTAGTAACAGTGATTGGAACACTCACATCAGAAATAGAAACACCCATATCAGAAATAGAAGCAATGGAATCATTAGGAATAGATGCAGTGCTGGTGTCCGTATTTGACCTATTCAAAGTATGTTCACTTCTTAAAGGAATATTTCTACCAGTAGGCATCCATTTTCTAGTGGGCATTGTCTTAGTAAATTGAGGGTAAAACTCATTAACCTTGCGGCCAGTAGGTATCCATTGATAACCTATATTACTAAATTTTCTTCCTGTGGGTTTCTATTGTTTTCTAACTTTCTTTTGCCTTTGCCTTTTAGCCTTCTTAGCTTGATTTTTAGAATCAGCAGTTTTAACTGGGTAATTGATAGCATTAGACAACCCATTCACAACATATTCATGATTAGTACCAGAAATCAAGCATTCATTACATGTTTTGCAAGTAGTAGCAGAATTCGAATTAATTACAGTACGCTTATAGCTAATACTAGAATCAACACGATTCATTTTATTCAACTCAAACATAGTGTTCCTAGGGTGATCTTCTACTCTTTTCCAATGCAAATTCTTAGCTTGCAAGGTCCTATCATTCCTTGTATTGCCTTGAGACTTTGACCTGCTCGCTTTAATGTCACTGATTACTCCTGTAGAGGGAATGGGAACATCAGTTGGTTTTGCTACTTTTTGCATTTCCTATTTAGATGTGCTGGGATGTGAACTATTTGAAGGCGTACTGAAGTTCACTTTCTTAACACTAGAGGTGTTGGGATCTGAACTACTTGAAGGTATACTAAAGTTCACATTCATAGCATTGGGCATTGAATGACTTGCATACTTGGCACTAGGCATAGAACAAGGTATTAAGGGATTGACTTGCTCACCTAAGGTTTTAGGGCATATTGTAATTAAGCATTCTAGAAGTTCTTGAGATCGTTTGGCATATAAGCATGCATGGCCAATAGCATTATCAAGTGGTTTCTCTAACTTATCCTCTTCTACAATCTCACGGAGACATTCTAGGCTGTCCTTAAGGTATGAGAAATATGTTTGAATAGCAAGTTTGTTATTCCTAAGATGAGGAGGAACATATTTCACAGACAAAGCATATTTATTACAACCATGCACCTTTGATGCACCATTCTCCCCATTGGTCATTGGCATTTCCCTTTTACCTGACTCTTCAGATTCTCAATTTCCTTTTGCAACGAAGTTATTTGTTCATTATTTTTGTTACGAGTGACTTTTATTGACTCAAATAACTCATTGAAATGACGTTTAACCTTCTCATTTTCTTCTAGAAAACTCTCATTTTCCTTTTGTAAAGCATTAACCAAGTTTTGAAGATGAAAGTTTTGAGAATTCCGAGAATCTAAAGGAGGAGGCATTTGGGAGCCAGTCACATTGTTCATTTCACCCTTTAATTGAAAATTTTAGGCTTTCAACTTTCTGATCGTGTTACAGTGAGCTTGAATCTGTTCATCACGTTTGTTTATTTCAAAAACTGCATCAAACTCTGGAACATCTGAGGATATCTTGATGTTTGAGGTTTTAACATTTTCTTTGAGATGTTGATATTTTAGTTGTAAATCAAAATGTTCAACTTCTAGTTTAGAAAAATGTTTTACCAAATTATCGTGATCATCCTGCTCAATTTTCTCACTTAGTTTAGAGTTTTTGATTTCAAGCTCAATGACACGATCATGGGAGACTTTCAAAGCAACAGATAATTCATGAAATTGAGAAGCAGTAATAGAACAATTAGTGGCAGTATAGAACACATCTTGAGAGATACATTCAGAAATCAGATTCTCATTTAAGGTATGCAAGTTCTTCCTCTCAATTTCATTATATTTTAAAGCTCGCTCATAGTCACTAACCTCAACTATCATTGCATCAAATTTCTTTTCCATTCCTTTAATATCTGTATCTATCCCCTTTTTAAGACTCTCAAATTGATCTTTTAGTTATGTAAAGAAAGGCATGACCTCAGTTAAATAACATTCTTTTGTTTGCTCAAAACCCCTTTCCCCTTCAGTTATCCCAGTGGGTGTGATCCTTTTCTTACAAGTTTTCTCAAAGTCAACAAATAATTGAAATATAACATATTGACTGATTAATGTCTTGCTCTTAGTGGCAATAGTTCTAGGAACTAAATGCATTGGTGTATTTGGAGGATACACAGTCGATGCACGCATTTTCCTAAGGGGAGGGTTTGTTTCAACAAGATTTTCAGCTTTTTGCTTATCTAAGTCCTTTTTTCCAGAACACTTGTTCAGGTGTTAACAAAGTTTGAGGCTTAAACTTGTTTAAGGAAATCCAATTTTCCTTTTTGTAATCATGGGGTTTGACAATAATCTTATTCTCTTTGCACTTGGGATCGTTAAGCTTCTTATCCATTTTCTCCCTTGATGCATCATCTAATTTTATGTCTTCCTCAGTGCACTCAATGCAACTAGGTGTCTGTCTAGGTTTAAGAATCTCATTGCCATCATAGATAACATTTTGAGCAGCTTTTGCTATCTTACCATACTCAGGGTTGGATTCCTTTATAATGGGGATACTATGCTTATCGCTGAGAAATCTATGCTTCGTGATCATGTGAGCAGTCTGAATTGTATTCCCTTGTACGTACAACTTATTTTCGAGCTTGTTTTTCAAGGTTTTTAGATTAGAAAAATCATTCAAAAGTTTTGATTCCTTAGCACTGAATTCTTGCTTAAGCATTTTAACATTTTCTTGAAGTTCTTGTTTTTGCTTAGCAGTTTTAGAAAGCTTTTCTTGTAAGGAGTTTAACTCTTGTTTTAATACCTCTTCTCTAAACTTACTTTTTCTAATAGTTGTACGCATTTGATCATCCATTTCCTGCTCACGGGTGGTTAACTCAAACTTAGCACATTGTTCATAAATGGCAACTCGTTCTTTATAGGCATTAAGTTCAGAGATAACAGAATCATCAGGGGCACATGCAGTGTATTCATCAAAAACATAGTCATCATTGACTGCAGAAGATGCATCACTTGGTACAATCTCACTTTCACTTTGTTTCACATATTGATCATATGGGACAACATTGATATTACCCATATTTTCAATATCTGACTCAATAGTTTCAGTTGATTGTACTTTGTCATGCATCTTTTGCACATCAGCATCATCGTATAGTTTTAATACCTCAGAAATGATTTTGTCTTTGGATGGACCAGCTTGTGGTGATGAAGAGACTTTATAAGGGACCATTGGAGAAATGCTAGCCATGAAAATTATTTGTGTTGTAGGTTCATCATCAACGTCAGAGTCGTATGCATCACAATCAGCGACTTGAAAGGCATTCTGATGATTGTGGCCTATCTCCTGAATTGGCTGCTCATCCACATCTGCATCATATGTCTTGGCATTTCCCTCAGCAAGAAACAACAACTCCTCTTCATCCAAAACTGCACCATTATCCTGAGCTTGCACAAGCAACATCTTATCCCTGATGTACTCTGCATTCTGAGGGCGTTTTGGCGATGTGCAGTTCCTTGCAATATGTCCCTCACCACCACAGTTGTAACACTTGATCGGCTTTGCTTGTCCTTGATTTCCATTCCTTCCCCTATTCTAATTTGCCACATATCCTCTACCAACTCCACCTCTTCCTTGTTCATACTACCTTTCCTGAACTGGTTGTACCATAACCTTCCCATCTCTGACAGTGGCTTGATTGTGTGGATTAGATGATGTTCTGAGGTTGTTGTTGGTGTGTGGGAGAGTGTTCATGTTTTGACTAACCATGAGAGACAGTTGGTTGATGAAGTTTTCCATGAGTGTGTTAGAGTTTGGAGGCTTATATGATGGATCGGGAATGAGCTTGTAAGTACCATTACCAGTGGGTATGACTTGTGAAGCTTTGGTTGTAATCCCAACATTGGTGTAAAATGTTGTTGAATCATTTGATGAACTTGTTTCTCCCTGTTTTGATTTGAACTGATTAAGAATCATTTTTTCAAACATGGCATGTCTCTCATTCTGAAGCAGGAAGGCATATAGTTGTTCATAGTTGGTGTTCTTCAAACCTTTGGTTAGCTTCACAGAGGTGACAAACTTGTGCCATTCGGGATTCATGTTGCTCACAAATTTTGAGTTCAACTGAATGTTTGGCATGGTCATTTTGATATTCCTCATATCATTAACAAGCTTGTGGAATCTCACGTAATACTCATAGACACTCTCATCTGGTTTCATCTTGAAGTGCTCAAATTCATCATAGAGTTGTGATTCTTTGTCTTCCATAGTTAATTCAGAACCTGAGAGAAGCATCTTGACATTATCCCACACTGCCTTGGCTTCGGTGTTGTGATTGATAAGCTTGTAGATATCCTTTGGAAGACCTTGAAGTATGATGTTAGAAGCCCTGATATCAGCATCGAATCTCTTTTTCTCCTTATCATTGAGCTCATCATATGTCTTTGGTCTGTCTATTCCATAGATCATTGTTCCATCTGCAGCTGTATCAATTAAGTCTCTTATAGTCTCAATCTGATAAGGTCCTTCATCAATCGATTTGAGAATGTTGACCCCATTTTCCTTTCCAAGACAGTACAATCTGATTCTTTGAGCCCAAGATTCGTAGTCAGTTCTGTCAAGCATGGGTGGACGAGTATCTGAACCAGCTGCTTGAACATCCTCGGCAACAGTGGAGATGATTTTAGGTACGTTGGTAGACATGTTTAAAGATTACACGGGATTTTATAACTCAATGATTAAACCGGGAAATAGATTCTTTCACGGGATTTTACTAAATCAAGAGAAAACCGTATTACACACAAGAGTCAACCAAGTCGCTAAAAATCCTTGAACCAAGTCGCTAAGCACCAAGTTGCTAAGTAATTAGAAGACAAGTCGCTAAGTTCCAAATCGCTACGAATTTTGACAGCAAGTCGCTATGCACCAAATCGCTAAGACGTCAAGTCGTTAAATAGCAACTCGCTAAGGTCCAAATCGCTAACACCAAGTCGCTAAGAAACTTAAGAACAAGTCGCTATCAAAATTGAAAGCAAGTCGCTACCTTACCAAGTCGCTACCCGTAGTGGAGAATCCACTAAGTGTACTGTTTGTCGGCTTGTCTCAAAAGACAAGTCGCTAGGACCAAGTCGCTACCAAAACTCACTACAACTCGCTACCTTTTACTGAAGCAAGTCGCTAGGATGAAATTCACTCCGAGAGCCAAGTCGCTACCAAGAAAAACTTTAAAAACACACTTTTCAATCCAAAACAAGCTCAACCACAGTGATTCAAGCTTACCAAATCAAAACCCAAGCACATACAATGATTCTAAACACAAAAGTACACCCAAAATTCAAACTTTAACACTAGAAATGAACAAAATGATGCAAAAACCACTATACTTTTTCAAACTCAAAAGCCATCTAAAAACCACTAGAAATCCAAGGATATGTAAGAGATGATATAACCATGGCTCTTGATACCATTTGTAACATATTGGATTTCACATACACATCAAATCACTAACACAAGGGGCGTACAAGATGAGTTTTAGAGAGAGAAAGTTAGAGGTTTGGGAACTTTAGTGAGAGAAAGAAAAATCTTATTATGAGCTCCAACTCTCTACCTTGGGAGGTAGAGAGTATTTATAGTCTTACAATAAAACGCCACCTGATGGGCTGTGGATCAGGCATACAGTGGGTAAAGACCCGTCCGTCCTCCACGGTGTTACTTAACTAAATACTACTTAACATTAAATAACTACGACTACGAGCTTTCTAGCGAATACATATACTTGAGGTGACCGACACTTTAACTACTGGATTTTCCAAATCCTAATAGACCTACAGTATTTGGCCAAGTTTCCTACCTTAGAGCACTTCCTACACACATTCGGGCATGGTCCATGGTGGTGTCGATTGCAATGACCACACACGGGCTTGCTACCTTCATAACCCTTCTTCTCTCTATTTCCTATGGCAAACACCCTGGCTGTCTCATGCCGTTTGTTGCCATTCCCTTTACCAACTTCATTCCTCTTCCTCTTATCACTCCTATCACTCTTACCCTTGTCTCCTACTTCTAATACATAAGAGTCCATCAAACGCTGAGCCACAGTAATTGCCTCATGCAAATTAACTGGCTTCGCAGCGATGACATCATTTCGAGTAGCTAAAGGCAATCCATCAGTATACCTCTCAATCTTAAGGGCTTCAGTGCGAACCATATCAGGGCAAAGCAACGACAACTCTTGGAAACGATGATTTTAAGTCGTCATGTCGGTACCCTTAACCTTATGGTTCTAGAACTCAACCTCTAACTTTTAAACTTCATTCCTAGGACGTCCAAGTCATGCTATAAGCTACATCACTTCCTACGGATATGTGATAGTTGTTCCACCAGGTCAACGCTTCGTCCTTCAAGGTAAATGTTGCATACTTAACCTTTCAATCCTCCTCACAGTTGCTAACGGTAAAAACAGATTCAGTTTTCTCCAACCACCTAGTTAGGTAAACTACTCCCTCAGTTCCTCCGAACTCGATGGGACCACAGAATTGGAACTCTTTGTAGGTACAACCTCGAGTTCGATTCAGCATTGGGGTTCCACGAGAGGTGTTAGAGAGATTTGACTTAGCTAGCAGTTCAGCGACATGCGGCATCATAAGCTAGTCAATGTGGGTTGGGTTCATAGGTGGAGGGTTTTGTGGAACAGGACCATTTTCAGCACAGTTGTTCACATTCGAGTTCTCTACAGCTGTGTTATCAGTGTTCAGGTTCTCAACAGGTGGAGTGGTCGGGGTCGGACGACGACCTCGACGGACAGGGGCAACCACAACAGCAGGGGCTGCTCGGTTAGTCCTAGGCGGGTTTCGTCTAGGTGCCATCATTCTGAAGGCAAGAATAACAGTTTCATATGTTCACAATTCACGCTCTAAAAGATCGAGTTGGTTTTCAAGGATCACCAAATAACGCTCGAATACATAATCAAGGTCAACAAGGATAACGTTATACCATAACAAAACAACCAGAGACCGAATCATAACTAAAGGATGCATGTTCCAATAACCATAACTCATAGGTTTCAAGGTGGAATACATGAAAGAATACAGAGAAATCAAAAACGATCCTAACAACGATACTAATAAGACAACTAGGATAGAGCTACATCTCGAACCAAGTACTACTCAGTTTCAAGATGGTACAAAGCCATGAATCTAACACTATCTAGCCACGATCACGAATACTACTAACAGATCTCCTAACATCGTCAACCTCTCTCCACAAAGATGCCAGCTCAACACGTCGAGCGTCGCGATCACTCTTAAGATCCACGACCTCTCTCTCCAACTCACCAATCCTACGCCATATCGCTCTATCTGCATCTCAGGCTGTCGCGAACCCTCTCAGTAGGTCCCCAACCTGCTCCTGGAGCTCCGACATACCCTCACGCAGAATCGTAGTCCTCCTTACTACAGTACCCATATCAGCTCTCAAATCCTCTATACTAGCCCTCGATACTCCAACCAACCGATCTGTCAACCTACTAAGCCTAGTACCCTGTGAGGTAATCCTCTCCCACATCAGACCCGTCTCACCATACTCCTTGGGCTCTGAAGCAATCTCCGATGGTATCTCAGATCCTAATGGGCTACCTATCTCAGGTGAATGTGGAGGTGCATCAAAATCAAAAGGCTGTCCAGGAGAATCAGGCTCAGGCAAAGGTAAAGGAGAGCATAGTCCTGGAGAATGTGCAGGACTCTGCAACGGAGGAGTACCCACATCTGGGATATCCTCATCATCCTCCTCCTGAGGATCCTCATACTCATCTACATACTGCTCCTCAATCTCATGCTCCTCCTCGACCTCATGCTCCTCCTCGCCCTCAATCTCAAAGGGAGAGTCCATGAGTCGGAGTCTCTGTGCGGGTAAATCCTGAGGTAGTACGGTAGGGGATCTAGGTCTTCTAAGACATGGTGATGCTAGTGGTGATGACAGAAGAGAGTGGGCTGCTAAGCGAATAGGTGATGATGGTGGTCGCACGAACATGCGGGCAGTACTACGAGCAAGTCTAGGAGTCTGGGCTCGTGCTAAGACCTGATGTAAAGTGAGCTGCCTAGATGAGCGAGGGCGATCTGATGATGATGATGAACTAGAGTGATGGGTAATCTCATAGGGATCACCCTGTGCAACAGTCATGAGAGTCAATGCTAGGGAACTAGCAGCAGCAAGGACATCCTCAGACACATCAAAAGCTAGTGAAGGCATAGTCTGTGACAATGGCATAGGGTAGGTATAAGTGTTCGAAAACAACTAGTTTTAATAAGCGCATCAGCTCAACCAAAACATGTATCACATAATGAAAGCTTTAAAATAGAGGTACCGCATTACTCAAAATATGCCTTTAAATAAAACACGTAAGTTTTGTTCTATCACATAATCCCATATCAAATCAATCAAACTCAAAATCCCAAACTCATAACATATCGATAATCCAAATCAAATCAGTAATATCTCGATAATCGTATCATATTTACCCAAAATCAATAATCATATCTCCAAAACATAATGTTGGATCGATATATTTTAATCAAACTAACTTTAACTAGCTTGTTAAGGTTTAATAACCTCGGATAAATCCTAAGTTATTAACAAAGAAACACTGAGCAATCTTTATCAAGTACGCGGAATTTACTTAACAAAGCTAAGAAGAATAACTTTTATTATAAACTCTAAATCTGCTTATTATGCAGATACTCTAAACAACTCTAAGATTATCGAACTTCTCTCTAACACACTAAATAACTTGTGAATTCGTAAACTCTAAAACTCATAAACTCGTTCTCTAAATCGTATCTCTAATGCCAATCTAGGAGTCCTTTTATAGGCTCAAGGATATCCTAGTCGGTTTACAATTTGTAATCTTGTACGACAAGTAATCTAAACATAGAATACAATACTTTCCATAAACGAATATAACAGTTCTTTGTTCTTGCAGTACTTTGACTTCATAGTGCAGTACTTTGACTTTATCTTTAGCAGTACTTTGACTCTTTGACTTCTTCCAGTACTTTGCAGTTTACAATACTTTCATATCTTCAGTACTTTCATATCTTCAGCACTTTCATATCCCAACAATCCTCCCCTAACTTGAATTCTACTTGCTTGACTTCAAGTTCCCTTTTGTGAATATATCTTTAACAACTTCATATTTAAGAACAGATTGTTTCTTAGTCTTTGGATTGTATCTCTGTAGTGTCTGTGCTTGTCAAAGTATCTCTAAATTATTCTTTCACAGCAGCATCCAGCAAACTTCATCTTTTCAGCAACACAGCAACATATGACAATTTTATACATTAATTCAGTTTAAGTTGCATACTATTCTCATCACTTCCAGGTGTGTTAACTCCTGTGAGAGGTGAATCATTGAAAACTTAATGGATTTAGATCTCTTTACCAAAGCCATTATCTCTGGAGTAGCCAAATGTTTTGGTGTGTAAGACCATGGTACACTGATAACCATATGATTTTTAGCAAATCATCAGCTATCAACAGATTTGTTTTGTCTTTACCAAAAGCTGTACCCTTCTGGACTAGTTAGTTCTTCTATCTAATGGTGAACTAATTACCAATAATGGTTTTTCCACAGCCTTTACCACAAGCCATTTTCTTGTGGGCTAGCCAACTCTTCACATTACTGATATGGTGAGTTGATTACCATCCAACTTATTAGCAAGTTGTCAACTAAAAACGGATTTGATATATCTTTACCAGAGCCGTTTGCTCATGGATTAGTCAATCCTTTTGTAACCATGGTGGATTGATAACCTATTGATGTTATCATCACAAAAACCATTTATTCAATCTTTATTTCAAAATATTTATTACTTAGCAAAAGGTTTCTTCTAAAACTCATTTAACTGGTTTATTTCTGCAAACAGTACTTTGATGAAAGTATTGTCTGATAAGCAGTACTTTGAATAAAAGTACTGATATATCAAAAAGTATTTATTCAAATAAAATTCATACCAGTTATTGATCATTTTCAGCAATGGTAGTCCAGTTTATAAACAAGTTGATAATCATGCAAGCAGTTTCATTATCCTCTTCTACTTCCATTCCATGCTCTAGCATTCTTCTCATGAGCTCTACTGTGAGAGGGTATCTTCTTTCTTCAAACATGTGTATCATTGTTCCATTTTCCAACTCTAAAACATGAACTCCAGATTCTTCAAAGAATCTCCAGCAAACAATTTCCCAGCTTTCTTGATTCTTCCAAATATCATCAATGCTCTCTTCTTCAGTTTCCCATATAGTTATGAGATCATCATGTAAAACTAAACCAATCCCTTCTAATGGATTATGCTCAAAGTAAGCTTTCACCACATGATATAAATAGAATAGGTCTACTCTATCTATAATGTGCAGTAAGTCCCATAGCCTTTTGAAAACTTTGAAGCTTTCATCTTCTTTATGAAAAATCATATAATCTCCATCTTTGGATTTCACAACTTCAAAAGCACTAATCTTTGATCTGTTCATCTTCATGTCATCATCTTCTTTTGTATAATCAAAATCTACCACTCTGAGATAATTCTTTAATTCATCACTAGTCTCAGATCTTAATTCAACTTTTTCTTTCTTTGAGAACTGAACATCTGTTTCAGTTTTCCTTTTTCTTTTCAAACTCTTCTTTCTTTCAGCTTCAGTCGAAGTAGCTTCTTCTCTAACATCTTTGATGTCTGCAACTTTCTTCTTATAATCCTCCCTAGCAGCATCATATAATCTTTTCATCTCAAAATAATTAAACTTCTGCAATCCTTTATACCCTTGACTTTTCAGATAAGCCATCATAGCATTTCTGTCTTTAGCTTTATTAAGTCTTTTTGGCATAAATCTAACAGGAACAGGTGACTGTAATGGTTCAGCAGCTTCAGCATCTAATTCATCTTGTACCTTTTGAGCTGCTTCTCTATTCTGAGCTTCTTGAGCTTCCTGATCTTCTCTATCTTTAGCATTTAACTCTTTTTAAACTTTTCTAGCAACAGCTTCATTCCTAGCAACTTCAATTTCTCTAAGTTCTGCTAAAGTTAACTTTTTCTTCTTTGTTTCAACCAGAACACCCTTTCCTTTATCCTTAGGATCAATTGCAGGTTGAGAAGTTCTTTGTTGTTCTTCTTCTTGTACATCTCGAATAGTAACTCCTCCTCTTGGTTGTGATAAATCTCCTAAAATTGTAGCAATGAACTCATCATCACTTGCAGAATGAATGGGTTTGAGAATAGCTTCCTCCTCTTGCAAAACAGTTGAGGGACCAACAACTTCTTCATGTACAGTTGTTGAAGGACCAGCTTCCTCATCAAAATCTAACACTCTTGGAGTTATTACCTCTTGTCTGAAAGTATCATGAAAACCAGTACTTTGTTGTTCAGTACCTTGATTATCAGCAGTACTTTGAACTTGTTCATCAATATCTTGAATGATCTTTTCTTCAGAATTTTTAGAACTTTCAGGGTCATTCTCTTTAACCATATCTTCTTTCAATTTCTGTTCTTCTAAATTCCTCCCCAAGTTGACAGAAGATGGTTTATGAACCTTTTTGTGTTTACTTTTCTGAGAATGCCTTTGTGCTTTCTTCTTTGATTTGACCCAGATACGAAATTCTTTGATCAAAGGCCAGACAAAAGTCTTTAGCCTTCTAAATTTTATCTTCAATTTCTTTATCTGCTTAGCTTGAACCTTAGTAGTCTTTTGCAACTTAACAATCTCCCTTGTCAAAGCATTATCCAAAGATAAACCTTCTCGAGGTATAGTATATGGATCTTCACCTTGAATATGTGAATGTTCCTCTGTTTGAGAAACAGGAACAGATCGTTGTGGAGATGGAGAAGGTGATCGCACAACTTCTTCTTGAACCTCAGGGCTTGGGGAAACAGTACCCTGTGGAGATGCAGTACCTTCTTCAGAAGCAGTACCTGCAGATGCAGTACCTTCAGATGCAGTACCTGCAGGTGCAGTACCTTCACTTGCTACATCAGCTTCATCATCAGCTCTAACAGCCTGAACAACTTCCATCATGGAAGTAGTTAATGGTGTATCTGGACCTCTAAATAGATCACTTCTTCTAGCCATAAAAGTAAAAATCTTCGATTGTTGAACAATAACAGGCAATAAGTCTGTAGGCTTAGGAACATCGTCAAGTTGTTTGTTCAGAAAAACTTGTACAAATCTGGGATACATTAACCATCTTGATCCATGATTGATATGAGAAAGCATGCCATCAAGAATTAGCCTTGAAAAATTAAAAACACGATCTGTAGCTAATCCCACCATAGCAGATGCAATATTCGACCCAAATTGCTCCCAAGAAGTACTTTTAGCACTAATACAATGTAACAACACATGTATTAAAAACTTCTATTGAGGACAAAACAATTGCTTTCTGAATGTTTGTTCTGTTAAAGAACCTTCATAACCAATATGCCCAAAAGTTTCCCAAATCAATTCTTTGGCAAAACGAATAGCACAATCAGTATCATTAAACACCAAATCTTCTCTAATAGATGCTTCAGTAATCTTCACAGTTCTTCCAACAACTGTAGCCCTAATATAAAATTCTTCATTCTCCATGTTTTCTCTGGCAGTAGCCCAAAATTCTTGAATCCATGGCTCAATAATATCCGGCTCCACTAAAAGAGCATAACTGATAGGTGACCCAGTTAGATAATCAATAATATCATGAAACGCCTCATTATCGTCAGTCTTGTCTAAATTTGCTACCATATTGTGCTTTGAAACAGTAGATCGATTCGCCATTGGTGATTATGTAAGCACAATTGAAATCGAATAAGAATGAGAGAAATATGGAAACGATGCTAATGTATGAATATAAGAGGGAAAATCGGAAAGTAGTTATTTATAGGAGAGATTTTAAAAATCACTGCCCAAAATAAAACAACCGTTAGCATTAATTACCTCTCAATATAACCGTTGGAACAGTACTTTAAAACGACAAACAGTACTTTCCCAAAGCAGTACTTTCCAAGCAGTACTTTCAGGAAAAACAGTACTTTGCCAAATTCCTCCGTAGAAACTAAGTAGTCACAAATATCCTCCCCTCAAGCAATACACAGGACTATACTAAAACCTTATAGTCCTCCCCTCAAATGTAGCTTAGTAATTAATCATGCCAATACTCACCACCAAGTGATTGAATCTTGAAACATCAAAGCCTTTGGTGAGTAAGTCAGCTACATTGTCATCTGTATGAACCTTAACAACATTAATGAGCTTGTGCTCATAGCAATCTCTGATAAAGTGATGCCTAATCTGAATGTGCTTGGTCTTGGAATGATAAACAGGATTCTTCACAATACAAATGGTACTCTCATTATCAATATTGATAGGAGTATTTTTGAAATTGAACCCATAGTCCAAGAGTTGATTCTGCATCCACAAAACTTGTCCACAACAACTTGCAGCAGCTACATATTCAGCTTCAGTAGATGATGTTGCTGCAATTGTCTGCTTCTTGCATTGCCAGGATACTAACCTTCTTCCAAGATATTGGCATCCACCAGTTGTTGATCTTCTATCATAATTATCACCTGCATAATCACTATCTGAAAAAGCTTCTAAGTGAAAAGGTAACTCTTTCGGATACCACAACCCCAACTTAGGTTGTTGTTTTAAATAACAGAAGATTCTTTTTACTGCATTCATGTGAGAAATCTTTGGTGAGACTTGATATCTTGCACATAAACAAACTGCAAACATGATATCAGGCCTTGATGCAGTAAGATACATAAGAGAGCCAATCATTTATCTGTATAACTGGACTTCAACAGGCTGTCCATCTTCATCTTTGCCCAATGAATTGATAGATTTAATAGGTGTAGTAACAGCCTTCATATCATCAAAATTAAACTTCTTAAGTATGTCAGTAACATACTTGTCTTGACTGATAAAAATTCCTTCCTTTGACTGCTTAACTTGAAGTCCCAAAAAGAAAGTTAACTCTCCCATTGAACTCATTTGAAATTCCTTCTAATCAGCTGCTCAAACTCCTTAACCATGGACTGTTTCGTAGCCCCAAAGATGATATCATCAACATAAACTTGAACTAACATGATATCCTTCTTGTCTCTCTTGATAAACAAAGTCTTGTCTATAGCTCCCCTCCTGTATCCATGTTGTAATAAGAATGTAGAGAGCCTCTCATACCAAGCTCTAGGTGCCTGATGGAGGCCATAAAGAGCCTTGACCACCTTGTAGACTTTGTTTGGATGTTTAGGATCTTCAAAACCAGGAGGTTGTTTCACATACACCTCTTCTGTAATAGTACCATAGAGAAAGGCACTCTTGACATCCATTTGGTAAACCTGAAAACCCATGTATGAAGCAAAAGCAAGAAATATTCTAATAGCCTCAATCCTTGCTACAGGAGCAAATACTTCATCATAATCTACTCCTTCTTCTTGCCTATAGCCTTGAGCTACTAACCTTGCCTTATTCTTGATAACATTACCCCTTTCATCTCGTTTGACTCTGAAAACCCATCTGGTTCCAATAACTTTCTTCCCATCTGGAAGATCACATAAAACCCAAACCTCTTGAAGTTTAAATTGAAGAAGTTCTTCCTCCATAGCTTCAACCCAGCTTTCTTTAGTCAAAGCTTGAGCAATATTCTTGGGTTCCTCTTGAGAGATGAAACAAGTAAATAAGCAGGTTTGATGGTCCTTATGATTCAGCCTGTTTTGTTTATACACAAAGCTAAGTAAAGCATTGTGAGGTTTTGTGAAACCTTTAGCTTTATGTCTTGTCATAACTCCAGAAGTAGACGGACCAATGATTTGATTAGTTGGATGATTCTTATGAATCCGTAAGATTGGAGACTGTAGAACTCCATATGCATCATCCAAGTTAGTATAATCAGCACCTTCATTGAAATCTGAGAAAATACCTTCATCTTCAAGCTCATCATCAGTTTCTTCTAATCCAGGCATGGTATGATCATCCAAATTATCTAAAGTACTGTCAACAGGTGCAGCAGTACTTTGGTAGAAAGTACTGTCAGAAGTACTGTGAGAGTACTCTGCAGTCTTGTTCTTCTTCTTTGCCTCTTCATAAGCTTTCCTTTGTTCATCAGTGTAAGAATGTGCTAATACATCTTGAAGAAGCATCTGATTAAGTTCCTCTTGAATAGATTGATCCTCAGCAGATAATGAGGATTGTGGTGCAACAGTACTTTGTTTTGGACAAACAGTACTTTGCTTGGGAACATTAGTACTTTGTTTTGGACTTACAGGATCTTCATCAGGAACAGCATCAGGTCTAATATGAACTCCATGAACAACATATTGTAAATCTTCTCTATTGTGCACAGGTTGATTTTCTTCTCGAACAGGTACATAATTCATTGAAGGAGTTAAAACCTCAAGATCAAACATCCAATCAGGTCCTTTACCTTTCTCATTGTCTTGATCTTCTAAAAACTCAACATGAAGACAATCTTGAATCTTCTTAGTAACTCTGTTGTATACTCTAAAGCCTTTACTGTTAGTGCAATAACCCAATAGGTATCCTTCTTCAGACTTGCCATCAAACTTCCCCAGATTATCAATGGTGTTTAAAATAGTAAGAGGGCATCCAAAAGGCTTCATAAATCGAATGTTGGGTTTATTGCCCATCAGTAATTCATAGGGTGTCTTCATCTGTGGTTTGGTGACAGAGACTCTGTTAAGTACATAGCATGCAGTACTTACAGCTTCTGCCCAGAATTGAATAGGTAGATGGGAATCTGCTAGCATTGTCCTTGCTGCTTCAATCAAAGTCCTGTTCTTCCTCTCTGCAACACCATTTTGCTGTGGTGTTCTTGCAATACTAAACTCCCTCTTTATGCCTTTATTTGCACAAAAGTCATCCATAGGCTTGTTCTTGAATTCAGTTCAATTATCACATCTAATACCTCTAACCTTGAGTCTCAATTGATTTTCAAGAGCTATTATGAGAGTCTGAATAGCATCAAAAGTATCATCCTTAAAACCCAAAAAGAAAACCCAACTGAATCTACTGCAGTCATCTGTAACAACCAAACAGTACTTTTTCTTATTTAAACTTGCCACAGAGACAGGTCCAAATAAATCCATATGTAACAGCTCCAATGGTTCTCTAATAGTTCTTTCCTCAAGCTTCTTGCAGGAAGCTTTGTGTTGTTTACCCTTCTTGCATGCCAAGCATGAGTGATCATTCTTGTAAGTCTTTGAAGGTAAACCTCTAACTAGATTGCCTTTGACCAGTTTGTTGATATTCTTAAAATTAACATGGCCCAATCTTCTATGCCATTGATGTGCTTCTTCAGATGTTGCTTTAGCCACCAAACATGTGGCTCTTCCATAAGAATGTAGACTCTTCATGTCTAAACTATACACATCATTTGTCCTTGGTACTCTAAGGACTACCATGTCATCATCAACAGGTTTAAAGTCAGAGGAAAGGATGAGACATTCTGTGTCAGTGAATAACACAGGATGCTTTTTATCACAAATTTGAGAGACTGATAACAAGTTGAATTTAAGCTCCTTCACATATCTAACATTCTCAAAGTCAATAAGCCCTGCTTTGATAGTTCCTTTGCCAGTAATCTTTCCTCCATTGGGATCATTCCCAAATGCAACTCTTCCTCCACTTATATTTCTAAAATCAGACAGAATCTCTTTGTCTCCTGTCATACTTCCAGAGCAACCACTATCCACAATTAGATGATCTTTAAGCTCCTCTTCTGGGTTGCCCTGCACACAAAGAAAAGAGTTAGTGATTTTTAGGAACCCAAGCCATTACTGACTTGTGTTCCCCTTGTGGAGTTACAAACTCAAATTCTTTGCGTATGTAATTCCCACTATCTTTCAAATGATGATCCAAAATTATCTTATGATCTTTAACATGTGGATTTTCAAAACTTTCTGGTTTTTCAACATAAATCTCTTTCACAAGATTATCAGCTTTTTCTTGTATCACAAAAACATCAGATTCACTTTTTGTTGAAAGTACTGTATGTCCCTCAGCAGTACCTTCCCTTTTAACCCATTCTGTTTTAACACGTGGTTCCTGTGATCTAGATCCCCTATGTGTATTGTAATACCTTCTAGGTTGATAGTGAGATCTCCTAGGATTCCTATTCCAAATAGTGTGTTCAGTACCTTGTTTTGGCTGAGCAGTACTTTGAAAAGTACTGTGAGATACTGAAGGTTTTGAAAAAGGTCTTCTCTGATGTGGGTGTCTATGATCTGGTGTGAAGTTTATGTGATTAACCCTATTTGAATTATTCCAAACTGGTTTGTGCTCTCTAGGTGTGTGATTGGCAGATCTGTTCTTTGGAAATTTGCTAAGATATTCTGAGTGTCGATCACAATCTTTGATTAAGTGATTAGGACTATAACACACAAAACACAGTTTTTGACCCATATGTCCAAAGTGATTTCTTTTATGTCTATGCCCAAAATTACTCTGCCTTCTTGGTGAATGATAAAACATGTTTTGACCAAAGTTATCCCCAAAAGGTTTAGCAGTACTGTTTTGAAAAGGTTTTGCAGAAGGTACTGCTTGTGGAGCAGTACTTTGATTTAAAGGTACTGCTGGATTTTGAACATTATTTTTAACAGCTTCTTTGGGTTTTTCAGACCTAGATTTGGCTACAAGCTTCTTCCTAAACTCCAGACTATCTACTCCAAAGCGAGAAACATCAGGCCTTATGGGTTGATGACTAATAGGATGTGGGACAGCATGATAACCATTATCTTTCTTATACTCAGGAGGTGGTTCACTTATTGAGCCCTCATTACTAGATGTATCTACATAGTTAATGAGTTCATCATCACTAGTGGTTATGTCCTCAAAATCACCTACATCCTGATCACTAGGTTGGTTTTCATCTATGTTACTAAAGTCCATTCCAAATCCTAAGCCTATTCTAATGTAAGCCCTTCTTTGTTTTTCAACATAAGTAACATGGGACAGACCAGACTCTCCCCAAGCAGCAAACTTAGCTAACAATTCATCTCTTTCCTTAGTCAATTTCTCAATTTCAGCAATTTTACAGTTTAGTTTCCATTCACTAAGTTTTAACTGGTAATCCTGTTGTTCATATTTTTCAGCCCAAGCCATTTCATTATTTTCATGAGTTAATATTTTGGCTTCCAAAGACTCTAAAGTGATTTGATAACCTGCTACCTCAGACCTAGCCTTAACACAATTATCTCTTTCAATCACATAACTGTTAAGTAGTTTTAGATAAAAAGCATAACAGTTTGAGCAAACCTCAGAGATAGGAGACTGAGTTGGTGAAGTAGCCACCATTGCAAGAAGAACAGGATCATCTTCACTTTCTTTGCTCCAATCAAATCCTCCAAAGCCATCATCAGATTCCAAAGCAGCATGTTCAGATTCTTCATCAAAAGCAGTGCTCCAGTCCAATGCTTCCACTGTGTCTTCAACTGCATCTTCCACTGCTACCATACAGTAAGTCACTGGTTCATCATCAAATTCTTCACTCCAATCAACTTCTGATAACTTCTCTTGAGCAACCAAAGCCTTTGTTTCAGTAATTGGAATTTCTTTGAGCTCAAGTTTTGGCTTTTCAGATGTTTTGTTTGCTTGATACTTAGCAAACCTGCACTCCCTTGCAAAGTGACCAGTCTTTTGACAATTGAAGCATTCAATTTGTGATTTGTCAAAGGTTATTCCTTGTTTTGGTTTGAAATCAATGCTTTTGCCTGTCTTCTTCATATACTTTTTGATCCTTGTAGTGATCATAGCAACTTGCCACCTGATATCAATTTCTTCAAGTGCATCTTCTTCAATTTGTGCTAGATCCTCTTCATAAGTGACAGGTAAACTGGCTTGTTTTGCAAAGAAGGAGCATACTACTTCATCTGAGTGCAAAGTGGTAGGTGATGGGGCCTGCTGAGCATATGAAGGGGGTTGTAAACAGCAGTACTTTGAGAAACAGTACTTTGAGGAGAAGCAGTACTTTTGACAGAAGTACTGCCCTTCTTTTCAGATGATAGAAAAGCTATACTGTGAGACTTAGAATTTCTTTGACCACTCATCTCATGCTCATACACCTTCAGTTGATGATAGAGATCATCAAAGTCCATGACATCCAATCCTTGTTGTCCTCTAATCATAGTAGCAATCACATGCCATATAGATGGCAAGCTCCTTAGAAACTTCAAATTAGCATCCTCAACTGACACTTCTGCCTTATATAACTCCAACATGTTGAGGAGATTTTGAAACCTATCATATGCAGCATCAAGATTCTCTCTTTCACCAACTGTGAAAGTTTCAAACTGTTGCTTCAGCAAATTTCTGTGCATCTTCTTAGATGCTTCATTCCCTCCAAATCTGGTCTTGAGAGCAGCCCAGAGCTGCTTAGCATCTTTAGCATCATGAAATTTGAGAAGATGACCATCTGGAATGGCAGATAAGAGAATGTTTAGTGCCTTTTCTTGATTCCTTAGGGTTGCTGCTGGTAAGACTGCCTTTGGTGCTATTGGTTGTCCAGGAACAGGAATGGGTTCTGTAACTACTTCATTCCCATTCACAATTACATTCCATAGAGCATGGTCTGTAATGGCAATATACTGCCTCATCTTCATGCACCAGAGATCATATTCTCCCTTCTTGATTATTGGAATTCTGAGTGAGGTGATTGAGGATGGTGGAGCAGCTTCAGTCGACATCTTGAATATTGTTGAAGTAGGATTTCTTCCTAGTCAGAGTTTCCACACAAGCTCTGATACCACTTGTTGGATCGATATATTTTAATCAAACTAACTTTAACTAGCTTGTTAAGGTTTAATAACCTCGGATAAATCCTAAGTTATTAACAAAGAAACACTGAGCAATCTTTATCAAGTACGCGGAATTTACTTAACAAAGCTAAGAAGAATAACTTTTATTATAAACTCTAAATCTGCTTATTATGCAGATACTCTAAACAACTCTAAGATTATCGAACTTCTCTCTAACACACTAAATAACTTGTGAATTCTAAAACTCATAAACTCGTTCTCTAAATCGTATCTCTAATGCCAATCTAGGAGTCCTTTTATAGGCTCAAGGATATCCTAGTCGGTTTACAATTTGTACTCTTGTACGACAAGTAATCTAAACATAGAATACAATACTTTCCATAAACGAATATAACAGTTCTTTGTTCTTGCAGTACTTTGACTTCATAGTGCAGTACTTTGACTTTATCTTTAGCAGTACTTTGACTCTTTGACTTCTTCCAGTACTTTGCAGTTTACAGTACTTTCATATCTTCAGCACTTTCATATCCCAACACATAACATCTCATAAGTCAAAACGCAGTTCATACCATAATCAAATAAGAAGCTTCGGCTTGGCAAGCGGGCGTGCGTCGGTCGAGGATCAATTTTCTTAAAAAGTGGTTATAGTTTAGGGTTTATTAAATACCTAGTTCTCTATAACCTTGAGCTCTGGTACCAATCTGTAACACCCCCAAATCTTGGTACAGCGGAAGACTTAATCAAGTTTTCGAGGCGTTACGACTGGATTGGTATCTCACACAAGTATAGCAAACAAGATAGTCATTTAACATTCAAAACCAATCCTTAATTTAAATATTCAAAACATTAATCCCAAAATATAAATAATAGGCCCAAACATGATTTAATAAAATAGGTCCCCATAAATTATCAGAGTCAAATATGATCCTTGAACCATGCCTCCTTGCCAAGCTTCCACCGAACACGTACTCCAAACATCACTTAAATACCTGAGAAAACATGCTAAAAGGTCAGCTTACGCTGGTGAGTTCATAGGTTTAAATTCAATAAAAATATAGTGGACTTGTAGGAGTTGATTTGCTATGCGAGACTTAATATAGATATACATCGATCACAAACCATATCATATCCAATATCACAATCCATATCATATCCAAGATCACAACGGGCCCCAGCGACTCTAGTCCAGCACTGTCGTAGCAAAGCCTAGAACGATTGCTAACCCCGGACTAGGTCCAGGTAGAAGTCTACTCTTAGCTAGGCAACATGTTATAGCAATTAGGATTGCTACCCTATTCTAAGGCAACAACTACCGCACATCTATCTAAACAGTCAAGCACATAAGCAAATCCAAATAGTTTTAAAGGTCAAAAAACAGTAGCATGATTCTCAACCCAATTTAGTTAAAAACATAGATAAATGTGGGGCTATGAAACTCACCTCAAGCAAGCAACGCACAAATAAGCACTAGCAGAAGATAACAGCTAATCACGGCACAACAACTATCGACTCGGCACAACCTATTAATGTAAACCAATTTTAATATATATTTCCCAAAATCAACGTTATCTACCCCAATGTATTCCATTTCGTTATTTCCAAAAATGTCTTGTTTCACCGTTTAGTCCTAGTGTTTGGTATCCTCATGTGGGTGTATCGACTCAATATGATGCCACGAATGCGCTCAAACGACCAATATGTGACTCAATGCAACACAATGAGACATCTAAGCGATAAGCTCCATAGTCCAATAAGTTTCGGAATAAATAGTAGACCTTATTGAATTCGTCAACTCGATAAACTCAATTATTTATTCGTGTTGCTTATTATCCCATAAACCAGTCGCATCCTAAAGAGTCATAAGGATAATTCACCCATTAATAAGGTTACCCAACGTACCTAGCGGGCTCTTATTAGATTCGTCAACCTAATAAGTCCGCTACCCACGTGGATCAACACTATTAATGTTAGGTTATGCGTAACCCATGCACACAACGTAAGTAAATAAATACTTGAAACTAGTATTAAATGCCCATAATTGGCATATTTCAATAAACGTGCACTCGAAACATTAATTACTTATTTATTATAAAACCTTTCCATTTTAGTCGTTAGTTTCCATTTTAAAATAATAAATAACAAGGCAAGTCTTGTTATCGCTATTTTTGGTATAAAAGCCTTTTTATTATAAATGTTTAATAGTTTATTAGCATTTTCATATATACATTTCGTCAAATTCCAATATTTGTTTCATATCGTTATTTGTTTCGAGTCCACAAGCACGAGTCATGACTTCTCGGCTTTTAATCAATCAATAGTCCAAACTATACTAAAGTCCATGTTACGGCGTTGTCGGGGTCAACTATTGACTAAAAAGTCAAAGTAACACCGACGTTGCTTAAAGTTGACGATATATATATCAAGTCCAAATAAAAGTCATAATAGCGCAATTCAATCCCAAATCAACTCAAATCAATCTCGTCAACCAATCAACCAACCAAATATACCCGAAACCAATGTTATGACCCTAATGGTCATGACACGGTCACGGTTAAGACCACGTGAGCCAAACAAGCTCTAGAAGCTTTTCGGCTCCACGCGTCTCATCCAAACACCAACAACATTAACCCAAAAGCTACCACGACAACTCGACCCGGACCCACAGTCCATATGGGTCTCGTACACCATCACCCACGACCCCATCGTGGGTCTTGGTGGTCGTACGCCCCAAACACACATCCAAACACTCCCCAAATCACTTCCAATACAACCAAACACAATCAATCAACCTCCAACCATTAACCAAACATCAAACCCATCATCTATTCCTAATCAAAAACATAAAACTTGACCTAAAATGCAAAAACCCAACAATATGATACACCACATGATACCAAATCACTAGCTACATGTTTATTTAAGTGTTAATTAGGTTTAAGCCCATGTTTCACCCAAAAGCCCTAAAAATTAAACCATGGTCGAGCCATGTAAGACCAATTTGTGGCTTATCAAGGCTTAAACAAGCTTGAACCACGTTCCATTTACCTTTTTACAACCCGATCTACAAGTTTTAATGAAAACCCTAAAATCACGAATCTTAATTTCAAGATTTGGAGGTGTTAATATAGGCTTTTGTGAGAGTTTTATATATGGGTGGAAAGAGGAAAGAGAGATCTACAAGATGGTGGTGGAGGTGTAGTGTCACTCGCCGGAATGTGGACGGAATTTGGCCGGAAGTGGGCGGCGGCCTATGGTGGTTTTAGGGTTAGGGTTTATTTGGTGGAAGAGAGAGAGTAGAGAGAGAAAGGTGTGTTTGTGTGTGTTTTTAGTGAGAGAAATAAAAGAGATGAATGAGGTAGTGATGGGGTATATATACTTGGGAAGGAGGGACCTCAAAATAAATAAAAGGTGGGGAGGGGGCGCCGACTAGAGGGAAAAAGGAGGGGTCGGGGTCGTCATTTTTCGTAAACTATCCCGTTTACCCATTCCCGAGCTCATATATTGTCCCACAAGTATCTCACGACATTCTTTCGACTTTCTATTATCGTCATTTATGTTTTTCCACGAGTTTTGACTATTTATTTGTCAATTTTCGAGTTACGGTCTAAAAGTTACATTATTTCTCGTTTTAGGCTTTTATAATGCCGAATCGAATAGTGCCTAACGAAAAGAGTTAAAACTCATATGATAACTCATCCAATAATGAAATAAGTCATAAAACCAATAAAAGATATAAAATCAAGTCATGGTCGATAAAAATAGTGATAAAGGCAAAAGCTCGGTTTAGTTTAACGTAATGCGGTTATCTAAAATAGACTCCCTAAATTGTCAGTTGTCACATCATATTATGTCTTAACATATAACTAGTGTATTGAATATAGGTAAACTAAAGAAAAGCACTGCCAATCGTGTACAAGAAGACCAAATGAAATGAAATATGGTGAAAAGCACTTCTCTTTTTTCTAACAAACTTGAGTTTTTATAAATATTTAATGTATCAAATATGACTGTAGGCTTTGTATTTTTTCAATAATAATCTTAAATTTTGAATATAATGTTTCCATGCCCACTTAGAATTAACAAGGTTGATTAAAAACGTAATGTATATTGGCCACCATTCAATGATTTTTATTTTATTGATATCACAGTACATGGTACATTAGATGGGGTTAGAACACCATATCCAGTGGCCGAATAGATTCCTTAAGTGTATGTCTATTGCAAATATAAAAGGGTGTTTATGCATGTATACTGCAGTTCTTAGGTGTGTTCAAGGGTGCGTCGATGGCCCTGAATCTCCGTCTTGTTGGAATTCTTATCCTAAGAACACTGCTTTGTTCTATGGGGCGTTTTCTTCTTACTTATGTGAAAATGAGAATAAGTTGATGAGAAGTGGTAGTAATAGGAATATTAATATTGATTATGGTGGAAGGGGGAAAATGAGGCATGAAGACGTTATCAAAGCGACATCTCTTGCAGCTAATGGGCAGCCATTTGAATTTGCTTATTACCAACATGCATGCACTCTGGATTTTTGTCTTAAGGCTTCAACTTTGATTGCTTTGCTGAATAATAAGCGGTGCGCTGGAATGAGGTTTAAAATGGCTTTTGAAACAAAGGATTCATCAAGTATAAGCTGGTTCATGCGAACTAGCTGTATCGTCTGTTGAAGTTGTTGACTTGTTTAACTGGCCTAATTCCCCATGGTGTCTTCTACAGGTAACAAATATATTTGAAAAAGATCTTTATAATCCTATATGTCTATAATAAAGTACTAAAGTGTCTGATGCACTGCATTCCGGTAGTATTGTTGGATCGATTTGTTGAATAGAGTATGTCTGCCATAGTTTCTCTAAAAGATAGGCCTGAATTATCACGTTTTACTATTGTGACAATAAACTCTTAATTTTCCTATTAAAACAAAAAACTTTCTTAATGACCCTTATTATAACCAAAAAAGTTTCTTAATGACCCTTATTGTAACCAAATTTCTTAATGACCCTTATTAAAACAAAAAATCCGCAAAATCACGTTTCTTAATGACCCTTATTTTATCAACTGCTATCATTTTACTTATCATTGTCATTTTAAATTTACATGTAATTTTCAATTTCAGTTAAATGCAATTTAATTTTGTTTATGCAATTTTCCTGCTACAGTCTTAGTTTTTTTTTTTTTTTTTTTTTTGTCTCAAATCCTTGTTACTCTTCTGATTAAATTGTTGTTATAAACCTGTATAAGCTCTTGTGAGCTTTTGTTTCAGTTTGCAAATCAGTTTTTACAAGTTACAAAGCCTAAACTTAGTTTTCAAAATTCAATTTTGCCCCAAAGGGGGTGTTTGGAACAGTTTGTTTATGGGTCAAAATTCAGTTCTTGACCCATGTTTGGGTCAAAATAAGTTAGCTTACTCTCAAATCAGTTTAATATTTAGTTTCATAATCTCTTATAACAGTTTTAGATACACAATTACTTATTGGAAATGTCATGAAAATTTGGCAAGTCTGTCTAACAGACCAAACTGTCACTTTTTGAGCTTAAATTTAGATAGGCTATAATTAGATTTAGGAGTTAATTTTTAGTTTACAATAAGTTATATGTATGAACATGATCTTTTTTAGCTTAATATGCTTGGAAAGCATTTGACAGCTTATTTATAAGCTGCAAATGCCCCCCCTTAGTTCCCTTTGGTTCTGTCACAGCAGCCAAACAACCCTCTTTACAGCTTATTATTAAGTTGTTAGAGGGGGCCTAATTTCCCCATTTTTGATTTTTTAGATTCCTTATAGTGCTAAATATATATGTCTTCACTTACTTTTTAGTTTAGAAGCTTTTAGAGCTTATTTTTAAGCTCTCATCCCCTTATCATGCTTGTTTCTACCAATATATATTTAACTTAGTGCATCTTTACCTGAACTTGTGTCTACGGGCTGTAAAATTATATCTGTGTTGCAACTTTTGCATATACTGCCTAAAACCTTGATGCTTGAGGAAGAAAATAGATGCACCTTAGGTATTACAGTAATAATATCTTGCAAGGTATGAGGGCCTTGAAGTGTCATGGTAGTATATAAAATACAAGTCTCAGTAGACATATTCTTGCACATTAGCTATTAATGTACATGATAATATAGCTAAAATAGTTGACTGATAGGTAACAGATGAGGGCATTCGACCATTATCATTGCGAAAAAATAGCCCTTGGTTTGAGGAACATAATTTTATCTTGTGAAAAGCATAAGGATAAGGATACTGATGGCTTGTGAAAAGCATAAGGATAAGGATAAGGACAATAATATGGAAAGTATTACGCTTCAAAATCTTTTTTTTTATCTTGTGAAAAGCATAAGGATACTGATGGCTTGGGTGAACAAGTCTGATTCACGAGCTGAAGCTGATGATATTGCTAAAAGATGGTTTGGACTTCATGCAACTAAGATTATTTTTTAATGGTTTTGCAATTTAATTGTATCTATGTTTTAGGGTTAAATTAAATAATTGAATTGTGAATTTGCTTATAACATGTAGTTATTTCCAAGAAGTCTTTGGCTTGACCAGAAACCAAACAACTCATTCAATGGCCCATTGATGAAACTGAAATGTTGCATGAAAACGAAGTCGGTTTTGAAGATAAGAAACTTCAAGGTGGATCAATACATGAAGTTGTCAGCATAACTACTGCACGGGTAATTAGCCCTTTTGATTGAAAATCATACTTTTGTTTAGGTTTTCTTACAGTACAAAAACCTCCGATTTATCCACCATTCCCCATGAGAGGAAAGCCCTATTAGTTTACCTAAATTATCGATGCTAAAACAAAACAACGTAAGTAAACTTGGTTTATAAAGTTTTGTAATTAAACTTTTTTAAATAATATATATATGACCCTTTATTACGTTTGTAAAAGATAATTAAAATCCAAAATTAAGAACCATAATTGTTTTTATAAATAGATAAAAATACATTATTCGAAAGTTTAGAAAAAAACTTTGTGCATGCACATATATTATAACTAGTTTAATATATATTGTAATTTGAGCCTATTCCATAGTTTTACTTTTGGTGTTCTGTGAGATCAAAAAGGTCAAATTTGGTTTGCTAAGAATATCAAGTATGAAAACATATAGTGTTAAAATAAAGATTCGGTAACAATAATTGAAACGAAAGTCAAGAAGATGATGCTATATGGTAATTGCTCACTTGAATATTTGCACAATGACTCATTTTATTGTCTCCTTTCATTGTTTCGGTTCCCATTTTTTACTAGAGACAAGATAACTCGCAAGTTATAATTAGAGCTACAAATGAATTGGGCGAACACGAACATAGTCTTGTTCATGTTCGTTCATTTAATTTTAACCGGACAAATAAATAGACACGAACACTTAAACAGGCGATTTTTTTTGTTCATGTTCTTTTATTAAGAAAATTAGTTGTTTATGTTCGTTCATTAAAACACTAAACGAACATACATAAATGAAAATAGACAAACAAATATAAAATTTATTAAATTAACAATATATTGTTTTATAAGTGTTGTTTTGTTTAAACAAATCAATTATAAAATTATAAATTAAAATATATGATATACGGGAATATAAATAAATAAATGAACATAAACGAACGCATAAACGGATGTTCATTAACATAAATGAACGGACGTGAATTTTGTTCATGTTGGTTCATTTAAGAAACAAACGCAAAATATTTTTAATGTTCGTTCATTTAATAAATAAACGAACAAAAACAAACATTTTACCGAACGGTTCATGAAATATTCATTGAACGTTAGTTCGTTTACAGCCCTAGTCATGATCGACCGTAAACTACTCAAATCAACTCGATCAAAACAAGTCGAGTTACTCGAGCATACTTCGAGCTCCAAAATACTCTGCTCGTAAAGCTCGCGAGCCTAATCGGGCTTCGATTAAGTTACATTTTCACCATTTTTTATACATGTAATTACTTAGTATACATAAAATCGA
Source organism: Chrysanthemum seticuspe (assembly GCA_019973895.1). Lineage (NCBI taxonomy): Eukaryota > Viridiplantae > Streptophyta > Magnoliopsida > Asterales > Asteraceae > Chrysanthemum > Chrysanthemum seticuspe. The sequence continues at coordinate 258,097,802 of BPTQ01000004.1, forward strand.
GTCGAGTCGAGCTTGATATGCCGACTCTTCATTAAGTTTTGAGCTCAAGTTTTTAATGACGAGTTGAGCTCGAGCTTGAGCTCGAAATCTAGAATTCAAACAAGCTCGAATCAAGTTTTAAGCTTAATTTTTTGTATTCGAGTTTGAGTTTGGCAGTGCTCAGCTCAACTCGGCACATTTAAACCCATAAATTCCCGCCGTGAAATGCTGCATTCACAGGGTGATTTTCTATATTAAAGTTGAGAAACATAAGTGTATGCAACACTAACTCAAATCATGGTACTTTAAATTTCTCACATTATAATTTTCAAGAATCTTCTATTCTCGAGAATTTCGATTACTTCTTTCAACGAGTTGATTAAGTGAATATATGGTCCCCGCGGTTTGCTTAAAGTTTCACCCACAATCCTTAAAAGTTCAAAATTGTACGGATAGTCCTTATCTCTACATAAAATAACATTTATAGTCCATTTTTAACTGATGTTAAGTGAGTTCCGGTACCATTTCCATGTTAGCCCTTTTGGTTAAAGGTCATTGCATCCTCTATCCTTTATTAAAATGGCCATTTATAATTTAAAGTTTTTCGAATTTAGGTACGTTTTTAAATTTTTTCATACTTTTTTGTCTGTTTTTATACGTTATCGTCCAATTTTTATAAGTTTTCATACGTTCTTACACGTTTTTTTTTTCTTTTTTCTTTTTTTTTATACATATTTATACGTTTTTGTCCGTTTTTATACATTTCCGTCTGTCTTTATACGTTTTTCTTACGTTTTCACCAATTTTCTTACAATCTCATACGTTTTTCTCCGTATTTCTCCGTTTTTATACGATTTTGTCCGTTTTCATACGTTTTAATCCGTTTCCATCCGTTTTTATACGTTTTCGTCCGTTTTTATATGATTTCATCCGTTTTTATACGTTTTCTTAGGTTTTTATCCGTTTCATCCGTTTTTATACATTTTTTTCCGTTTTTTACGTTTTCGTCCGTTTTTATACGTTTTATATGTTTTTATCTGTTTTCGTACATTTTCATAAGTTTTGTCGTTTTTATACCTTTTTAGCCGTTTTTATACTTTATTTTCCTCGTTTTCTTACATTTCATACGTTTTTGTCCATTTTATACGTTTTTATCAATTTTTATACGTTTTCGTCCGTTTCTATACGTCTTTCTTACGTTTAAATACGTTTCTATCCGTTTTTATACGCTTTCGTCTATTTTCTTACGTTTCTATACGTTTTCGCCCGTTTTATACGTTTTCTTACGTATCTGTTTTCGTCCGTTTTTATGCATTTTCATTCGTTTTTATACATTTTCATACGTTTTATCCGTTTTTATACGTTTTATACTTTTTCTTACGGTTTCATCTGTTTTCTTACATTTGCATACGCCTTATTCCGTTTTTAAACGTTTTTCTTGCATTTTTATACGTTTTTATCCATAAGAAAACGTATAAATGGACGAAAGGGTATAAAAACGGACGAAAGCAGATAAAACGTATAAAATGAACAAAAACGGATATAAATGTATGAAAATGTAACAAAAATGGACGAAAACGTATAAAAACGAACGAAAATGTATAAAAATATATGAAAACGTAAGAGAATGCATTAAAATGGATGAAACGCATAAAAACGGATGAAAACGTATAAAATCAAAAGAAAAACGTATAAACACGGACGAAAACGTATACAAATGGACCAAAACGTATCAAACGTAAGAAAATGGTTAAAAACGTATGAAAACGGATAAAAACTTATGAAAATGGATAAAAATGTAAGAAAAAACGGACGAAAACGTATAAAAATGGACGAAAAAGAAAAAAGGCGGACGAAAATGTATAAAAACGGATAAAAATGTAAGAAAAACATATAAAAACGGATAAAAACGTATGAAAATATTAAAAATGGGGGAAAACGTATAAAAACGGATGAAAACGTATAAAAACGCAAGAAAAATGTATAAAACAGACAAAAACATATGGCAATGTGAGAAAACAGGCGAAAACGAATTAAAACGTATAAAACATAAGAAATCGTATAAAAACGTAACAAATTGGACGAAAACGGATAAAAAGTATAAAACGGATGAAAACATATAAAAACAGACGAAAACAGATAAAAATGTATGAAAGTGTATAAAAACGTACCTAAAGTAAAAAAAAAACTTTAATATGTAAACGACTGTTATTATAAATGATAGACGATTCAACGGTCTTTAATCAAAAGGGCTAACATGTAAATGATAATGGAACTCACTTAACACGAGTTAAAAACTTGACCATAAGTGTTATCTTTTTGCAGAGATGGGGACTATCTATGCAACTTTAAACTTTTAAAGAATGTGGGTGAAAGTTTGGGCAAACCACAGGAACCGTCCATGTAATTTACTCAATTTAATTAGCGGGATAGTACATGGGTGTTCGCTTTGAATAAATAGTACTCGTAGTAAATTTCTGCGCATGTGTAATTGATATTGAGAGACATAGCTAGTGTGGGCATTTCTCTTAGGCCACAGGCTTTACCATGTAAATGACTCGAAGACGAGTTAAGATAGAGGATTGGTCACCGTCAAAATTTTGTTGTGCATCACAACATACACCTTATGAGACATGTCGATCTAGTCTACAATAACGACCATAGTGACATCGTAAGAAGAGACTCATACCTATAAAAATTATGATAGTACTAGGTTTTTATGATTTATCTTTCGAGCATTGATACATTGGGAAGACGAGATTGACTTTAGTGGATTTAGCGGGGGTGAGGGCCTGCATCTTTCTAAGCTGGGATACAATTACAAGAGAAAAAACAATTTGAAGATGAAATGTCTCTATTAAACCATTATTGATTAGTTGTACAAGTCGATCACAGCTACACAAAAATGATGTGATTAATACCGTAAGATGTGGGTTCAAGTTTTTGGTTTAACAAACACTTGGCCTTTCGGAACCACTTGAGCTCAAAGGTCCTTTAATTTACACGCGTATATGGCTTTGTGAATTGTGATCATTTGGATTCTCTTTTGAACAGGCTTGTTAGGATTCTTTTGGTCTTATTCGTGCACATAGTTGTATATATACACATGGACGAAACCAAGACCAAATATGATCAGATGCATAAATTTTTTGGATTCGTAATATAGAAACACATTTCGATGAACCGGGTACATATAAGATACGTTTAGGAAAAATTGATGTTTTTTTTTTTTAAATTAACACTATATCGTAAAAATCTATAGGGGTTTCGGGCACGGACGATAACCCTGGTTCCGTCCGTGTATACACATGTACATATCTCTTAGCTGATCTTGGTTTACGACTTGTCTCTCACTTCATAGAAGATGCTTTTTGGCATGTGTGTTGGAGACTATTTGTTTGTCTAAGAATGTAACGTAATAAACAAGTTGATTCATAGTTGGAAACAAAGAAAAAAAAGGAGGACAGGCTAATGATATATTAATAAAGCTGGCAATCACATGAAGGAAGTTATAAAAAATACAACAACAACAACAACAACAAAACCCAATCTCGCCGGGGCGGGGTATGAGGGAGGTAAAATGTAGACAGATCCTACCCCTGCCCCAGGATAAACCCGGGAGTAGAGAGACTGCTTCCAACGAGACCTCCGGCAAGTGCAGGTGTGCGGGTGAGAAAGAAAAGAAGAGAAAGCAGTAGACAGTAAACAAACAAGTACAAGCAAGAACGAAAGCAAGACAAACAAGACAAGGGGGCACGGGAGAGGGCACAGGCAAAGGAACACAAAAAGGCACAGACAAAAAAACAAATGGCCAAAGTCATAGGAAAAGCAGGCAGACCAAATGGAGCAACAAAAAGCGACAGCAGAACAAAACAAGGCACCAGAAAACAAAACAGGATAAGAAAAGCAGGCAGATCCAACCTAAGAACACAAAGCAAAAGCAAAGCAACGCACGGGGCCTAAAGCTACAGCATAGCAAAAAGGGCCAAAAAAGCCTAACCCACCCCAAAACACCTAAAACCCACCTAAGACCCTAGCCAAGTCTAACCGCAAATCCTAATCCTATCTCTTCACCCCTTCCTATCTGAAGTTATAAAAAATGTTACAATCAAATATAAAATCTCTTGGAATATGGATCATATTATTTTTCTAACAAACTTATTATTATTAATTCAACCACGTGAATTGGACAATATGAGTTTGTTTGGTAGCAAGTACTACGTATATAAAAAAGCATTTTTGAGCAATTAGCATTTGGTTATATGCTTGTTTGGAATGATCAGCATTTAGTATTTATAGAGAGAAAGAGCTAAATGCTTATTGAAACAACATTTTAAGAGCGGTGGAATTAAAAAATTACTTAAACAACTCCATGCAATTTATTTAAAAAGTTTATATTTGAATATGTATGCCCTTTGTGTCATTTTACACATTATTATTACAACTACAGTTACTCTACCAAACACTTTTATAAAATTAACTGCTAATATTAACTGTTATTGCTAACTGGTTACTGCTAACTACTCCTGCTAACTTCTACGGCTAATTTTGACATACACACCCTATATCTTAGCTTTTGAAATCTTCTGGTAAACAATTTGAATATTTCCGTTAGATCTAAAATTTTATTTCGGTCATCTTCGCATTTTTAAGTCATGGCAACTTGTTATAATATCACTTTTTCCATTGCCTCAAAATATAAAGGGTGAAATTTATGAAATAAATTCTGATCTCTTGAACAGTTGAACTAGTTGCTTATTTCTGGAAGAGTATATAGTTATATACCAAATACTACCTACTTTTAAGCAGGGATGATTTCCCCTTTAAAATAATAGTCATAAACTCATAATATGTAGAGCAATATTTCTAGGAGAAATGTGCAAGCGCCATTGTGGTAAGTTGACTACAGAAACCTTCTAGATAGCCATAGAGGATGTGACGCAATAAGACGCCGGCCTACTCAAACAACACATATCACGTAATGGATAAAAAAATATCAGCTGCCACTAAAGAAGCGAAAATTACTTCAGAGGCCTCTGCAGGGAGGAGTTGTCCTGCAGAGAACCTCCTTTTTTCAATTATCAAAAAAGGTCACCCATTTCGTCTCAAAGTTGTGCAGAACTACTTAATGGACACGTGTCGCTACCCTATTAATTATACGTGATATATTTAAAAAAAAGAAAAGAAAAAGTAACTCGCCTCACATTTGAAGCGAGATCTGACATTTGGTGGGGACAGCAGCTGACACAAGAGAGAGAAACCACCATTTCACATAAACTTTGAGACGAAATCCGACAACGTGGGCCCCGGCCATTTTTGACATAACTTTTTTTGGTATTTGATGTTGTGTTTATGTATCTCATTTTGACTTACTTTTGTTACAAAATTTTTGTTATAAAATTTTTGTTATAAAAATGTAATTTAATTTTTGTTATAAAATTTTTGTTATAAAAATGTAATGAACTTATTTTTGTGTTTATGATGGTGTTATTTGAAGCGAAGTTCTCTCTCTACTTAAATAAATTAGAGATGTCACAGAAAAACAAAATGTATCAGATATTGTCATTATAAAAAACGTTATGTTATTATTGCCTCACATACTTGTAAATGTGACATAATATTATACACGAAAAAAGTCATATTCATGTCATATTTCGTTTATATTATTATGTGATCAGAAAAAAGTTTATTTACTAGTCACATCCGTGTCTATATAAAGTCTCTGAAAAGTCATATTAATGTCATATTTCGTGTATTATGTGATCAAAAAAGGCTTATTTACTAGTCACATCTGTTTCTCTATAAAGTCTCTGACAAGTCATATTCATGTCATATTTCGTGTATAATATTATGTGATAAAAAAAAGTTTATTTACTAGTCACATCTTTCTCTGTATAAATATTATGTCACATTTAAAAGTATGTGAGGCAATAATAACATAACGTTTTTTATAATGACAATATCTGATACATTTTGTTTTTCTGTGACATCTCTAATTTATTTAAGTAGAGAGAGAACTTCACTTCAAATAACACAATCATAAACACAAAAATAAGTTCATTACATTTTTATAACAAAAATTTATAACAAAAATTAAATTACATTTTTATAACAAAAATTTTATAACAAAAATTTTGTAACAAAAGTAAGTCAAAATGAGATACATAAACACAACATCAAATACAAAAAAAAGTTATGTCAAAAATGGCCGGGGCCCACGTTGTCGGATTTCGCCTCAAAGTTTATGTGAAATGGTGGTTTCTCTTTCTTGTGTCAGCTGATGTCCCCACCAAATGTCAGATCTCGCTTCAAATATGAGGCGAGTTACTTTTTTTTTTTAAATATATCACGTATAATTAATGGGGTAGCGACACGTGTCCATTAAGTATTTCTGCACAATTTTGAAGCGAAATGGATGGCCTTTTTTGATATGTGAAAAAAGGAGGTCCTCTGCAGGACAACTCCTCCCTGCAGAGGCCTCTGAAGTAATGCTAAGAAACCCAAAGGTGTGGCTTAGATTTTTTTTTTATTATTATTTTTTTTTTTTAAAAGTTCAAATTCAAACTAAAAACTCTAGTTTTGAGTTAGCTTTTAAGTGTGTAAATTAGTTGACTTGGGTAAAAAAAAAATGTCTGTGAAGGTTGTCAAAACACTCTTCTAAGAGCAGGAGGTACGGTGGTGCCAAACTTGGTGCCAACGAGTTTGGCGCGACGCCAAGCTTGGCGCACCGATACCCCTGTCGCGCCAAAGTCCCTCGCGCCAAAACTAACAGCCAAGTTTTTTTTTTTTTTTTTTTTTTTTTTTTTAAATAGCCGTTGGAATTTAAACCAAACGGCTAGTTTTTGGTTTTTTTGAAATTTTGACCTCTTTTTTACCACTTTTACCCACTTTCAAATCCTATATAAACCTTATCACTTATACCACTTCACACACACTTCAAATACATCTCAACTTCAATATTTTTTCAAGAAAATGAATCCCAACAACACCCCTTGGATCAATCGAATGCTTAACGATCCATCGAACCAAATGATCGGTTCGTCTTCGAATCCGAATCCGAACACCCAACAACAATACTTTCCTTCGTTTTCTCAACAAAACTCATGCGTCAATCCCGACGAATACGCTTTGTTTTCTCAATGGAAAATGCAACAACAACAACAACAAAACGAATCACAACCAAGATCGTCCCACCAATCGTTCCACTTTGTTGACGAATCCGAATCCGAAGAGGAAGCGGTCATCCCGACCCCCACGTCCAAAAAAACAAAAATGAAGGAACCGGCGAAGGCAAAGAAAACGAAAAAAAAAGCAACCAACAACCGAAGAGGAAGCCGAGACCCAGCAACGATCGCGTAACGCATGGACCGACCAAGAAGAACTACTTTTGGCGCAAACTTACATTGAAGTATCCGAGGATCCAAAAGTCGGTGCGGATCAAGGTAATGAAACGTTTTGGTATAAAGTTTTGGAAGCTTACAACAAGGAAGCAAAAAAACAAAAGTTTGTAACTCGTACCAAGAACATGCTTACCGGAAAGTGGACTCCGATGAATCGTTGTGTCGGGAAGTTTAATTCGATTGTGAATGAAACGGCTGTTATGAGTGGGGATAACGATATGGATTTCATGGAACGTTGCCACACTTTGTACAAACGATATCATGGCGATTTTAAACATTCGTCGGCTTGGAAGTTTTTGAAGGACAAGCATAAGTGGAAAAATCCGGACTCAACAAATGCAAGACGTAATCGTCTTCGGGTTACGGAAGAGGATCCCGAGCATTTTGGACCCGACGCATTGCCAAGGCCGGACGGGGTGTACCGGATCGCAAAGAGCCAACGTTCGTCTAACTCGATCGCAAGTTCCGGTTCAAACCCGGAAATGTTTTCACAAATGATGGAAAAACAATACGAGTTTGAGCGAAAAATGAAGCAAGATGTTCTTGAGCGGGAGTCTCGAGCGAGGGTCGATTTAATCGAAACTCAAAGGATAGCCGGAGATATGCGGGTGCTATCTATGGACACAAGCACGCTCGATCCGATGAACGCGGCAATCGTGAGGGCCCAACAAGCACGGATCCGGGCAAAATATTCACAAGAATAATTATGTTATGTTTTTTTAAGTTTATTGTTTTTTTTATTTCTTGTAATGTTTTTTTTTATGAATAAAGTAATTTTAGGATATATTGTTTTTAAATTTTATAAAAAAATAAAAAATAAAAAATTGAGTTTGGCACCAGAAATTCTGGTGCCAATGGATACCCCAGAAATGTGGTGCCAAACAGTTTCTGGTGCCAAACTCAAAAACTGCTGACGTGGCAGTTTGGCACGAGCTTGACACCACACTTTGGCACCACTGTACCCAGTGCTCTAAGTGCTACTGAGTTAGTTGAAACATTATCTTCTTACACATGTTAGTTATGAACGGAGCGTAACTGATCAAAATTGATGGTTATCAATGATTTTGTAAGATGAATAGTAGTAATTAAGATCTTGTGGAGTTTTGAAATATTTTTTCTTTCGTTTAATTTACTTTTAACTTTTATAGAAACAGAAGTACTCTGAGAAGTTTGAAAACATGTTTACATACAATCGCATGTTTTCTATTATTTAGAGGACTCCCATTCATAACACCATAACACCAATAACACCGTCCACGTCAGCGCCACATCAGCTTTAACATTTAACATTAACATCCTCAAAAAACACCCACAACCATAACATCCCAATAACATCAATAACACCAATAACATTTCATATTTTCAATTTCAACCCCTAAACTAAAACAAACACTTCATTTATTAAACTAAAATAAACATTTCATTAAAACTAAAAACATATTACAATACGAGATTAAAAAAAAAACAACGAAATAAAAAAAAACACACTGCAAATAAAACGTTACAACAAATTAAAGGAAATGACGAGAATACGATCTACTGACGAGGTTTCAAGTTATATTTTTTGATGATTCGATCTTTTTCGTCATTGATCCACTGCACGACCATTGGATCTTGCCCTTCAGTAGGCGTCATCAAAAACTTTATCTCTTCCAACCTTGTTATTGTGAGATCTTTTTCCTGCGCGGCCCGATACGCCGCTTCGGAGACTTCTCGTTTCAAACGATACTCGTTTGCCATAGTTTCAGTGAAATAAGTTGACGAGCTCGTTCCTCCAGTGCTTGTTCCCCCAGTACTTGTTGTAGTCTCGGATCTTGCTTTCTTGGTAGCACGTTTCTTTCCCATGGGGCGTGGTTGTTCATCATTACCAAATAAAGCCTCGTTTGTTTGGCTTGGGACTTCGCCGGTTAAATCAACCGGTTCCGGCATGTCCCATTTCTTATAATGACGCAAAACCTCCCAAGCGTCATCGAGACCAAACAGTGCTCCTCTGTTTTCCTCACGATACCATTGCTTTGCCCGTTTCATCACATCCACCTCACTTTCCCCGCTTCGTTGATCCCGTTGCGCACGTATGTAACAAGAGTTGAACTTTGTGCATATCCCGTTCAACGTTTTCCATTTGCTTGACATCATGTCCTTGGTGCGCCGTTGAAAGTTGAGTCTATTGAACTCATTTCTGACCCGATACCAAAACGTATCTCTAGGTTGGCACTTTCCAACTTTTGGATCCTCCGAAACAGCTATGTAACACCTTGCAAGTAATGCTTCCTCTGCTGAATTCCAACGCGCAGTAACGACAACCTCCTCATCAGAATCAATTGGTTCGGGCTCGGGGTCTTTGGATTTTTTTGATTTTCGCTTAATACGACCTTTTCCTTTTTTTGGAGGAGATGTGGGTGTCTCAGCAACATCTTGTGTTTCAGTTTGTGATTGTTGTGACTGTTGTGTGAATTGTAGGTTTTGAAAGTTGGAGTTTAAGGTGCTTTGTTGGTTTTATTGTTGCCAAAACAGTAATGTTTGATGTTGTTGCCACATTTCTTGGCTCGAGAAGCCTAGTGTGTTGGGGTTTGAAGATGAACCCGTGTTCGGGTTAGATGATGAACCCGGGTTTGAGGGATTCCGCCCACCATCGAGAAGATTCAAGAAACTATCGTCGTTTCCTCCCAACATTGTTTTTTTTGCAGTTAATCGAAGTTGAAAGATTGAGAGTATTGAGAGGATTTAGTAGTTGAAGTGTGGAAAAAAATTGTGTTTTAATTGTGTATTTATAGTGGTAAAAAAGGTTTTTGAATTTTTTTTATTTTATAAAAACTAGCCGTTAGGGGTGGTTTTTGATTTTTTTTTTTTTTAAGTTAACGGCTAGTAGCCGTAAGAGGGACTTGAAATGAAATTTTTTTTTTTTTTTTTTTTTCAGCGCATAACGCGCGTTATCTTGGTAACGCAAATGGACCAACGGCGTTAAAGATTTAAACTTCCAAGGGTGTAACGCCGCTAACGGTGTTAAAATGCCGATAACGGGCATTACCCCGTTACGGATGGGAGTGCTCTTATTCACATATCAGTTTATTTCAAATTGGATAAAAGCAAACTTGCAAATAATAGAGTAGAACATAAAAGACACATAAATAAACACTAAATACCAATGTTGCAAAAAAAGGCATACAAGCCTGATTAATAGCCGTTTAGAAGCTACAAAGGCACCAACATTTTTGATTTGTTTAAATCGGTGAACCGTGGTTAATGATATTCAACGGTGGTTAAACTTTTCGAAAACATGCAAATATTGCCGGAAATACCTAAAACTCGTCGTAAAATTGTTTTAATAACTTATAGTCGTTGTTTATATTTATTACAAGATTTTTTTCAAGGAAATTCTTGCCGGAAATACTTAAAACTTGCTGGAAATAAGCAAAAATTGTCGAAAATGTCAATCCGATTAATCACTAATTAATCCCGCCTAGACCGATTACAAGCTACAAAAAGGTCGGCCACCTCCCTTGTTAAATACAACACTTAGCCTTCATATGTAGCCGAAATGATTTTGGATAGGGCATTTAGAAATAACTTAAGAAGGAACCTAGTTTTTTAGTAAAAGAAATTCCTCGCTCGTGAAGGATAGTTCGTGGGAAACCATTTGAGCGGCGAATATATGAGCTAAATGTACCTTGCACATGAAAGGTCACCGTATGAGTTTGCCGTTGGGCGAGCTTGATGTACCTCTCAGGCGACTTGTTGAAAACTCTCAGACCTTGACAGATCTTAAGCACTCGTGGATCGTTAGTGTTGCCTATGTAATCATAAGCAAACTAAAAGACAATCTCTACAACCCGTATTATATAGCGGAAAGTAAATACAAGATGTTATAACTAAGAACACTTAGATCCTCTATGGATCTTTTTATTAACTGAAACTCTATGTTTCAGATGAGTTTGCTATTACAAACTATAAGGTTCCTTTTATAGACAAGGAACCCTAATACTATTACTACCCAATCGACTAAACATTCAAGTATGCATTTAATGACTAAAGCACTAGATAAAGTTGAGCAGTACAATAATACCCATGCTAACCTTGGGCAGTACAAGAATAATGATGGGTTAGCATTTAAATAAAGCAACGCATGCTGATCCTAGTCAGCTTCCACCCTTCAGCAGTAACACGGCACTGCTTTAACACTTCAGTAGAATCACTTATTCAGCAGATTCTGCTTCTACTTCAGCAGAATCCATCGGCAGTAATGACAGCAGAAATCCTACTTCGCATAATTCCCAACAATCCTCCCCTAAACTGGAATTTGACTTGGTTAAGTTCCAGTTTCCTGACCTTGAAAGATCTTTGAGACTTCAGTACTAGAGGATTGTTTTCACACATCAGTAGCAGAGAACCAATAATAATCTCATCTCTATGATGATCAAACTTTGAAACGCCTGGTCTTTGCAGCAACAAAAGACATAATGTACATCAATACTCATCAGTTGCATACTATTCTCATCACATCCAGGTGTGTTATCTCCTGTGAGAGGTGAATCATTGAAAATAATGGATTTGATGTCTCTTTACCAATAGCCATCACTACTGGAGTAGCCAGATGTTTAAGTCCGAAAACTAAGGTACATTGATAACCATCTGATTTATGAGCAAACCAGCAACTATATAAACGGATTTGATGTGTCTTTACCTGTAGCCGTTTGCGCAGGACTAGTCAATTCTTAGAATTGGTGAATTGATAACCAAATATGGGGATAGTTGCCTTTACCACAATCCATATACTTGTGGGCTAGCCAATTCTTGGATTCCAAAAAGGAATAGACCATGGTGAATTGATGACCATACAACTCTCAGCAATTAAGCATGGGTGGTTGCAGACCCTATAATTTTGAGCAAACCATTACAGCTATCAACAGATTTGATGTGTCTTTACCAAAGCTGTACCCTTTGGACTAGCCAACTCTTTGACATACACAAGGTATATCTGGTGAGTTAAAAACCATCAACAAAATACAACAAACATGCAAGAGAAAGTTTTTTTTTTTTTTTTTTTTTTTTTTTTTTTTTTTTTTTTTTTTTTTTAAACTAATAACAACAAACAAACAAAGAAATCAATCCTCCTCTGAGGCCTATGCCTCCTCTTAAACTTTGCAGTTAAGGGTTAAGCATTCCAATACTGACCACAAGGTGTTGAAACCTTGGTCCATCAAAAGCTTTTGTTAACAGATCTGCTACATTATCATCTGTATGAATTTTAGCCACATTTATCAAATGTTTTTCATATGCATCTCTTATAAAGTGGTGTCTGATTTCAATATGTTTGGTTCTACTGTGAAAAACTGGATTTTTGACAATGCATATGGTACTCTGATTATCAATAAAAAGAGTTGTGTTCATGAAGTTATACCCATAATCCAGCAGTTGGTTTTGAATCCAAATGACCTGTCCACAGCAATTTGCAGCAGCAACATACTCTGCTTCAGTAGTTGAGGTAGCCACAATGGTTTGTTTCTTGCACTGCCAAGAAATCAATCTCTTTCCAAGGAATTGACAGCCTCCAGTTGTGGATCTCCTATCCAGATTTGCACCAGCATAATCACTGTCACTATAAGCTTCCAACTTAAAAGGAGACTCTTTTGGGTACCAAAGGCCTAAATGAGGTTGACCTTTGAGGTACTTAAAGATCTTCTTGACTGCATTGAGATGGGAATTAAGTGGAGTGACTTGATGTCGAGAGCACACACTTACAGCAAAGGTAATATCAGGCCTTGAAGCTGTTAGATATATTAATGAACCAATCATTGATCTGTATAAATGAACATTCACAGGTAGATCTGGATCATTGTTGGCTTTTGTTTTTGGAGCTTCATAAGGTGTTGTGGCAGTTGATTTGTCCCAAAACAGTCAAGAAATATTGACCAAAGGTTTTAGTCAACAAAAGTCTACTATTATGGACTCAATACAATTTCCCTTGGAATTTAGTGGATTCCCGGGTCGTTTAGTCCCACGGAGGTTGAATGGTGTGTGAAAACGTTCAGAAGTAGAATGATCACTAAGGATAACGATCTGTAAGGATTTTGGTTGATAATTACACTACTGATTGTTTGGAATTGTATTTGGATACAGAGCTATAAAACACAACAATCAGATTAAACAAACGTGTATAGCAAGTAAATAAAAAATGTAAATTTAAAAACTACAGGGACTTAAAATGACAAGTTTAAAACTAAAGGGTATAAAATGAAAATTTAAAACTTTTTAAACTTAAAGAAAATTAAAATCTAAAAAGAAAATATTTTACTAATATTATATTAATTTAATATTAATTAATTAATCAAAACTATTCTAAACTTATTTAAAACTTAGTTTAATTAATCTAAAAAGGATTTATAATACAAAACTAACTAAGAAAATTACAAATTTATTTTCTAAAAATCTAGAACAACTTAAAAGATTTATAAAAATTAAAAACAAATATTTTTGTCTTTTAGCAAAGGTTTTATAAATTAAAAACTTAATTAATAGTTCAAATCTAATTAAACTAATTAAAGGATTAAAATTAGAAAATAAAAAGGGAAAATTATAAGATTACTTTTTATAGGTTCTAATTAAGTTAACAAAGCTAGGAAAAATATAAAAACATGGTTTTACTTAATAAATATTAATTTTACTATTTAATACTTTAATATTAATTAATTATTAATTAAACTATTATTAATTATTAAAAATACTAGATGACAAAGGAAAAATCTGAGAAAATTTCTAAAAATACTTTAATATGACAGAAACTTAAGAAAAATATAAAAACATATAAGTGCTTAATAATAAGCTGAAAAGAAAATTAAAAAGCTAAATTATATTAAATAAATGCTATCACTATTTTTAAAGTTGATGTTTTTGTGTTTTTTTTTTGTTTAAACCTACTATACTACTGATTATATGCAACTTTTACAAAGACAAACTTTTTGGAACTTGAAAATAAGCTCAAAATGAGCTTATGAGCCTAACAGTTTAGCTTTTGAGCTTTCAAAAGAATTTTTAGCTCAAATAAGCTCACAACAAGCTTACAAGCTGGAACCAAAGGTAAATTAAGATGCAAACAAGCTAAAGTTACTTAAATGAAGCTAAAAGGCACAAAGAACCACACTAATAAGCTTTAATAAGAAAATAAGCAATTCCAAAATACCTATCAACCAAACAGGCCTGCAAGGTTTTTGGAGGCTAGATTAAGCTAGGGGCAAAAGCTCAGAAGACAAAAACAAGCTTGGATGTAATAAGCTGGCTTATTGAGGTTCCCAAAAAGCCAAGAATCTCACACTGGGGCCCACTAATGAGCTTATGAAAGGCTTGAGAAAAGGCTTGTATTACACTGAGTATTCAGTGTTTACAGGAAATGGGACAAACAAAAAGCTAGTAGCATCCCTATTAAATAAGCTAAAAAGTTGAAAATAAGCACTGGAATAAAGAGACAGCTAGGTGGGCTTTCCAAAAAGCTAAGGGTCAAGCCCTGGGTCCTACTAATAAGCTCTGTGTGAGCTTATGAAAACAAGCAGATAACACCAACTCCCTTTGCACAGGGGAGGTTTTTGGAAAATAGCTTAAAACAAGCTAGCAAATAAGCAATTTATAAGCTGAATAAAAATAAACTAAAATTACTCTAGTGAAGATAAGCAGCAAAATACTAATATCCTAAGAGATGATAAGCTAAAACCTAATATCAAGAGCACACTAAAATTCTCAAGTTTATTCAAAAACTGACTAAGTGAGAATTTGACTTTTTAAGATAAACACTAAAGTTTGACTTATAAGAACTTTGGATCAATCCTACTTACTGATTATGATGTTATAAGGTGAATTAAGACTATTTTGATCAACAATAACAACTAATGAACATAAAAGCATGATTATGGAACATGAAATCTACACAGTTAGCAATTGATTTGGATTAAAGGCAAATTTTGACTTTTAATAAAGTAAGCACTGGATTTTATGTTGTAACTGAGCTACTAGGACCTAATGTGACATATATCAACCAAGAACAATAGCATGAACACTCTCTAACACAGTTTTCACTCACAAATCCAAACAACCCTTAAAAGTTCTGAACTTGTGATTTCCAAAGGATTTCACAAATTAAGACCATGCAACTGATTCAAAACCTTATATTATCATATCATGAGACTAAAGAAGCATTAAACAACAACAGTAACAACATACAACTCAGAAATGACAATTATGCTATAATGACTGTTAAACTAATATTTTTAGCAACTAAAAATTCTAGAGAACAAGCAAACTGTTTTAATGTATAATTCTACTTAATTACAACTCAGAAACATAAGAACACAAAGCTTTAAGTTATAAGCTACTTATATAGTGAAATGCAAAAAATGCTTAAAAGAGCTTACAACTTCAATTTAGCTGAAAACACAGAACAAGATCCAAGAGAACACTCCTATAGGCCTTCCACAAAGCTTCTAACCCAAGGGCAATCCACAATCAACCCTGCTCCAGCTTCTTGATCATTTCTTTTGATTTTTTGATTTATAACTAATTTTTTTTTGTATTTTTGATTTTTAATTCTAAACTGAGTTTTAAAGTTTCTAATAGCTTACACAAGCTATATAAGGAGCTTATATGAGCTTATGAGTCCAAAACAACAACTAATAACAACATTAAAACATATTGAGAATTTAAGCTTGAAAATGGCATAAACTGAATTTATACTTAAAACTTGAAATTGATTACTGAAAAAGGTTTATAATACACTCAAATAACTTAACAACGTACTTGAAAGCTTTAAAATACACTGGAAATTACAAACTTAATAAAACGAGCTAAGCAAAATTAAATTACACTAGATAGATCTCCTCTCTGCTTCTCCTTCTTTCTTTATAGACTTTTAGAGACTCCCCACATGCTTCTGAACATTTCCCATCAACAATCTTGACCATTGGATGAGTCAAAACAATCTCAGCCTTCAAATTCACTTTTGGCGCCAAAAGTGGTTTATGTAGCCTGTGGCCGAAATTTTACAATTAATGCACTTTGGTATGTTGTGGAGGTGTAAGGGACATAAAAGGTGAAGTTTTAATGAATTTGGTGTGAAGTGGAAGCAAAAATAGGTTTTGTGAGTACTTCTCAGTGGAAGAGTGGGAGGGATGCATTTAATGCATAGTGGGTATATGAGAGGAGGGGGGATGAGCTGGAGAGTAGTAGGTGGTGAGATGGTGCAAGTGGTGGTGAAACCAGGGATGTGGAAGGGGTGGTTTTGGTTTGCAGGTGTGGGTGAGGGAGTGTACAGGGGAGATGGTTTTTGGGAGGGAAGTGGGTTTGACTGGGTTAATAATAAAAAGGGTCCGTTTGGTTTTGGATTATCACAAGGACCATTTTGTAATTTCCTGATTTTTGAGGGACTGAAATTGTAACTTTCCCAAACTTATCAAAAGGGCCAAACATGTCAAGTACCGATAATACAAGGACTATAAATGCCATTTTTCATCTTTAAAAGAAAACAAGGACCATTTTTGACACTTTCCAAAAGTTTTAAGGACCTTTTCTGCCATTTGCCCAAAGATTCATTCAAGGACCATTTTTGACAACTTAGAATATTTCAGGGACCTTGAATGATAAAACTCCACATTTTTGGATTCCAGGGACTAGATTTGCCAATCTTTGAAAGTTTAGGGACTGAAACTGTAAATTATGTAAACTTTGTTGTTTTTCATCAGTTTTCAATCCTTTTGCACTTGTAATACATAAAAACACATTTCAATGATATTTATAGTATTTTGTGGCATTTATGAGTGTTTTCAGATGTTTTTGCAGTTTAAATGGGAATAAAATGATGAGTATTTAGACACTCATCAATCCCCCACACTAAACTATTGCTAGTCCCTAGCAATCTTTTATGAAAAATTAATGGATTTCATCTCTTTACCAAAAGCCATTACTTCTGGAGTAGCCAATTATTTCAGTTCAAGTAAGAACCTTGGTACAATGATAACCAAATGATTTTGAGCAAATCACCAGCTTTCAACGGTTTTGATTTGTCTTTACCAGAAGCCGTTTGCTTCTGGACTAGCCAACTCTTAGATAAAATATCTTTGGTGAGTCGATTACCAATTATGGTTTTCCAACAGCCTTTACCACAAGCCATAAACTTGCGGGCTAGCCAACTCTTCAGTAATTAAAGATATGGTGAGCTGAACACCATACAATTTTGGGCAAATTGCAAGCCGTCAACGGATTTGAGATATCTTTACCAAGAGCAGTTTGCTCCTGGATTAGCCAATCCTTTTGTTTATTAGACATGGCGGACTGATAACCGTAAGCTGAGTAAGTGCAAAACACTTACTCCAAAAAAAAATTTTGGCCAAAAATGGGGGAATTGGGTGGTATAATTACATGATAAAATTCGTGAGAATTCCCCCCCACACTAGAAATGAATATTGCCCTCAATATTCAAAGTACCGGCGGTTATGCCGAAACATAGAACGTAAAAGGGAAATATTACGGCCATTATTATTATTTTTTATTATTTTTTTTTTGAATGAAAACTTATATAACACAGCGGGGGGGGGGGGGGGGGGGGGGCAACTCCCCCACACTAGTGTGGTAGAAAGTAGAAAGAAATCAGAAATATGGGTGAAAACCCATATGGTGTGCTACTGTTTTTGATTCACGAGTCGCTAGCTTGACTCGATCCCCGCATTTATTGGTTCATGGGGAAAGTTTGTAGATCCGGGACAACCATAGGTGGAATGTCCTCTCCAAAATAGTGCTTCAACCGATGACCATTCACTTTAAAATTTGGACCATCGGGTTGACATAACTCAATGGTTCCATAAGGAAATACTTTAGTGATGGTGAATGGTCCAGACCAGCGGGATTTTAATTTTCCTGAGAAAATCTTCAATCTTGAATTGAAAAGAAGGACTCGATCACCGACGTTGAAAACGCGGTTCTTGATTTTGGAGTCGTGAATCTTCTTTGTCTTTTCTTTGTAGATCAAAGAGTTCTCGTATGCTTGATCACGGAGTTCATTTAATTCATTCATTTGAATTTTTCTGTGATCACCCGTGATTCGTGCGAAACCGTCAAGTTATCTCACACAAGCTAGCCACTTGTGAATGGCTAACCGTAAGAAACTTAAAACAGTTCAGACACCAATGCAATGAAGATCAGAAGAGTATAGTGTTTCCCCAGGTCGTTAAGTCCCAACGAGCTGTGCGAGAATAATCAAACGAATAGTGATCGGGAGAATTTGAACGGAAAAGGGTTGTGATTAATTATGAACAATTATACCTAAAGGAAAAGGTTTATAAATTACAGGGGCTTAAATGCAAATTAAAAAAAATTTAAAAAGATAAAATATATTAAATAAACGCTATCACTATTTGCAAAATGATGTTTTTGATTTTTCTTTTATAAAACTTAAATTAAAAACTACGTGACGTACAAAAGAAAATGTGATACTGAAGCAATATTAATCCTAAAAATATAAAAATGACATTTTTACAAACCTAATGATAAGAGAAAATTTTTAGAAAAAGAAAATTATTTTTAAAACTATTTATCTAATTATTATTAATTAAAAACTATTTTTACTTATTTAATAATAACCTAAAATACAAGAAAATATGAAATAAAGCTAGAAAAATGAAATTATGACTTATAAAAATCTAAAATAACCAAAGATAATTTTCAAAACTAATTTTATATTTTTCTGATTATTTTTGTATTTTCTATGAATTAAAAACTATTTAAACTAATTAAATTGCTAAAAATTACAAATTAAACTATGAAAAATCTGGAAAAATATTTTTTTGACTTTTTATATTTATCTTAACCTAGGAAAAATGAAAACTTATTTTTTTGAAACTTTTCTGATTTAATTGTATTAAAAAGCTAATTAAAAAGGCTTAAAAACTGTTTTAAATGAAGAAAAATAGCAAACTGAACTAGAAAAATCTAAAAAATTCAATAAAAGTCTAAAATAATATACTGAATCTAAGAAAAATATGAAAACAGTAGCTTGTGTGTGAGAAAATGAAACTGCAATCACAAGTGCTTAAGAATAAGCACTCCAAATAAGCCAAAAGCTACAAATGAGCACCAAACTGATACAGAAGCTATAATATGTTGAAACTACTTAAAAACAACTTATAAAAACTATCTTAAACCTCTGAATTGCACCCTGCACAGATTTGATGATTTGGCTTAATGTGCAAAAACAGATTTTTACCTACTACTTTGCAGCCTAAGAATAAGCTACACTAATAAGCTAAATGATAACGCTACACGCGTCGTTCGGGGTCAAGGAAACTTCATTTTCTTCGAGCAAGTTTTATAACACCCTAGGCAGTGAACCTAATCGTTGTAGTGTAGTAATTAGGGTAAGCCACGAGTATTGATATCGTTCTCTAGGGGAATAGGAATGCTAGTAGGGAGTTACTACGCTAAGGTTAAGGTTGAGGAAGATTATTTTTTATCTTTTTATATTTTATGAAAATGGAAAAGTACGAATCTCGGGTATTGGATTTGGGGGGTTGGTATTTCTACCGATTACTCTACTATTATCTAATTATCTAAACTAAGGTTGTGGGAGTCTATGTCTAATTAATGTGTGCTCGTATGATAGTTTAAAGATGTGTTTACTTAGTTTGTATTACTCCTTAATTATCTCCTATTGATGGTTGAGTGTCACGTCTTATTCCTAGTTGCGTTGTGTTTCTAAAGTTGTAGGGTATGCGTTTCTCCCTAACTCTTTGAAATTACCAAAGGGTCTTGTCTACAAATCCACGTAGAGATTATAGACTCCTACTCTAAGGCACTCTTCGGATGTTTTAGCCTACAATCACTCAGGTAATCATACTCTAAGGTTCACAAAGATGAATCAAGCATTAAGTACACAACGAATGACCTATCGCATTACTAGATCATTAATCAACTAAGATAAGAAACAACCAATCAATATTCAATAATTAAGTTTCATACTTCCTAAGCAAACACACAAATAAATTAGCCGGACATGGAGAACATGCAAGCATACACACAAATAATCAAAGACATAATTGAATTAATGAAGCAAAGACTTATCTTGGTGTAAGATAGGGTTAAAAACCCTAAAATACTGTACAAGACACCTTAGGTTCGGTTTTAGGTTTTTACTCCAAAGACTCTCCACACAAAGACTGAAAAATTCGGATTCTATATATAAGATTACAGTTGCGACGACGTCACCTTATGTTTAGTGACGCCGTCGTGTCGCCGCCATTAGGGTTTCGTCTTGGCCACGTTAACCTTGCGACGGCGTCACCTTATGTCCGTGACGCCGTCCTCTTCAGCTTCTGACGTCGTCTGGATCGCATCTAGGCCGTCTGAGTAGCGACGGCCTACTCTTTCACAACTAGACGTCGTCTCTTGAAAACACGAGTTTTGCGTTCTGACCCGTCACAATAATTCTCCGACGGCGTCGCAAATAGAACCTGACGCCGTCGCCTTCTACATTCAGCGACTGTGAGTGTCTGATTTCGACTTTGGCCATTTTCTTCATATATTCGCGCCTTTCTGTCCAAATAAGTGTCATTCCAGCATTTTGCCTTCACGAGACCTAAAAAGTGAAAAGGAACGATATTAAGCAATAACGGATACAAAAGTGATCAAATAAGGACTTAAACGACCCCTCAAAATGGTACCTTTTAAAACCTTATCAAATATCCCTACACTTGTTATTTGCTTGTCCTCAAGCAAATGTGCTTTTAGCCAATTAATTTATAAGTTAGGGGTCATTCAGCATTAATTCAAAACGGTCCACAACACATATAAGCCCCGCAAAAGTCATAACAAGCACGGAAATTACATACTAGCACCTCACATGGGGTGTTTGGATACTCACATCTCTCTCAGGTGTATAAATGAAATATAACAATATAGGAAATGGAAGATAAACACTCATTAACCGGTCCTAGTACATAGATTACCATAGGCTTGAGAATAGATCAAACCTCCATCGCTTTGGCGTAAGCACCTAGGAAAGACTATCAAAGAGGTCTTTAAAGGGTTGTAACGTTAGGCTTACGGTAGGGAAATAAGGGTTTGGTGGGATAGGCTATATAGTGGTGGTAAGTCAAAAATCTTTATGTTAACTGCATATGAAGAATGGCGTTGCTAAGCCAAGACTCGACACTCTAAACTCTAGATAACTGAAATAAACAAATATAAATTAAAAGATAAATGTAGGATGGTAGCCCGTATGTTTTTTTTTTTTTTTTTTTTTTGCACTCTATTTTTTTTTCTTTTTCTCTTTTTCTATTTTTTTTTCGATTTTTTTTTTTTTTTTTTCATACACTTTTACTCTACCATCCTCTAAGATAACATCAAAATACTAGGGATTTATAGGCACATCCCTACACTTGAGTTTTTATTACTCTAACACTAATTTGACCCGAATTGAAAAGATCAAAACACTTGGGGTACATTATTACGTAAACAAAGGGAATTTGAATTTAACGTTCCCTTCCCGTCATTTCATAAACTTTAACTTTTCCCATGAATCCCAATCGTCCAAAAACTGTATACAAAGGATATGACTCGACTTAGCAACTCATGCAAGTAACTAGATAATTGAACTAAGGGTTTAGGGTGATAACAAACATTTGCACTAAAAGTGAGTGCATAAGGGGTAGGCTAAGGCGATTTGGGTGTATATTTGGGGGTGGGGTGTAAACAATGCTCTTCATTGATATTCCGGAAAAACCGAAATATCACGAGAACCGCGAAAAGGATAGGCTCTGAGGGGTTAACTAGGGGTATCGTGTACTAAAAATGAGTACAGCGCAAAGGGTGTGGGGGAATTACTCAACCGAAGTGGAAGAAGTAATTATATTACAGGTATCAAACAAGGGTTATCCTAATGCCTCTTATCATTTAGTTATTCCTAACTACACAAGTGTAGCCTCACTTGCGATCTCGGAATGCATCACAAAACAAGTTCTAGAATCTAATATACTACCGGTTCACACTCTAAGCATTAAAGATGAATGCTTTAATTCCTACTAATCTAAGGGCGATCCTCACATTTTGGTGGAATTTGGGTGGTAAGGGTTTTTGTGCTAGTCATGCAACTTCCTATCCATGAGACGCTTTTGTTAAGACTAATGGCCCACTCCTATATGTCATGAAAAATTTTAAATTTGGTGCCAAAATTACCCTAACCGACATTTCTCATGGTTTATTACACAATCACAATTGGACAAAGCAAATGGTCAAGGATAAGCATAGTTTCAAAGTTCCCGTTTTATTTTCCCTCCCTACACTTAAACTGAACATTGTCCCCAATGTTCCCCGAAAGTATCAAAGTTATGATAAAAGAAGGTAATTAAAAACGAAAGAAACTAATACTCCCCTGATTAGCTCGGTAGGATCCGTGTAAAGTGGTGGTTAAATTCTTTTCAAGAAGAATTATTGCGTGAAAAGCTCCTTCCAATCTTATGTAACTTCTTCTTGACAAACTAAACCTGCACACTTGAAGAAAACAAACGAAACCTTCGCGTAAAATCGGCGGTAATAATATATATAAGACTCGATTTAAACTAGGATATAATGCTTGTAGAATGAATGTTTACAGAATTTCTAAGAAAATTAAGACCTGGAAAATTCCAAAAATTTATAAGTAGCTCAGAAAACGAGAAAAAGTAATCTGATGTTTTTACTCCTTCCTGACGCCGTCAGGGTGCAATCCTGACGCCGTCAGGTTATCCTGACAAAAACTGGTCTGCGATTTTCTGGAAAAATTTCTGGAAAATTTACATCTTTAGAATCTGGAAAAATTTCTGCAAAACATTCATTATGACTCGATACAAGCATTTGACTCGAACAAACAAACATATATATCTTTTAATTAATTGTTATTCTCATGTTTACGTTTCTTTTGAAAACGTGTGTAATCCTCCCTACACTTATCCCTTATGTAAAATACCTTTATATGTATTAAGACGAAGTTAAAAACAAAATAAAGCATTTTTTTACAAATTTAAACATGAGGATAAACAATTAATAAAAGATATATGACACTAACAAGCAAACAATTAAGCATGAGTTGCCTCCCACGAAGCGCTTTTCTTTATTAAAGAGTCTTGTAGCTAGACTCGTAGTCGTGCTCCTACGTTTCCTCACGCATCCTCAATGAGAATTCTATCATGTTGACAAAATCTTCATCGACTCTATACCTAGGCCCTAAAGTCAAGCAATCCTTATAATAATGCCTCCTTCTTTCCCACATGAATTTATAACCTTTTTCGACATCTTCCTTGCTTTTGTCCTCAAAAGCTTTGATGTTGTCTCGATCATAAATGGACAAGTGGCCATACTCAGTTGTTTTCCAAGGCATCCTATAGGTGATCTCATCGGTTCCTTCCTTGAACCTAACCGTTCCCTCATGCTTGTTATGGCTCATTCTAGATGTTTCAACAAACGGTTTCCCTAGCACTACTTGGGATAAACTATAGTCAATGACGCATCCTACATCTTCTAGAACCATAAAATCAACTAGGTAGGTGAAATTTCCTATAAAGATATGCACATCCTTGACTCTTCCCACAAAGTTGCAAACTCCTCCCGGATACTTAGGGTCTCTCCTAATATTGAGTCGCTCATTCATAATGTCATTGTAGACAGCAGATGACATTACGTTAATAGGGGATTCCGTATCTATGTAAACGTGGTCGACACTCCTATATCCGATCATACAAGGGATTTTTAGGTTCCAGAGATTTCCTCTCCTAATCTTTGGGCATATCCTAATGATGGGTGATCGTGGATTATTGATTATGTATTGATGGTACGCAACTTCTTCCTTAGTGGGGTAAAGATTGAAGTAAGCACTATTTTCCATATCCACGTTGTTGTTTATCATGCCATTTTCCAAATTACTGCTAATCATTGAGCCAACAATAGCAGCGCTGACTACTTTCTCAACAGCTTCCCTAATTGTACTATCAAATATTTTCTGCAAATCCTGAAGGTCGGTGTTTCTACTCACATATCGGCTTCGACGGTTGTGTTGGTTATTGGGTTGGGTTTTGAGTGACATTGAAAATTTTTTTGTTGGGTTATTAAGTGGTGGTTGGTTATCATTCTCCATGATGAAGAGTGATGGGGTTTCGAACAAAGGTTACGAAGAAGGGGGATAGACTAAGAGAAATCTAAAAATGAGAAAAAAGTTTACTTGATAGGAATCAAGCAAAGAAACCTAAACGAGGTGGACTACTAACTAGCTATTCTATTCCCCGGCAGCGGCGCCAAAAACTTGATAACGCTACACGCGTCGTTCGGGGTCAAGGAAACTTCCTTTTCTTCGAGCAAGTTTTATAACACCCTAGGCAGTGAACCTAATCGTTGTAGTGTAGTAATTAGGGTAAGCCACGGGTATTGATATCGTTCTCTAGGGGAATAGGAATGCTAGTAGGGAGTTACTACGCTAAGGTTAAGGTTGAGGAAGATTATTTTTTATCTTTTTATATTTTATGAAAATGGAAAAGTACGAATCTCGGGTATTGGATTTGGGGGGTTGGTATTTCTACCGATTACTCTACTATTATCTAATTATCTAAACTAAGGTTGTGGGAGTCTATGTCTAATTAATGTGTGCTCGTATGATAGTTTAAAGATGTGTTTACTTAGTTTGTATTACTCCTTAATTATCTCCTATTGATGGTTGAGTGTCACGTCTTATTCCTAGTTGCGTTGTGTTTCTAAAGTTGTAGGGTATGCGTTTCTCCCTAACTCTTTGAAATTACCAAAGGGTCTTGTCTACAAATCCACGTAGAGATTATAGACTCCTACTCTAAGGCACTCTTCGGATGTTTTAGCCTACAATCACTCAGGTAATCATACTCTAAGGTTCACAAAGATGAATCAAGCATTAAGTACACAACGAATGACCTATCGCATTACTAGATCATTAATCAACTAAGATAAGAAACAACCAATCAATATTCAATAATTAAGTTTCATACTTCCTAAGCAAACACACAAATAAATTAGCCGGACATGGAGAACATGCAAGCATACACACAAATAATCAAAGACATAATTGAATTAATGAAGCAAAGACTTATCTTGGTGTAAGATAGGGTTAAAAACCCTAAAATACTGTACAAGACACCTTAGGTTCGGTTTTAGGTTTTTACTCCAAAGACTCTCCACACAAAGACTGAAAAATTCGGATTCTATATATAAGATTACAGTTGCGACGGCGTCACCTTATGTTTAGTGACGCCGTCGTGTCGCCGCCATTAGGGTTTCGTCTTGGCCACGTTAACCTTGCGACGGCGTCACCTTATGTCCGTGACGCCGTCCTCTTCAGCTTCTGACGTCGTCTGGATCGC
Organism: Chrysanthemum seticuspe; assembly: GCA_019973895.1. NCBI lineage: Eukaryota > Viridiplantae > Streptophyta > Magnoliopsida > Asterales > Asteraceae > Chrysanthemum > Chrysanthemum seticuspe. The sequence continues at coordinate 258,123,564 of BPTQ01000004.1, forward strand.
ATCTAGGCCGTCTGAGTAGCGACGGCCTACTCTTTCACAACTAGACGCCGTCTCTTGAAAACACGAGTTTTGCGTTCTGACCCGTCACAATAATTCTCCGACGGCGTCGCAAATAGAACCTGACACCGTCGCCTTCTACATTCAGCGACTGTGAGTGTCTGATTTTGACTTTGGCCATTTTCTTCATATATTCGCGCCTTTCTGTCCAAATAAGTGTCATTCCAGCATTTTGCCTTCACGAGACCTAAAAAGTGAAAAGGAACGATATTAAGCAATAACGGATACAAAAGTGATCAAATAAGGACTTAAACGACCCCTCAAAATGGTACCTTTTAAAACCTTATCACTAAACTCTAAACCAAAAGTTGGAACCTTAAGGAGACCTGGCCAAGAACTTGTAAACCAAAAATGAGCCTTGGACAAGCTCTTATGAGCTTGTTACAAGCTCTGCTCAAAACCTGTGCAGACTCAGTATTAACTGAGTCTGTGCACAGGGCAAATAAGACCAGGTTGACAAGCCGTTTTGAGGCTTGTACAAAATTACCAAAAATCTACAAAAATCACAATAAGAAACTAGACCAGTTGAAGTTTTTAAAACCCCAAGTTTCACTTGATTTGACCCAGAATTGAATCAATGAAAAATCATCCAAGATGGGCTCAAACTGACTTTTTCAATATTTGACTTTTGAAACAGTTTTAAGAAGTTTGACTTTAATGAACTTTGATTCAATCTTATGAACTGAATTTGATGTTTTGTGATGAAATGAAACTAATGCAAGCTAGTTCTATGAATTCTAAACACAAAACAAGTTTTTGCTTTTCAAAAACTCCAACAGTTAAGAATTTAAGACAGATTCTAGATAATTTTGACTTAGAGTTTATGCAGTGAGTAAATGTGAACTAGAATGAATTTCAATAGACTAAACAAGTGTAAAACAACTGGTCTCAACTATTGGACAGACCTCTAACATAGTACTGCTGCACAATCCAAACACTACTTAAATCATTATTTTGAACTTTGATTCTTCCTAAATTACAAATCCAAGCTATGATTTATATCAGAACAGATCTAAACTACAAATATGATGCTGATAACAAGACTACAATTATCAAATACCTACTACATTATTGATACAATTATGGCAGTAAAAAAAAAGGTATTTCAACACTTACAAGAGTCCTTGCCACAATGGCTTGCCAAACACTAAAGGTAACCACTGTCCTAAACCTATCATAAACCCATATTCAACACTGCATCAACCCAAATCAGCTTCCATGCCTGCTTAACCAAATATGCTTCACAGTTGACTTTCGTTGACCAAGGACCAAAGTTGCTTGAAATTGATTTATAAGCTCACAAAAAGCTATAAGTAGCTTATATAAGCTTATTTGAACTGGAAAATAAGCTTCTAAAAGCTTGCATATGAGAACTTGAAACTGACTTGTATAACAGTGGATACAAAAAACATAAAACTTAAATGAAGCCTTGAATTAATACTTGAAATGAGATTATATTGATAAAACAACTGAGTTTTAGTACATAGAAACAAAAGATAACAATTTAAGACTTAATCTAAAACATTGAGATTAAAACGACATAAAAGAAATTTTACAAACTAAAATCTACTTTACTTCTCTTTCTTCTTCCTCTTTTTATATGCAAAATATCTTCTCCACTTGTTCTGAGCACTTCCCACCATTTATCTGGACCATTGGATGAGTTGAAGTAATATTGGCCATTGATTTGATTTTTGGCGCCAAATTGGTTTTTGCCAGTGGGGGTTGAGTGAAATGGAGGAGGGGGCATTAAATGCATCTTGGAAGGTTGTTGAGGAGGAGGGGACATGGAGGGGTGAGGTTTAGCTGGAAGAATGGGAGTGCCTGGTGTTGCAGGTGGATTTGGTGAGGAAGAAGAAAAAGGTGGGTAAAGGGGTGTGTTTGTTTGACTTGGGATTTGACCAGGGTATAATATTATAAAGGGAGGGGTCAAATTGAGGGGGTCAAGTGGAATGGCAGGGTCCAAAGGGTATATGGCAGGGTCCAAAGGGTATATGGCAGGTCCAAAGGTGCAAAGGTTTAATAACCAAGGGCCCTTTTTGCAATTTCTGAAAGTACAAGGACCAAAGCTGCCAAATTTCCAAAGTTGTTTCAAGGGACCAAAACTGACAAGCTTCAATAGTACAAGGACCAAAATAGACATTTTCAAAATTCCAAGGACTATTTTTGCCAAATTTGAAACTTGGAAGACCAAACTTGTAATTTCTCAAAACTTTTGACATTTTTCACCAAAGGACTAATTTTGACAACTTATGATTTTAAAAGGACCTTTGGTGATTTTTCTTTTGAAATAAGTGCTCAGGGACTATTTCTGACAACTTTTGAAACTTGGGGGACTGAAACTGCCAATTATGCAAACTTAGCTCATTTTTCATCTGATTTTAAAAATTTTGCATCTGAAACATATAAAATGCAATTTTGGAATATTTTCAGTATTTTGATGCATTTCTGAGCATTTTTAAGTGTTTTGCAGTTCAGATTTAACCAAAAATGATGAGTATTTACACACTCATCAACCCGCAATTTGGATATCGAAGTTGGCATGTTTTAAGGCCCAGTATGCTTTGTGCTCTAGCTCAATCGGCAGATGACACGCCTTTTCGTACACTAGCTTGTATGGAGTACACCCGATGGGTGTTTTATAAGCTGTACGGAAGGCCCAGAGTGCGTCATCTTGCTTATCCGACCAAGAGGCACGGTTTTCGCCTACTGTCCTCTCCAGAATTCTTTTAATCCCTCGGTTGGAAACTTCCACTTGCCCACTTGTTTGGGGGTGGTACGCAGTAGAGAGACGGTGGGTTACACCATACTTTTGCATGACTCTATCAAACTGGTCATTGCAGAAATGCGTACCACGATCACTGATTATAGCTCGTAGAGTTCCAAACCTAGCAAAAAGAGATTTTAAGAATTTCACAGCAACTCGGACATCATTGGTAGGCAAAGCTTTCGCTTCAACCCATTTTGACAAATAGTCAACGGCCACGAGTATGTATTTGTTTCATCGAGATGATGGAAATGGCCCCATAAAGTCAATGCCCCAGATGTCAAAAATCTCACACACTTGAATGGCGTTTTGCGGCATTTCATTTCTTTGTGAGATATTTCCGTGACATTGACAAGCGTCACAGGCTTTGACAAAATCGTGGGCATCCTTATAAATAGTGGGCCAATAAAACCCGGAATCAAACACCTTTCTGGCGGTGTAATTTGGACTATGATGTCCCCCGGTGAGTCCAGCATGGAAAGCTTTGAGAATGTCCATAGCTTCCTGTCCATAAACACACCGTCGGATGACTTGATCCGCACAGATTTTGAATAAGTAGGGGTCGTCCCAGAAGTAATGTTTAACATCCTTGAAGAATTTGTTCTTCTGTTGGGTCGACATTCCTTTCACTATGAAGTTACCCGCATGGTAATTTGCGAAGTCAGCAAACCATGGGGTAGTAGAGTTTCCACAAAAAGTAACCGCATTGAGTGTTTCGAGAGGAAATGTTTCATTTATTTCCCTTTTCTCGAAAACATCTTGGTGTGGGTTTTCTAATCGGGACAGATGATCAGCAGCTAGGTTCTCAGCTCCTTTTTTATCACGTATAATGATATCAAATTCTTGTAGGAGGAGAACCCAACGAAGCAATCTCGGCTTTGCATCTTGTTTTGCAAAGAGATATTTGAGAGCCGAGTGATCCGTATACACCACGCATTTGGTCAAGATTAAGTACGGCCGAAACTTCTCAAACGCATACACCACGGCTAGTAGCTCTTTTTCTGTGGTGGTGTAATGGGTTTGAGCCTCGGTCATAGTTTTACTTGCATAATGGATAGGCTGAAAATGCTTGGTTATACGTTGCCCCAGGACTGCACCGATAGCAAAATCACTTGCATCGCACATGAGTTCAAAGGGTAAATCCCAGTCGGGGGCAACGAGAATGGGTGCTTCCGTAAGCTTTTTCTTTAATGTTTCAAAAGCTTCGATGCACTCAGGTGAGAAGATAAAAAGAGCATCCTTCTCAAGGAGATGAGTCATAGGCCGAGCGATTTTAGAAAAATCTTGTATGAATCTGCGATAAAAACCGGCATGACCTAAAAAACTCCTAATACCTTTGACGGTAGTAGGATGAGGCAATTTAGCAATAACATCGACTTTTGCTCTATCGACCTCAATCCCGTTTTTTGAAATCTTATGGCCTAGGACAATCCCTTCCTTGACCATAAAATGGCTCTTCTCCCAATTTAGACAAAGATTGGTGTCTTCACACCGTTTTAGCATTTAATCTAAATGGGAGAGACATGTTTGAAACGAGTCCCCAATGACCTAGAAGTCATCCATAAACACCTCCATTGTTTCCCCGATCATGTCGTGGAAAATTGCCATCATACATCGTTGGAATGTGCCAGGAGCGTTACATAGGCCAAAAGGCATACGTCTGTAGGCAAAAGTTCCGTATGGGCAGGTGAATGTGGTCTTTTCTTGATCCTGAGGATCAATGGGGATCTGAAAGTAACCCGAGAAACCATCTAGGAAACAATAGTACTCGTTCCCTGCTAATCTCTCAAGCATTTGGTCCATGAAGGGTAGAGGAAAATGGTCTTTACGGGTGGCTTCGTTTAACTTGCGATAGTCAATACACACACGCCATCCCGTAACCAATCGAGTTGGAATTAACTCGTTTTCTTCATTTGTGACAACAGTTATGCCACCCTTTTTTGGAACACAGTGAATGGGACTGACCCAAGGACTATCAGAGATCGGGTAAATTAAACCGGCATCAAGAAGTTTGAGAACCTCCTGTTTGATAACCTCATGAATCTTAGGATTCACCCTTCTCTGATGTTGGACTGCTGGTTTGAAATCATCCTCCATCAAGATTTTGTGAGTACAAAACTCAGGGTTGATACCCTTAATGTCGGAGAGTTTCCAAGCAATTACTTGCTTGTGCAACTTCAAAACCTTTATGAGAGCAGCTTTTTCATCTTTATTCAAATCTCGAGCAATAATGACGGGTAATTTATCATCACCCTCAAGAAATGCATACTCGAGATGAGGTGGTAAGTCCTTAAGTTCAACCTCAGGAAATTCTTCAGTTTTCTCAACTGACTTAACTTCCTTATTATGAAGCTCAGCGGGAGGGAGTGGAGGAGAAGTGTCCTGATTTAACAACTTCTCAAGAAGAAGAATATCTCCCTCCAGATTAATCTCATTGTTATTAACCCCATCTAGAACTGAATCACTAGTGTGGGGGATTGATGATGGATCATCATTGAGCAACTTCTCAATAAGAAGAATGTCCCCCTCGATATCAATTGGAGCGTGATCAATTTCCCATGAAACCGAATCACTAGACAAGTATGCTTCAATCTCTTCCAAGATGAAGTTGCTTTCCTCAAACGGAGTGAGATAAAGGGAAGGGTCGGAAATGATAGGTTGAGAAGATGTGGTGGGTTCCCCACTCACAGAATTATGAGAATAACCAAGAAACTCTTGAGAGTACTCCTCTGAAGCAATATCAATCACACCGATTCGGTTAACCGATTCAGCATCATAGTTTGAGGAGTACCTCGAAGTTTGATCGAGGTTAAAGGTAACGGCTTCATCACCCACACGTAATGTGATTTCATGCTCAAATACATCAATAAGGGCATGGCCCGTCCTTAGGAATCCTCGTCCAACAATGAGAGGAACCCGTGGATCAGCATCGAAATCAACGACGACAAAGTCAGCTGGAAAATGGAACTTTCCTACTTTCACAAATACGTCCTCGGCAATGCCAAGTGGACGGGATATCGAACGATCTGCAAGCTCGAGAGTCATGCATGTAGGAGTAAGGTCCGGAAGAGAAAGTTTCTTCCATACTGAATGAGGCATCAGGTTAATGCTTGCACCAAGATCGGCTAAGGCAAAGCATTCAACCATTTCTGGAAATACACAAGGTAAGAGAAATTTTCCAGGATCTCCAAGCTTATCGGGAAGCTTCTTCAAGATAACTGCTGAGCAGTTCTCGTTTAGAGGAGTTTTAGCCATTTCAAACAGTTTTTCCTTGTTGCTTAACATGTGTTTGAGAGTTGATGCAAACTTGGGCATCAGCATGATAGCATCCGCAAAGCTTATGTCAAAATGTAGTTCTTGGAAAATTTGAAAAAATTTATCCATTTGATGACTGGCTTTTTCGCGGAGCTTTTGCTCATTTAAACGTGATGGGTAAGGAATAGAAGATTTGGATTTTGAGTTTTCAACGGGAGCTACAGGAGGTTCAAAAACAACTCCTGGTTTGGATTTGGGTTTCGGGACAACTTGAGGATGGACATGTGCTGTGCTCTGTGAGCTAGTGGGTTGCACTTGGTCCTTTGTCGCCTCAGGTTCACTTTCCACTACCTTCGGGAGAGAAGAAGAAGAGGTAGTAGGAATAGCGGGTCCATCATATGAAGCACCACTTCTGGTTGTGATCGTCTTTGCATCGCCCATCGGGTTAGCGATCGTGTTGCTTGGAAGTTTTCCTGAGCCCGAGGGTTGATCATTTAAAGACTTCTTAATGTCAAAAATCTGGCTAACCAACAACCTGTTCATTTCCTCTTGGGATTTCATGAATTGCTTCAAAAGCTCATCAGATGTTGATACTGGAGGAGGGTGAGGGAAATTTTGAGGCCGTAAGTTTTGATTATAGCCTTGTTGTTGGAAATTCCCTTGGTTAGGATTCACATTTCCATGAAATTGATTCCCTCTATTGAAATTGTTTTGATTAAAGTTTCCTTGATGTTGGAAACCCTGATTTGGTCCGGGATAGAAATTACCTTGGTTTTGATAACCTTGGTTCATTCTAGGTTGGTTCTGATTCCGGTTTTGCATGTTATGATTCTGGTTAAAACCGGGTGGTCCCTGATAAGTATTAGCACGGTAGTTTGGTTCATTTTGAGGACGGTATTGATTACCTCCCTGATGTGAAGTACCGGCTATAGCATTGGCTTCAAACGGACTACCATCTGTGGCAGTACAGTTGTAGTATGCATGAGGGCCACCACAAGTAACACAGACCTCAACTTTCTTCACTTCACCATGTGATGGTGTCTGTGTGAAAGTGACTTTCTTTTGGTTAGCAAGAACCAAAGCCTGAATAGCATCCGTGAGTTTGTCAATCTTAGCATCGGTGCTAGATGTACTCACGTGAGATACTTGGTCAGCTTGGCTCAGACCATTGTAGAAAGTATCCATTTGCATTAACTTGGTAAAACCATGATGCGGACACTTTCGGAGCAACTCTTTGTAACGATCCCATGCCTCACCGAATGATTCATCAAATCTTTGAGTGAATTTCATTATCTCATTCTTAAGACTTGTAGTTCGGGATGGAGGATAGAATTTCACAAACTTAGTGACTAAATCCTCCCATGTCTCAATGGAACGAGGGGGTTGTTTCTCAAGCCAAATCCGGGCTTGTCCCTCTAGAGAGAATGGGAATAGAAGAAGCTTAATTGCTTCATGTGGGACATTCTTGTATTTGATGGTCGATGCAATCTTGTTGAACCATCGAATATGTGCGTGAGGGTCGTCCCGCTCAAAACCATAAAATTGGCTTTGGGTTACAAGATTAAGCAACCCGGTTTTGATCTCAAAGGTATCAGCCACGATGGCTGGGACAACAATGGCATCTCCGTAACCATCGATGGGTGCTTGGAGAAGCTCATTCATCGGTTTATCTTCTGCCATTACGACAGGAAGTGGTGGTGCTAGACGTTCCTCAGTCACGGCTGAGGGAGCAGAACGTCCTCTACGTTTACTTGGAATACTTACAAGTTCTGAAAGTGGACTTGTAGAGCTGGAAGAACGAGTGCGCATGCACTAAGTATAAAAATCAGTTTTCAAAAACAAATGCGAGGCAAAACGACAAGTGAACTTAAACCAATAATCACAAATGAAATGGCTTCTTTGAAAAAGGTACACCAAATCACAAGGACACAAAGGTAAGTTTTGATCTTTAAGATTGGGAACTTATTAATGTTCACACCCCCAGTTGGTAGGTGTTCTGCCTTGGTTTGCGGTGGTTGATTTTTATGTATTTATTAAGTATCACTAAAAAGACGTAGGTATGGATTTGTGCTAAGGGTTTATATACTTTTGGATAATATTTTTGGTATCGTCTCGTTTAACCAAATCGTACCTCTTTAAGAATCATAGTAGAAGGTCCTGCATTAGACTGAGACTGATATGTCTTTGTTCGTACAGGGCGGACCTGGGACTTGTTTTCTATGATTTGTAAGGCTTCTTTTGTGGTCTTGCTCAGGAAATTACCTCCCGCGGAGGCATTTAAAGAGTCTTGGTCAGCTTGGCTCAGACCATTGTAGAAAGTATCCATTTGCATTAACTTGGTAAAACCATGATGCGGACACTTTCGGAGCAACTCTTTGTAACGATCCCATGCCTCACCGAATGATTCATCAAATCTTTGAGTGAATTTCATTATCTCATTCTTAAGACTTGTAGTTCGGGATGGAGGATAGAATTCGTTCACAAACTTAGTGACTAAATCCTCCCATGTCTCAATGGAACGAGGGGGTTGTTTCTCAAGCCAAATCCGGGCTTGTCCCTCTAGAGAGAATGGGAATAGAAGAAGCTTAATTGCTTCATGTGGGACATTCTTGTATTTGATGGTCGATGCAATCTTGTTGAACCATCGAATATGTGCGTGAGGGTCGTCCCGCTCAAAACCATAAAATTGGCTTTGGGTTACAAGATTAAGCAACCCGGTTTTGATCTCAAAGGTATCAGCCACGATGGCTGGGACAACAATGGCATCTCCGTAACCATCGATGGGTGCTTGGAGAAGCTCATTCATCGGCTTATCTTCTGCCATTACGACAGGGGGTGGTGGTGCTAGACGTTCCTCAGTCACGGCTGAAGGAGCAGAACGTCCTCTACGTCTACGTGGAATACTTACAAGCTCTGAAAGTGGACTTGTGGAGCTGGAAGAACGAGTGCGCATGCACTAAGTATAAAAATCAGTTTTCAAAAACAAATGCGAGGCAAAACGACAAGTGAACTTAAACCAATAATCACAAATGAAATGGCTTCTTTAAAAAAGGTACACCAAATCACAAGGACACAAAGGCAAGTTTTGATCTTTAAGATTGGGAACTTATTAATGTTCACACCCCCAGTTGGTAGGTGTTCTGCCTTGGTTTGCGGTGGTTGATTTTTATGTATTTAATAAGTACCACTAAAAAGACGTAGGTATGGATTTGTGCTAAGGGTTTAAAAACTTTTGGACAATATTTTTGGTATCGTCTCGTTTAACCAAATTGTACCTCTTTAAGAATCACCTTAAAGAAAATACAGGATAGAAAACGTTACGATTGTTTTATTGTTTTATATATATATATATATATATATATATATATATATATATATATATATATATATATATTGTTAACACTTTAGGAAAAGTGTTAATGAACTTTTTGATTTTGATAACTTTACAAAAACTGTTTACAAATGGTGGTATATGTGCAAGTATGGGTCTGAAAATGTTTAAAACACGCTACAGCCTCCCCGGCAGCGGCGCCAAAATTTGATTGGTCCCAAAACAGTTAAGAAATATTGACCAAAGGTTTTAGTCAACAAAAGTCTACTATTATGGACTCAATACAATTTCCCTTGGAATTTAGTGGATTCCCTGATCGTTTAGTCCCACGGAGGTTGAATGGTGTGTGAAAACATTCAGAAGTAGAATGATCACTAAGGATAATGATCTGTAAGGATTTTGGTTGATAATTACACTACTGATTGTTTGGAATTGTATTTGGATACAGAGCTATAAAACACAACAATCAGATTAAACAAACGTGTATAGCAAGTAAATAAAAAATGTAAATTTAAAAACTACAGGGACTTAAAATGACAAGTTTAAAACTAAAGGGTATAAAATGAAAATTTAAAACTTTTTAAACTTAAAGAAAATTAAAATATAAAAAGAAAATATTTTACTAATATTATATTAATTTAATATTAATTAATTAATCAAAACTATTCTAAACTTATTTAAAACTTAGTTTAATTAATCTAAAAAGGATTTATAATACAAAACTAACTAAGAAAATTACAATTTTATTTTCTAAAAATCTAGAACAACTTAAAAGATTTATAAAAATTAAAAACAAATATTTTTGTCTTTTAGCAAAGGTTTTATAAATTAAAAACTTAATTAATAGTTCAAATCTAATTAAACTAATTAAAGGATTAAAATTAGAAAATAAAAAAGGAAAATTATAAGATTACTTTTTATAGGTTCTAATTAAGTTAACAAAGCTAGGAAAAATATAAAAACATGGTTTTACTTAATAAAGATTAATTTTACTATTTAATACTTCAATATTAATTAATTATTAATTAAACTATTATTAATTATTAAAAATACTAGATGACAAAGGAAAAATCTGAGAAAATTTCTAAAAATACTTTAATATGACAGAAACTTAAAAAAAATATAAAAACATATAAGTGCTTAATAATAAGCTGAAAAGAAAATTAAAAAGCTAAATTATATTAAATAAATGCTATCACTATTTTTAAAGTTGATGTTTTTGTGTTTTTTTTTTGTTTAAACCTACTATACTACTGATTATATGCAACTTTTACAAAGACAAACTTTTTGGAACTTGAAAATAAGCTCAGAATGAGCTTATGAGCCTAACAGTTTAGCTTTTGAGCTTTCAAAAGAATTTTTAGCTCAAATAAGCTCACAACAAATTTACAAGCTGGAACCAAAGGTAAATTAAGATGCAAACAAGCTAAAGTTACTTAAATGAAGCTAAAAGGCACAAAGAACCACACTAATAAGCTTTAATAAGCAAATAAGCAATTCCAAAATACCTATCAACCAAACAGGCCTGCAAGGTTTTTGGAGGCTAGATTAAGCTAGGGGCAAAAGCTCAGAAGACAAAAGCAAGCTTGGATGTAATAAGCTGGCTTATTGAGGTTCCCAAAAAGCCAAGAATCTCGCACTGGGGCCCACTAATGAGCTTATGAAAGGCTTGAGAAAAAGCTTGTATTACACTGAGTATTCAGTGTTTACAGGAAATGGGACAAACAAAAAGCTAGTAGCATCCCTATTAAATAAGCTAAAAAGTTGAAAATAAGCACTGGAATAAAGAGACAGCTAGGTGGGCTTTCCAAAAAGCTAAGGGTCAAGCCCTGGGTCCTACTAATAAGCTCTGTGTGAGCTTATGAAAACAAGCAGATAACACCAACTCCCTTTGCACAGGGGAGGTTTTTGGAAAATAGCTTAAAACAAACTAGCAAATAAGCAATTTATAAGCTGAATAAAAATAAACTAAAATTACTCTAGTGAAGATAAGCAGCAAAATACTAATATCCTAAGAGATGATAAGCTAAAACCTAATATCAAGAGCACACTAAAATTCTCAAGTTTATTCAAAAACTGACTAAGTGAGAATTTGACTTTTTAAGATAAACACTAAAGTTTGACTTATATGAACTTTGGATCAATCCTACTTACTGATTATGATGTTATAAGGTGAATTAAGACTATTTTGATCAACAATAACAACTTATGAACATAAAAGCATGATTATGGAACATGAAATCTACACAGTTAGCAATTGATTTGGATTAAAGGCAAATTTTGACTTTTAATAAAGTAAGCACTGGATTTTATGTTGTAACTGAGCTACTAGGACCTAATGTGACATATATCAACCAAGAACAATAGCATGAACACTCTCTAACACAGTTTTCACTCACAAATCCAAACAACCCTTAAAAGTTATGAACTTGTGATTTCCAAAGGATTTCACAAATTAAGACAATGCAACTGATTTAAAACCTTATATTATCATATCATGAGACTAAAGAAGCATTAAACAACAACAGTAACAACATACAACTCAGAAATGACAATTATGCTATAATGACTGTTAAACTAAGATTTTTAGCAACTAAAAATTCTAGAGAACAAGCAAACTGTTTTAATGTATAATTCTACTTAATTACAACTCAGAAACATAAGAACACAAAGCTTTAAGCTATAAGCTACTTATATAGTGAAATGCAAAAAATGCTTAAAAGAGCTTACAACTTCAATTTAGCTGAAAACACAGAACAAGATCCAAGAGAACACTCCTATAGGCCTTCCACAAAGCTTCTAACCCAAGGGCAATCCACAATCAACCCTGCTCCAGCTTCTTGATCATTTCTTTTGATTTTTTGATTTATAACTAATTTTTTTTTGTATTTTTGATTTTTAATTCTAAACTGAGTTTTAAAGTTTCTAATAGCTTACACAAGCTATATAAGGAGCTTATATGAGCTTATGAGTCCAAAACAACAACTAATAACAACATTAAAACATATTGAGAATTTAAGCTTGAAAATGGCATAAACTGAATTTATACTTAAAACTTGAAATTGATTACTGAAAAAGGTTTATACTACACTCAAATAACTTAACAACGTACTTGAAAGCTTTAAAATACACTGGAAATTACAAACTAAATAAAACGAGCTAAGCAAAATTAAATTACACTAGATAGATCTCCTCTCTGCTTCTCCTTCTTTCTTTATAGACTTTTAGAGACTCCCCACATGCTTCTGAACATTTCCCATCAACAATCTTGACCATTGGATGAGTCAAAACAATCTCAGCCTTCAAATTCACTTTTGGCGCCAAAAGTGGTTTATGTAGCTTGTGGCCGAAATTTTACAATTAATGCACTTTGGTATGTTGTGGAGGTGTAAGGGACATAAAAGGTGAAGTTTTAATGAATTTGGTGTGAAGTGGAAGCAAAAACAGGTTTTGTGAGTACTTCTCAGTGGAAGAGTGGGAGGGATGCATTTAATGCATAGTGGGTATATGAGAGGAGGGGGATGAGCTGGAGAGTAGTAGGTGGTGAGATGGTGCAAGTGGTGGTGAAACCAGGGATGTGGAAGGGGTGGTTTTGGTTTGCAGGTGTGGGTGAGGGAGTGTACAGGGGAGATGGTTTTTGGGAGGGAAGTGGGTTTGACTGGGTTAATAATAAAAAGGGTCCGTTTGGTTTTGGATTATCACAAGGACCATTTTGTAATTTCCTGATTTTTGAGGGACTGAAATTGTAACTTTCCCAAACTTATCAAAAGGGCCAAACATGTCAAGTACCGATAATACAAGGACTATAAATGCCATTTTTCATCTTTAAAAGAAAACAAGGACCATTTTTGACACTTTCCAAAAGTTTTAAGGACCTTTTCTGCCATTTGCCCAAAGATTCATTCAAGGACCATTTTTGACAACTTAGAATATTTCAGGGACCTTGAATGATAAAACTCCACATTTTTGGATTCCAGGGACTAGATTTGCCAATCTTTGAAAGTTTAGGGACTGAAACTGTAAATTATGTAAACTTTGTTGTTTTTCATCAGTTTTCAATCCTTTTGCACTTGTAACACATAAAAACACATTTCAATGATATTTATAGTATTTTGTGGCATTTCTGAGTGTTTTCAGATGTTTTTGCAGTTTAAATGGGAATAAAATGATAAGTATTTAGACACTCATCAGCAGTCCTGACACCTTCCATACCGAATTTCTTCAACATGTCCCGCACATATTTATCCTGACTGATAAAAATCCCATCCTGTTTCTGCTGAACTTGGAGACCTAAAAAGAAAGTAAGCTCCCCCATAGCACTCATCTGAAATTCTCCCTTCATCAGATCCTCGAATTCCCTGCACCAAGCTTCTTTAGTGGATCCGAAAATGATGTCATCCACATACACTTGCACAAGTATGATGTCTGTCGAGTTCTTCTTCAGAAAAAGAGTCTTATCAAAGGCACCTCTTCTGTAGCCATGCTTCAGCAGAAATGATGAAAGCCTAGCATACCATGCCCTTGGTAACTGAACAGGGCATTTTGCAAAACAAACTCAGAGAAACACAAGAACAAAAGACAAAACAAACTAAAACTATGAACAAACAGGTGTTAGCAAACAACATATACACAAAGTTTACTATGAAATCCTCCCCTGAGGCATATGCCTCCCCTGAGGCCTATGCCTCCCCTTAAACTTTGCAGTTAAGGGAAGAGAAAGATCCACCATTGTTCTTGGGTTTCCAGTAAAATTTTGGTCCTTTATCCTTCCAAGAACAACCTGCTGAAGTTTTGACAGATTTGTTAGTAGTGCCCCTGCATCCTTTCATATTATCCATAGAGTCAACATATGCAGGCCAATAACCATGTTTAAAGTATGGGCTAATAGGTTGCACATAAGGTCTATCAGCTGATCTCCTCCAAGGAGAGTCAGTTCTAGCTTGTGGGACATAAGGTGGAATATTGTTAACATTGGTCCACACTGGTCTTGGTTTCTGCTGATTAGCACAAACACCCAATCTTTGCTCACAAAATTCACAATCCTTAATAAGATGAAATTTACTTCCACAAACAAAACAAGTCTTCCTTTTGGAAGATGTATTCAACAAAGAAGATGTTCGATTACATATAGAAGTATTTAAACCAGAAACATTAAAGGAATTGTTTTTAACAGACATATTATGCAAAGATTTAAAAGACAAGTCTTCAGGGGATACAGGCTTGGAAGTGGATTCCCCAGCAGCTATCCTAGAAGGCTTGTAGATAGTCTTGGGTGTAGGCTTGGGTGTAGGCTCAGGTGAGGGCTTGGGAAGGTCTGACTTATCACTTGAATCACAGTTGTAAGTAGATCCTTGATCCGATGAATTGTCACTGTCAGAGAAAGAGACAAAGTCATAAGATGAAGCATCATTGTCTGGCAAGTCTTTTGACTTTTTGCCATACAGATGGTGTGATCCATCAAAGTCAGTAGTGATAGACAGGTCAGTGGGCATGAATTCACCTCTAATAGGTCCAGGGACAGCATGTAAATCACCTTCCTTTTTAAAATGTTCTAATCCTGCAGGTGTAGATTTACGCCCATCTTGCCTAGCTTCCAATCCTACATACTTCTGAAAGCCTAAACCTATTCCGGAGTTCACTGACTGACTACTATAAAGTGCTCTAGCTAGATTGTCACCTGATATTAACCATTGTTTATGTCTAGCTATTTCCTCAGCTAGTTTCTCTTTAAGCTCTAGGTTCTCAGCACTAGTATCATCTTTTTCTTTTTCGGTGCGTTTTAAGTTAATATTAGCAATATCTAGATCAAATTGAAGCACCTTAATCTTTTCTTCATAAGCTATCTGATTCTTTTGAAACCATACCTTTTGTCTTTCTAATGTTTTTAACGAAAGTTTATAAGCTTCATTATCAACATAGCATTCATTGTATTTAGGTTTCATAGTATCATAAGCTTCTTTAAGTTCATTGTATCTTTCACTACAACCAAATATACAGTTGTGTACCTGAGAAAGTCCCATGAAGGCAAACTGATCATGCCTATCTTCTGAAGTACACCTAGCCAGCAGTCCAAGCTTCTCAGTATCAGCAGCTTTCTCATTCACAGGTTCATGTGCAGTCCAGTTTACCTGTTCATCCATGGTAATAAGAGCTGCTGAAGTGCTAGCTCCCTTCTGATTCTACTGATATGAATGGTAGCTAGCTCCCTCTCCACTCTTCCTGTCCTTGCATTCCCTTGAGAAATGACCCATCTGGTGACAAGAGAAACACTTGACCTTTCTCCTGTCAAAACGAGCTGGATCCTTCCCCTTGAATCCAAACTTCCTTCCTGCCTTCTCTTCAAATCTCTTGATATCCACTGAAAGCATGGCCACCTGCCATTTCAGCTTCATCTCCTCCATCTCAAGTGGGTCTACTTGGTCAAAATATTCATATACCAGATGCTGCTGAGTATCATAATCAGCAACAAATGAGTGAAGAACATCCTCCAATATACTTCCAGCCTTAGCTTGAGGATGTGATGGAGTGGGACGATAGGATGATGATGGTAAGTAAGATGGACTTGAAGCATGCATCATCATATTCGAGTGGGATGTCCCAACAAAGGCTGAATGACCAGAAGAGGATGCACGGTAGGGAGATCTGACATCAGGTTCAAGAGATCTGAGTTTGTTGTATAGCTCATCAAAAGTGAGCATGTCCAGCCCACCTTTAGCTTTCAGGGCTATACTCACATGTAGCCATGATGGAGGCAAAGATCGTAGGAACTTTGAGTTGCTATCATCATTGTCAGGCTTTGCATTCAGCTGGTTTAGCTGACTCAGAATCTTGTGAAACCTGTCGTATCCCTTGTGGATACCTTCTTCTTCAGAGATATTGAATTCTTGGAAGTGTTGTCTCAGCATGGACTTCCTCATTCTCCTGGACTCTTCATTTCCACCAAACCTTGCTTTAAGAGCCATCCAGATGTCCTTTGCATCATCCATGTGGTGAAAATCACCCAAGTGATCTTCAGGAATAGATTGAAGGAGGATGGTTCTTACCTTGTGCTCTCTTTGCACAGCTAAAACCTCTTCAGCAGTTTTGGGAGGAGCAATGGTAAACTTACCATCAAGATCTGGGATGGTCTTCTTCAGACTGTTACCATTCTTCACAATCTCCCATAGATTCCAATCAATATTGGAGATCCAGTTCTGCATCTTCATGGTCCACAGATCATACTCTTCCTTTTTCAGATAAGGAAACTTGCCATTACTGTTGGCGAGACTAAGTTGCTGCATAGAGGTGGTGTTTTTGATGTTGTTGTTGGTGGTGACTTCTGATTCATCATCAGTTCCAGGAATGGTGAATATGTTTTTGGTTGTATGGGGGTGAGGTAAATAAGGTTCTCAGTATCGTAGAGACTCTCCCGAGGCTCTGATACCACTTGTTGAAAACTCTAAGACCTTGACAGATCTTAAGCACTCGTGGATCGTTAGTGTTGCCTATGTAATCATAAGCAAACTAAAAGACAATCTCTACAACCCGTATTATATAGCGGAAAGTAAATACAAGATGTTATAACTAAGAACACTTAGATCCTCTATGGATCTTTTTATTAACTGAAACTCTATGTTTCAGATGAGTTTGCTATTACAAACTATAAGGTTCCTTTTATAGACAAGGAACCCTAATACTATTACTACCCAATCGACTAAACATTCAAGTATGCATTTAATGACTAAAGCACTAGATAAAGTTGACCGTACAATAATACCCATGCTAACCTTGGGCAGTACAAGAATAATGATGGGTTAGCATTCAAATAAAGCAGCGCATGCTGATCCTAGTCAGCTTCCACCCTTCAGCAGTAACACGGCACTGCTTTAACACTTCAGTAGAATCACTTCTTCAGCAGATTCTGCTTCTACTTCAGCAGAATCCATCGGCAGTAATGACAGCAGAAATCCTACTTCGCATAATTCCCAACAGCCGGAATTCTGACATTTTAAAGTACAAACTTTGTGTGATTTAGCTCAAATAAATTACAGTAAACATCAATTTTATATATATCCTAATAATTATTGTCGTCTCAAGTACTTCCATGTACATTGAGGGTGATGAGAATTCCAAGTACTTCCATGGAATTCTTAATCGAAAAGCGGCGCCAAGTTTCTATAAGAGGCATTATGTGTGACGGGGTGTGGGTTGAAGTTCGGGTAAAATCTACATTTCGCTCTTTTTACCAAAGATTATTCTCCGACACTAAAGAGATTCGGCCATCTTCTAGCGATTGGTTGTTTTAGACGTTGTCCCTTGAACAAAAGTGTTTCCTTGAGGCTCCTTTTTCACCTGATGAGATCAAGAGAGCGGTTTGGGATTCTGGTTCGGAGAAGGCGCCGGGGCCGGATGGTTTTACGTTCGGCTTTATTAAGCGCTATTGGGATTTTATGGCAGAGGACGTAATTAGCATGGTTCAGCACTTTCATCATGACCCCACGATTCCTATTGGTTGTAATCCGATATTCATCTCTCTCATTCCAAAAGTTAACGATCCGAAGTCTGTTAAGGACTTTAGGCGTATTAGTCTTATAGGTTGTCAAGCAAAAATAATTGGTAAACTTTTGGCTAATAGGTTAACGGAGGTGGTGTCTTCGGTGGTTAGCACTCAACAATCCGCCTTTATCAAAGGTCATCAGATTCTGGACGGCCCGATGATGCTTAATGAGATAGTAGGGTGGAGTAAGGCAAAGAGGAGACAACTTAAGGTTTTCAAAGCGGATTTTGAGAAGGCATATGACTCCTTATCTTGGGATTATTTGTTCGAGGTGATGGGTTTCATGGGGTTTGGAGATGCTTGGTGTAGTTGGATTAGAGGCCTTCTTTGTTCTGCCAGGGCATCGGTTTTGGTAAACGGGTCTCCCACAGATGAGTTTCTTATTCAGCGTGGTTTACGTCAAAGGGAACCGTTATCGCCTTTCCTTTTCATTCTCGCTATGGAAGGCTTACATATCGCCTTTAAAAGGGCAAGGGAGTTGAATGTCTTCACGGGTATTCGAATTGGTGGAGGGACAGAGGTTTCTCATTTCTTTTATGCTGATGATGCGGTGTTCCTTTGTGATTGGTCTTTAGAGAATGTCAAGCGTATTTTGCGGATCTTGCGATGTTTTTTTCTTGCTTCAGGGCACAAGATCAATTTACTTAAAAGTAAATTAATGGGTGTTGGAATCTCTTTCACACAGGTGGAACATCTAGCAGAGGTGATTGGTTGTGCAACTAGTAAGATTCCTTTCACTTATTTGGGTCTTCCAGTGGGTCAAGTAATGAGCCGAATCCAGGCCTGGAAACCCATTATAGACAGATTCAATTCGAAACTTTCGCGTTGGAAGGCGAAGACCTTATCGATGGGGGGAAGGCTTACTCTAGTTAAGTCTGTGTTGGGGAGCATAGGGTCTTATTTTATGTCTTTGTTTCCCGCCCCCATCACTGTTCTTAAAGATCTTGAAGGGTTACGGGCCCGTTTTTTCTGGGGGACGGATGTAGGCGAGAAGAAAATCCATTGGGTTAGTTGGTCGAGGGTTATGGCAAGTCGGTTAGAGGGAGGTTTGGGGGTCGGCAGTCTTTTCTCCCTTAATAGAGCTATGTTATTTAAATGGTTATGGAGATTCTTCCACAATCCGAATGCTTTGTGGGTCTCTGTTATTCGTGCCTTACACGGCCACAGTGGTAGGTTGCGTGATTTGTCCACAGTTGGAGCACATTTTGGCCCGTGGAAGGGTATTATTTCAGCTATTAGACAGTTGAAAGACCGTGGTGTAGATTTGCAGGATTTTTGCCACATTCGAGTTGGCAATGGGCAACTTACAGATTTTTGGAGGGACACGTGGCTTGGATCTAAACCTCTTTTTACGCAATTTTCTAGAATCTTTGCTCTTGATGATTCCCAGGTTATTTCGGTGGCAGAGAGGATGCGTATTGGTTGGGCTCCCTCTTCTCTTCGAAGGGAGCCGAGAGGTGGTGTAGAGACTGAGCAATGGGAGGCTATTTCTGCCTTGATCCAGGCCTTCATTTTTTTCTCCTCAGCAAGATAGGTTACGGTGGACTTTATATTCCTCGGATGAGTTCTCAGTCTCCTCTACGAGATATTTTTTGGATGGCCGCTTGTTGTTTAATGAAGGTTGTTCAACTCGCTGGAATAATTTTGTTCCAATTAAGTTGAATATTCTGCTATGGAGAATTGCTTTGGCCCGTATTCCTTCTAGAGATAATTTGGTGTCTCGTGGTATCGTTTTAGACTCTAACCTATGTCCGGTGTGTTCTACTTCTTTAGAGACGGTAGAGCATGTCTTTGCTGATTGTGTTGAGCTTCGTGGTATTTGGAGTAACATTAGCAGGTGGTGGAACGTTCCTACTCCTTCTCTTGTTTCAGTTGATTCTCTTATTAATTGGGCTGATAATTCTAAGCTTTCCGTTCTGCAACGTAAATGCTTTGATGCGGTTATTTGTATGGCGTTTTGGGTTTTGTGGAATTTCCGCAATTCCTTTATTTTTGATTCGGTGAAGCCTAGGAAGTCCAATATTTTCGATGACATAGTCTCTAAATCCTTTTTTTGGCTTTGTAATCGGCGAAAGAATTGTAAGATGTTATGGGGGGTTTGGTTACAAAACCCTGCCGCTGCTTGTAATATGTAACATTTCTCTAGCTTCTTGCTAGTTTTTCTATATTAGTTTTTGCTGTTCAAAAAAAAAATTATTGTCGTCTCAAAATGGATCTCGTGAAGCGATTCTCTGGCCACAACAATAAGCTAAAGATTTGTTTGTAGGGGGCAATTCAAACCATCTTGTGGGTTATTAGGAGATTCAGAAACCGATATGTTTTGACTTCACCACCTCCTAGATAAGACACACTCACGAAAGACGTTTTATTGTTTTTGCCGTCTTGAATTGTTCACCGATTTAAAAAGTCGGTTTCATTATGGACCGATTGGATTATTGATCCTAATTTAGCTTGTATGATGTCGATATCTTTGTAATAGTTTCTCTCACTAGTTGCTAGTTTGTTGCTAATAAGACTTTTGAAAAAAAAAAAAAAAAAAAAAAGTGTAACCTTAAACAATATAGACGTATATGCGTTTACGGCTCTTTCAGAAATTAAAGGATATATATTTGGTGTGGTGGTACAAATAGAGCTTATTGGGCCTGTTTGGCAGGAGCTTTTAGAGGAGCTGTTAGCTTTTTGTTACAAAAATAATCTCTTTTAAAATAAGTAGCTCCGTTTGGATACATTAACTTCAAGCTTTTATTTCAAACAAATAGCTCCTAAATGAAAAGTTGATTCATGAAACTTTTTAAACATCTTGGAGCTATTAAAACTTTAAATTACTGATATACCCTCCAAACATTTATTTAAAATTTTAAGTATGTCCTTTTATGTCATTTTACATCTTATAATTACATTTAACGGCTAATTTACCAAGCACTTTTATTGAAAGAAAAAAATACAGCTTCTAGCTCATGTTAACAGCTTTGAGGTTTACAGCTTACAACTTACAGTTAACAACTTACAGCATACGGCTAATTTTGCCAAACATACCCATTATATTTTTAAAACATAATGTAACTCACAAACAAGGCAATGTATGCTTATTGGCATAGGCTTATCTTGTTTTAATATAAATTTCAAGCTTGAAAATCTTTTAAACATTGCTTTTCCTTTTATGATGAAAATAGGGTTAATGGAAAATAGAGATATATCATTACTCGGGCTATTAGAAGAGAGTCGAGCTTTTTCTTCTTTTATGATGTAAGCTACCAGTGTTTTCGCGTCTTTTTAGCACTCTTTCTTAGTAACCACAAAATGTTCACTAGCGGGCAGGCCATTCTTGAGTTTTCGAGGACCCTAAGCGAAAATACATAATGAGGCCTTTCGAAACTAATGTCATATAAAAAAATTTCACCGTATTATAAAGTATAATGCAAAATAGGTATTTAAACGTTCAACATATTAGTAGGGTAGTCGCTCGTTGCTGCGGCGGCTACCCTAAAATAAAAGTTAACGGCATCAAAAGTCTAAAGTGGTGAATAGGCGTTGTATCTAATTTAAATCTTCGAAGACCGACTACCTGTGGTCGCGACTCGGTCGGCGCATGGGCGACCCATCGGTCGACCGACCACTGTGCCACGTAGCCGAAGTTTTGGAATTGGATTGATCGCTTTATTATTAAGTGCTTGACATAGTAGCTTCATTAGATTGTACGTTATGGTAAAATGGTTGTATATTTTAATGATTGTGTTTAAATAATGTATTAAATACTCTATCCGTCCCATTTTTATTGTCCACTTTGACTTTGACCAGTCTTTCTCGTTCAACTTTGACCATTATATAATACTTGATGAAAATTATACCAATGAAAATACATTTAAAACACAATACATTCATATATTTTTCATCAAGTATTATATAACAAAAACAAAAATAATTATGGTCAAAGTTGAAAAAGAAAGACTAAAAAAGTCAATATGGGACAATAATTTTGGGATGCAGGGAGTATATGTTTTGAATAGTGTTTTTTAGTTTTATTTGTGCTTTAAATAGTTGTATCATGTGTTAATAAAGTTGTATTTTTGAATGAGGGTTGTTTTAAGAATGAATTTGCAAGACCCACAAAGGATCTCTTACAAAAACAATCCACACGCTGAGGTGCCAGCGGGGGATTGGTTTTTTTGTGGGATCCACATCCCACAAAAAAACCAATCCTCCGCTGACACCTCAGTGTGTAGATTGTTTTTGTGGGAGATCCTTTGTGGATGTATCATTGCTCTTTAAGAATAGTGTTAATTATGTGTTTTGAATTGATGTGTTTGTGTATTAAATATTTAAATTATTGTAAATTATGAATTCCAACTTGTAATGCTTTATACGTTATATAGATTGTGTTTGAGATTGTTTTACTTTATGCTTATTTTTTTGTATTTTTGAATTTTAAGTAATTCATATGCATTTAATGCCATAAAATTACTTTGTGCTTTATAAGATAGTATGATAGCTAATTTAAGATATTTTCTCACCTGATTACTTTTTTCTTTAAGAAAAATATATGTACACATGCATATAATTGCTAACGAGACAAATTTTGAGAGGTCTAAATTTTTGAGGCACTAGGCGGTCTCCCAATTCTTCCACCCTCAAAGATGGCTCTACCGGCATTTAACCTGTAATATAGACTTTCGTGAGTCGTGACATCGTAACACTATGGCTAAAGTAACTTTCATTACCGTCTTTCACGGTGTATAGGAAAGGTTGAGATGTAGACAACCTTATCCATAACAAAAGTAAAAATGTTAGTTTTCGATTCTACCAAAAAAAAACAAAAAAAAACAAAAAGAAAAGAAAAAAAAAACAAACTTCCAACCTTACAAGAGGTAAAAATCATGCCCTTTAACTTTTATGTCAAAAGACACGAATTTTAACCACTTGGTCCAAACCTTACTTTTTTAAGGTTAAAATACATTAATCCATATATCCACTTAATTACAACGCAACACATACACATGTGCATGGAACATAAAATAAACACACATGTACATATGTGTGTGGCAATAAGAATAAATATTTCCAATATTTCAACGGCTCTTTATATATAAACTCAGAATAAATTTCTCTCTCTCTCTCTCTTTACCCTCCACTTATTCTGCACTACTCCAAACAATTAGCGTAGAGATCACATCTCTCTCTTTCGCAACCTCAACTTCTGCCCAACGTTTTTGAAGTTAACTTCCATAATCAAGGTATGATTAACGACATATTTCGTTTAGAAACTTCATATATATGCTTATTTGTTATGGCAAGTGCTCTATATATATTGATCAAACATATATGATGTTTATTTCTTGTGCTAGTTTCTAGCATGCTCTTTTGAATCTGTTAGATTATGGTTTAATAACTTTCCGAATACTATTGCGTCAACTGATGATCAGTTGATCAAGAAACACAGGGCGTCTCGTGGATTTCAGTGGCCCCGTGCCATTACCACAAAAAGTCTCAAAAAACACACACATAATATACATATGTATAAGTAGTGCATGAATTAATTAAGCTCGAGTCTCATATTGTATTCATATATATAATAAAAGTGTATTAAATTTGGTGGCTCTCGTCAAGCAGTGGCCCTGTGCAATCGCACCACTTGCACTCCTCTGAAGCCGGCCCTGAAGAAACATATGATAAGGATTCATGTTTTTAATCTTATATTTCACTTTCATTTCGTTATTAAATTCCTGGGTTACATCACGAGTGCAAACGTTTTGAATAGTATAATTTATTCTGGTAACGTAATTTTCATAAGATAAGTCAAGTCCGACGGCCTTGAGTTAAATTTCAATAAAGTTTACTTTGAAAATGTGTTTTAGATTAATTCTTTCGTTATCATTTAGTTATGCTTATATATTTTGAAGAAATTAGTGAGTGCCATTTAGAAGAAAGTTAACCTTTTTTAGCACTAATATCCAACTAGACTGCGTTTGTTTTGTAACCAAATGCATGCTCTAACATAATTTCTAACATATCCTTATAGGATACGCTACGTACAATAAAACTTGTTAACACTGGATTACACCAGACACATTATTTACGCGCCATGCACTTTCACTCGTGCTTCTCACGTAAAGTCTAAATATGGCTATGAACCGAACTAGCGTATGTGGCCACTCAGACGACCTACCTTTGCTTGATTTGGCTCGTCTATAGGTTTGGCCAATTGCTTTAATCCTTTGTTGATGAAAGTAAAATCAAATAAAAAGGAATGGTCCATGAGAAGTGCACTATAAAGGAAGATAAACAGAAACTTTTACCTTGCGAAACAACAAAAGCGATCAATCAAAAGCTCTCAAGAATCAACAAAGTCATACAATATTGCATATCTAACACGTATAAGTTGAGTGATAATCATTGTGCGTGTAGTGGCCGTTTTGACTAGATTGATCATCTGATATTTCTCTTGGTCATAGTCGACAAGATGTGCAATATTCCATTGAAAATAATGATAACGTTGTTGGAGTCGTTGTAAAGTGACATCTTTCCATTGGAAAAAAAAATGCATTATTTTCCAACTAGTTTACAAGACCATAATAAGATCGACTATAAGGGGATCCTTTGATGTATTCAACTATTAAAAAAGTTTCCACGTTGGTTATGTAGTCAAGGTCAACTTCGGTTTACATGCCCACCATCCTGCCACTTTCTCATTCACATGACCATAAAAATGCATCATTATTTAATAAACTTTGGTTAGATTAAAGCAGCTTCATATGCCTTATTTCATTTTCTTTTAACAAATATTTTCTTATCACTTGTTTTTATTGGGTCTTTTGTTAGGTATTTTACCTTTTGCATCTTTTAACTAAACCTTAGTGGTTGTATAATAGAGTGTTTATGAAATTTATTTCTTTGTTATAGGTAATTCAGTTGTGTATTAGTAACAGCAATATTCATCATGTCAATGTTTCGGCGTCGTGGTTCAAACCGACAACAAGAGCAGGAGCATAATGAGCAGCATCCCGAGACCAAGGTAACTACAACATAACAACTACAGTAGTATAGGAGCTCATTCTTGTATACATCAAATATATATCTAACAAACCAAAATTTCTTCAAACAAACCAAATATATATATCTGACACAGATACTTATAATCACACCACAATTTCTTCAAAATTGTTGTATACATCAAGTATAGGAGTTCATTCTTGTTGCATCTATTGGTGCAGGTCAATGAGCTTAGAGCAGCGCTTGGTCCCCTTTCTGGTCGCAGTTTACAATATTGTACCGATGCATGCTTGAAAAGATATTTGGAAGCTCGAAGCTGGAACGTTGAGAAAGCAAAAAAGATGCTCGAAGAGACCCTTGTGTGGAGAGCAACCTACAAGCCAGAAGAAATCCGTTGGGTTAGTTCACAATGTTCCATTTATTTGTCAGCTTATTCAAAACAACAATAAATCTAGTTTTCAAATTCTCACAGTAAACCCATCATGCTGATATGGTTGTGCTTACGTTATATGTTTTAATTTGTTAGAATGAGGTTGCGGTTGAAGGTGAAACTGGGAAAGTGTTCAGAGCGAATTTCCGTGACCGCTTTGGAAGAACGGTTCTAATAATGAGACCAGGACTTCAGGTGATTTCATAACCTGATCTGCTAGTTTAAAAATTAGTCTAAACGTTCTTTCATTTAACGTGATAAAGTAATTCATTTTCAGAACACGACGTCAATGGACAACCAGATAAGACATCTGGTTTACATGTTAGAGAACGCTATACTTAATCTTCCAGAAGGACAGGAAGAGATGGCATGGCTGATAGATTTCACAGGATGGTCTCTGAGTACCAATGTGCCAGTTAAAACTGCACGTGAAACCATCAACATACTACAAAACCACTATCCACAGAGGTTAGCTGTAGCGTTTATCTACAACCCTCCGCGTCTTTTTCAAGCATTTTGGAAGGTTCGTATTGTTTGCATAAAGTATCCTTACAAGTTAGAAATAGTTGAATGGCCACCAGAAATTTAATGACGTATCTGATTGATATGCACAGGTCGTTAAGTACTTCTTGGATCCAAAAACTTTCCAGAAGGTGAAATTTGTGTACCCCAAGAATAACGAGAGTGGAGAGATTATGCAGGCTTGTTTTGATGTTGATAATCTCCCAACTGAGTTTGGCGGAAAGGCTACCATGAAGTATGACCATCAAGAATTTTCTAGATTAATGGTCGAGGATGATGTCAAAACCGCCAAATTCTGGGGTTTGGACCAAAAGACTAACGGAAATGCTGCTCTAGCAACAGCCATACAAGATCCCGAGTGTCTTGCTTAGGCTAACAATTGTTGCGGCAAATTTTGATTTTTTTCCCTGTATTTTTGCTTATGAATGTTGAATTCCTTATATATATAGTTATATTTGATACTTTTACTCTACCTTATATGGAAATCTATTATGTTAAAAGCTGCACAATTAGATGGTGTGCGGATTAGCTAGCTTGTTAGAGCCTAAATGACTTCAAAAAGCCTAAAAAATAATTCTACACAAATAAGCTAATAAGCACACAAAAAAGCTCCACTTATTTATTTTTTCTTCCTTTATTGTGTTTTAAAACTTTCAGGAACCAAAATACCATTATTGATTTGCAACCAAGATAGGGCGTGAACACATTTATCGAGTGAAAGGAACGAATAACAAACGAAAAGGTTTCCTGTCTAAGTTCAATTCTAGCATCCTTCAAATCGAGCCTAATACCTAAATATACGCTAATCCTTATTCATAGAGTCTAGGTTTTAAAAAGCGCGATGCGCGTCATTGCAATAAGGGTCAAAAAGCCGAGGCGAATGCGCACGCATCACATACCCGAGGCGACAATTTTATAAAAAAATATTTGAATTATATATAATGCACAAAACAAATTAATAACACATACCACATTTAATGTCAAAAGATACCATGCATGTTCATAGTTCATCATTCTATATCGCTAAAATACATAAATAGTCGAAAACTAAGATCAAAAGTCTTATCGTTTATAAGGAATTGGTCAAATTAGACCCATGTCTTAAAAGTAGAGCCAATGAGAAGAAGCCCAATACACATTATTAAGTCCAATTTTATGTTATAAGGCCAAAAGTACATGATGCGCAAAAAAGCGTTGATGCGTGCATCGGCTAATGCGTGCCTGATGCGCGCGCATCAACTCGCATCCCGTAAACCTGTGTAGTTAATGACCAAAATTTCGGTGTTTCGGTCAAGGACCGAGATACGAAATTCTTGGTATTTCGGTGGGATTTCGGTGGTATTTCGGTAATTTTAATATTATGCAATATCTATATCTATATAATAATTAATACTTAGTACTTAATCAAAATACAAAATTCAAGCTTAAAAGTGTCAATATTTGATAGATTAGTGTTAATACTTGCAAAAATTAGTGTTTATTATATTGTGTTTAAGTTTGGACAAAAAAAAAATTTTTAAAATTAAGAAAACCTGGAAAACTGGTATACCATCGAAATTTGGACTGAAATTTGGACCAATTTCGGTGAGATTTCGGTAAATTTCACCGAAAATCTCGGGACCGAAATTTGGACCAAAATTCTAGACTGGTGGAGGACCGAAAACCGAAATACCACTGGTATACCACCGAAATTGACTACATAGCCGTAAACGCAACGCATAAGGGTGTCTGATGCAACATAGCTGCACATCGCAACGCATCACGCATCAGGCGCGCCTGATGCACACTTTTTTAAACACAGCAGAGAGTTACTTATTTATGGAAATACATTAATGTTGATTTGAAGCCACGTCAAGATTCTTGATAAGGTATTATAAACTTACACCAAAATAAGTTATTATCTACATCTTATATAATATATGATAAAAAGTGAAAAGAAAGAGAAGGAAAAAAGAGGAATTACTAAAGCCGTCTTCTAAAGTTCCGGGTAGTAGTTTGGTACGTCCGAACAAGAAGACCAACTCCGATTCCGACCCCAAGACAAACACCAAGCCCTATGCCAACACCGACTCGCACACCAGCGTTGAACCATGAGAGTGCACCATCTTCACCTTCCATGTAGTCTGTTTCACTCCAATATAAGTTGCTCTCGTAATTGTCTTCATTTCCAGGTTTATAATGTCTATATCCTGCCATCTACAAAACAAGATATTAATAACTAAAACACAAAACATACAAATTATCTGTGTGTCTTGAAGTTCAATTAGTACCTGAAGATCAAGTCCATTTGTAACATATTTTTTAGATTCTGTGGTTCCATACTCGGGGATTGAATCCAGAACCCCTTTTCTATTTTGCTTCTTCTTGGGACTAATCTGCAGCGTCTTTGTCAATATAATCGGTGTCCCAGAAAACGAACCAGCAACATAAACTTCAATCATTGGCGGCAATGAATCACAATCCATCGTTTGTTTTCTATTAAAAAACCCGTTGCCACCACAAATCATTGATTCACAACTAATACTCCACTTCCCAATTTCATCGTCTTTTTCTTTACACATCTCCAACGCCCCCGATAGTATAAGATCTTCACCATCAAAAACCTCAAATTTCACACTACCAGACAACCTTATACTATCAGTACTCACGAAAGTAGCTTCTTCAAATTTCTTATCTACTCGGTTTCTTTTTAAACGACAAGAACTACCCTCTGAATGAAGGCCACATCTTCTACCGTTCACTTCAAGAACAGTATCAGGGTCTAAAGGTATATGGTTGAGCGTCAAATTTCCAGGGGTATAACCATCAACCATGTAATTGCTTATTCTAACATAGAACACACGTATATCAAACCAAGATAACAATCGTTCACCATACGTTTGGTAAGATGGATGCTTTATTATCTGCAGCCCGTTATTGACCACCTTGTTATCTTTCTTCTTCACGCTTCCTTCCAAATTGTTCTCCATATTTACTCTACATAAACTCTCATAAAAATCCCTTATACACCAAACACCTGTACAACCGAATTCGCAAAGGAACCAAAAAAAAGAACATATAAAACAAACTTTATTCTTTGATCAACCCGAAACTACTACCCGAAAATTTCATTTAATGAGCTTGCATTTATACAAAAAGATGGTGTTCAACACAGTGACACAATCATGTCAACATATTTTTCGCAAAGTTCAAATTTTTATTTGTAACCATACAACATATACAAGCAATAACAAAACCAGATAAACAAACTTAAGAATTTAAAGAACATACCAAGGAGGTTAAGAATTTAAAACTAAACCAACTTAAAGTGTTTTAAGTGTGTGTTTAAGGTGTAGTGTGTGAAAGAGAAATACCTACAAATGTAAACATAAGGCAGCAGCAACAGTCACAGCCACCAAAATTGAAAAAATAACTAGTGGCAAAGATAATCTTGAATAGATTATAATCTTTAAACTCCACATAAATTAAAAAAAAAAAAAAAAAAAAAAAAAAAAAAAAAAAAAAAAAAAGTATCTTTCAACAACTCACACTCAACACTTGCGAAAAATCAAATAAGAAGCACAAAGTAAAGCTTCATATCACTATCAAATACCCCACAAAATAGCCTTAAAATCACACAAAACCACATAAATATCACAGCTTTATATGTTATACACAAAATTAAAACACACCCACATAAATATTTGCCATTATCCACAATACCCAGATTCCAGAATTTGTTTTTAATTAGATACAAACAAGAGTGATGTAGGGGGATTGGAACAGTGTTTCTTTTACCTTATCCGAATATATAATGGATAATCATGAAATTTTGAGGGATTTTAGGATCGGGTTTAATGAGATGAGTGTGTTTATTTGTTTTTGTGTTTATGTTTTGTTATTTGTAACGTGACAAAAGATTAGAAACGAAGGAAAGGTTTGATATTGCTAAACATGTATTTCACATGCCTTAATCCATGTTTATCGGTTTCATATGGAAATTGCAAACTTGACAAACTACAATATGATTTTACCTTCTTTTTTTTCTTTTTTTTTTCTCTCTCTCCTATTATTATTATATGAGTTGAGATCAATGACAAACAAAGAAAATTAAAAGAACAAATAAGCATATCTTAGCCATCCATTTTGATTCAATCCAATGGTAGAGATCAAACCCAAAAATAACAAAGAAGGGCAAAATTGTCATTCTAGCTCATTTAATAAAAAACCCACTTTCCACTTTTTTTTAAAACAACATATCTTTCAAACGGTAAATCTTCAAACTACAAAAAATACACCATCGCGACGAGAATTAAATCTTCTTTCTATAGATATGCACTTTTATATAGTTTCGACGAACTTTTTTTTCAAAATTTTCGTCCAGAAGAATTACACGTGATTCGTAAAAAAATCACATGTGATTATGTTTTTGTTGCGATTCGTGTATAAATCACACGTGATTCTGTTTTAATCTAAAAATGAGTAAATCACACGTGATTCTGATTTTTTGTTGTGATTCGTGCATAAATCACAGGTGATTTTAGTCGCTCGCAATGTCGAGTCAGAAACACAGTTTACAAAAAAAAAATCACATGTTATTTTACAAGTCACATTCAATCTTTAGAGTAATAAATCACATGTGATCTTTAATTTCAAATCAACTTATTCATTCATTTTTTAAAACAAATTCCTGAAATCACGTGTGATTTTGTTATTTATATTTTTGCTTTGTTATGAAAAATGTAAATTACGTGTGATTTAATCTTTGCTGTTATAAACTGAAGCACATATGTTTTAATCTAAACATGAGTAAATCACATGTGATTTACAATAAATCACATGTGATTTGTGGTAAATCACATGAGTAAATCACATTTATCATAAAATGTAAATCACGTGTGATTTATTCTTTGCTGTTATAAACTGAAACACATGTGTTTTTGTTTTAAAATAAAATTAGTAAATCACACATGATTCTGTTTTTTTGTTGTGATTCGTTTGTAAATCATATGTGATTCGTGTGTAAATAACATGTGATTCACTTTTTAAAAAATAATTTGAGGTAAAATCACATGTGATTTACGGTAAATCACATGTGATTTGCACAAAATCTCATGTGATTCTTTGATGGATGACATTGAAAAAGGTTAAAATTCTTACAAAAATAAACTATCTTTTGTTTATTTGAGTTAAAGAAAACTAGAACCACATTCGTGAAAGGACTAAAAATATAGCTAAAGTTAATAAAACTATTTCTACTTAAAGGCAATCTCTAATACCTACTACTTAATTTCAATAAAATCAATATATCTCACGTTGGGTCACACATCAGTTATTATCCACAAGATAAAAAGTAGTTTACCCAAAAAAAAGCTAAAATAATCTATCCAGATATAAACACAAACAACTTTAACCAACTTTACTATTTGATCTAACGGTCCAAAATTACAGCAGATCTAACCTTACGAAATGAATAATAATTGAAAAAGAAGAATAAAAGGGTGATCTTACGAGAAGAAGCTTATTATTACAACAACAGATGATGATAAATAAGAAACTTATTATTATGATTGTTAGGACATATGTCGCCGTAATTCTATTTCCTCACTCGCGGACTCTGATTCACCGGCGGAGAAGTCGCTTGAAAATGAAGATGTGGATCACGACGGAATGATGCCGGTTCCTTCCTTGCTCTTCCGCCGGAACAATCGCATCTCCTTGCAGATCGGTTACCAGCTTCAAGCAAACACGTGCCTAGTTTCAAACACCGTCTCAATCATCGCCTCGTTCCGATCCAAAAAATACTCAACAACACTCTATCATCATCCTCATTATCCATCGTTGATCGGTTAGTATTATGATAAGACGGTTGTGGTGGTTTGGTGACGTCGCAGAGGCGTTTGGCCATAGGTGAGGATTGTTGATGGTGTGTTGTGTGTAAACTGAAGAATTGGAATGAAATGAGTAAAGTGTCGACCCTTTAAGTGAAGTGTTTAGTTTCGGATGATATTACAAAAGTGCCCTTCAATAATTACTTACTTTAAAATAAGGATTAATCTAGACCTTTGGATTTAAAATAAATGGATGGTTGAGATCTCTTTATTTGATCTTTAGATAATTATTGTTCTGCATTGAACTTTTGTCATTATTATATATATATATATATATTTTTTTATCACATATGTACGTGTTTAAAGTAGGGCTGAGCACAAAACCGAGAAAACCGAGCCGAATCGGAAAACCGAGCCGAACCGGACCGAACCGAACCGGACCGACCATTTTCGGTTCGGTTTCGGTTCTATGTCTTATCGGATTTCGGTTTTCGGTTCGGTCGGTTCGGTTCGGTCCGACCCAAAACCGACCAAACACGCACCTAAAGCATGTAAACCGGGCCGAATCGACCGAACCGACACAAAACCGAACCGAACCGAACCGAACGGAACCGGTTTCGGTTCATGTTTTTTGTGAAATTCGGTTCTCGGGTCACGTCGGTTCGGGTCGGTTCTGGACCTTTGCTCAGCCCTAGTTTAAAGCATTTGGTGCGGGTGAGTTATAGGTTAGTTGATGGCCTCATATAACGCTAGCCTCACACCTCACCTTAAGTTATCCATCCTCACGTCAAATATGATCGCCAACGTTATACATTTTTTCTTTATTTTTGTGTTTTATCAGGTTATGTGTTAGTAGAAGGTATAATTATGGAAAGAGGGTGGTTTAAGTTATATATTTTGAGTTATAAAAAAAAATATGAAGTGATAGTTTTTTTTGTTATAGCGCGAGTCCTATGACACTTGCACACCCGGTGCTCTTAAGGTTGTTCAAAATTCTAATATGTCTTACTTATTTGTTGTTCTTTTACTTTAAAATTTAAATGTTCGCTTTCAACTTACATAAAAATCAAAATATGACATTGCGAATAAATAAGATACCATATTGATGGCTGTGTTTAGGAGAGGCTTTTAGAGGGCTTATAAGGCTTAAACTTTTAAAATAAGTCTTGTTTGTTACATGGGTTTATAGATAGGATGAGCATGGTGCGATTCGGTGCGATTTTTGACTAAAACATAACCGAAACCGCACTTGCGGTTTCTATAAAAGTAGAAACCAAACCGCACCACATTTACCGGTTTTGGTTTTTGCGGGTTTTTATGGATTCTGCGGGTTTTTTTTTTTTTCTTTTTTTTTAACCGCAGCGCACCATCACTTATGACTTATATACTTAATGTGAGTTTTTGCTGTTTTCGGTTTACAATATGAGTTTTTTCGGTTATAACAATGCATATATTTAATGTAAACACACATATCACTTATGACTTATAAAAATAAAGTAAATTGCATTTTTGGTCCCTAAGGTATGGCCAAATTGCAGGTTTCGTCCCTAACATTTTGAAAGTGCGGCGGTAGTTCCCATTTTGAATGTTTTGTTGCATGTTTGGTCCCTAAATTGCAGATTTGGTCCCTAAAAGTTTGAAGTTTCCGTTGCATGTTTGGTCAATTGTAGATTAGGGACCAAACATGCAGCAAAACCTTCAAAATGGGGACTATTGCTACACTTTCGAAACGTTATGGACGAAACCTGCAATTTGACCATACCTTAGGGACCAAAAATGCAATTTACTCTATAAAAATATTAATGATAATATGCACCGGAAGCCTAATAACACAAAGTAAATAATTAATGTGTCATTTTTCGGTTTTAAATAATCAATGTTTGGTGCGGTGCAGGTTTTGTGGTTCGGTTTTTACGGGTAAAACCGCACCGCATTTTGCAGTTTTTTTTTTTACTTAAAACCGATCCATCGGTTTTTGCCATGGTGCGATTTTTGTAGTTCGGTTTTTGCGATTTTTTTAGTTTTGCGGTACGGTTTCTGCTCACCTCTACTTATGGAGGCTTATATAAGTTAAGCCTCCATAAGCCCAAGCCCGTTTGAAGGGGCTTATGAGGCCTTATAGCTAACTAATCTACTTAAATACCCTTAAAAATATAATGAATTATCACACAAAAGCTATAAGTATATTTGAATTTAATTTGATATATTTTTATGTGATTTTACTGTTGGAATCACTCCTAAACTAGATTTCAAGTGTTAGTAATTAATATGTAATAGTTAGCTTAATATGGCTTTTATGTTAGTTATCATGCCAAAACTTATGTAGAAAGCCCATGAGCCTTGGCCCAAGCCCATAAAGGAAAGGAAGGGAACTTGCATGTTGCCCTAGTTCCTTCCTATAAATAATGCTTGTAAACCCTCACTTGAGGGTTGGTTGTTCAATTCACTCTTCACACTTTACGCATAACCTTTCTTATTATCATACGTGTGTGTGTTTGGTATTGTTCATCCGATCACTCTTCATCTCTATTTCTTATATTGTTACTTGTGTTTTGAATATGGGAACTTAACAGTGGTATCAATCGCCAAATAGTTGGGTGGAAAGGTTTTGTTTTTGAAGTTATTTTTGGTCTTACACGTAACTCACGGTTCTCAAACTTTGTCACGCTTAAAAATTCAATTTTTACACTTTTCAATCCAAGATTCTTGTACTTTCAAAGTTTTTAGGTGTTAAAATATCTGTTTTTGGCAAAAAGTTTCAAACTTTACGTGTATTTCTTTGATTTTAAACTTGGTTTTATACGTAGGATCATTTCTACGCATAAGGTGTTTCTAAGTTTTGGATCATCAATTTCACACTTTTGTGTTATTTTGGTGATATTGAAGCTGTCTCATCTCAAAAATCTGGTTTAGAAACACTTTGGGCTAAAAATATGTTTTGGTCAAGTTTTACGCGTAACAAAACCCTAAAGTTACGCATAACTTTTCCTTGGATCGATCTTCAATTTTCGTGGTTTACTCAGTGTTTTCTTGCTTGGATAAGCCTGAAAACACTTCGACTTTGGATATCATTTACACTGTGATAGTGTAAAGGATTCTTAGGCAAAACCCTAATTTTACGCATAAGCTCACTCTTACGCGTAGAACTCTTTACGCCTAAGCTTAATCTTACGCCTAAGCCTTGTCTTATGCATAAGCTAATCTTACGCATAAGTTTTCTACGCCTAACTTTCAGTTTACGCATAATCTTAGTGTTTCTCAATTCTTACGCGTAAGCTAATCCTACGCGTAAATATCACTTTTACGCGTAAGTTTGGTGTTTTTACGCCTAAGTGTTACTTTGCCTAAATTTGGTTTTTCACGCCTAAGGATACTTCATCAACAACGTTTCATTCGACTACAAAGATCCATTTAACAACACAAGTTTTCAACATGTCTCAACCACCATACTCTAACTACTTTCCTTACACATATAATCAACAACAACAACAACAACAACAACTAAGTCCACAACATCAACAATTCAATCAACAACAACAAATTTATCAACAACATTATCCACAACATGGAGAAATTCCACCTCAAATGGTTCAACCACCACCTAGTCTTCCAGTACAACCTTACACAAACGTTTACAATCAACATCCATCCAGGAATACTATGAAGGAACCGACTTGGTTTGCAAAGATGTGTGAAGCTTTAAGTAGCCAACAATCCATTCATGAGGCAGGATCACTTGATAGACCTCCAATGCTCACTCCTGGAAACTATGATCAATGGGTGATTAGGTTCTTTAGGTTTTGTGATCTAAAGAAGCCACATGGAAAGTTCTTAAAGAAGGTCATCTTGGAAGGTCCATTTCAGATGCCTATTCTCGTTACACCCAGAGATCCAAATGCTATTCCACCAAGAGATGATCTCACAAACATTGCAACTGTCGCTGACCTTTCTGGTGATGAACTTCTACACTACGAAGCTGATGAGCTAGCAATGCAATATATCCTTTTAGGATTACCCAATCCAATCCTTCGAAGTGTTGATGCTCAAAAGACTGCAAAAAAGATGTGGGAACATATTCATCTTCTTATGGAAGGCACTGAACTCAATCAAGAGGATATGGAATCCAAAATTTACTTGGCTTATGAACACTTCATGATTGAACCCGGAGAGACATTAGAGTCATATCATCATCGATTCTCAGACATAATCAATGACTTGGACAAACACAACATCATCATGCCAAGAATTGCTGTTAACACAAAGTTCCTAAGTAGTCTTGGTCCTGAGTGGGAAAAATATGTCATTTTCATCCGTCAAGCGAAGAATCTTCATCATGCTACTTACGGATTGTTGTACGACTATTTGAAGCAACACCAAAAAGAAGTTGACAAAGAAAGGACTATCCGTGGACTCCCGGCCCCACCGTCACTTCCGGACAATCAACAACTTGCCTTGTGGGCTCAAACTAGTTATCCTCCTCAACCCGCTCCTCAACCAACTGCAACAATTACACCATATGATCCGTCACAGCAACAATCTCAACAAACTCAATTGGTTACATACAACAACAACAATGATCAAGCACTTTACAGTGAAGCTAATGAGGACTCCGAAGCTTTCGATGAATTGAAACAAGGATTTGTTATGATTGCTAAAGCCTTCGGCCGGTATACAAACAAATCCAACAATCGCATTCGCTCCTCATCAAACACAAGGAATCAGGCTGTTGTGAACAATGGACGTGTTGAAGTTTAGAATCGTGGTTATGGTCGTCAGATGGGAGGTGGTCAAGGGTTTAATGCTATGGTAAGGAATAACATGGGTGCTCCACAACAACAGAGAGCTCAAGTGGTTGAACAGGGAAATGCTCAGAATGGGATGAATGGTCTTCGCTGCTACAACTGTAATGAGAAGGGTCACCTGGCTAATGCATGCCCAAAGCCGAGAACAAGAGGCAATGCTTATCACAAGGAGGCTTTACTTTTGGCTCTTAAGGATGAAGCTGGTGGAACCCTCACAACAAAAGAACAGAGCTTTATGGCAACTGCAGACTCAGATGATGATATGGAGGACTTGCAGGCTAATGCAGCAGTAATGTTGATGGCACAAATGCAAGCTCTTCACATGAGTGACACAGGCCCAGTGTATGACACTGATGGCTTGTCTCAGGTACCCGAACAAACCATATTCATCACTGATCTTATATCTCAGCCAACATCTGAATCCGACGAGGCTCAGAATGTTCAACATGAGCCGTCCACATCTCATTCTGACGAGTCTCAACTAGACCCCGTAGTTACATTTGACGATCAAGATGACCTTATGGTTACCTTTGATACTCAAATTGACTCCGTGGTTATACTTGAGGATCTGAATAATGATCATGTTGTGACTCACGTTGAACACGTTGAACCTTTGCCTAATCCAGATGTTGATCTCTTACTTAAAGACCAACAATCCCGAATGGATGAATGTCGTTCATTAAATCAGCAATTACACGGTAAAAATGCACTGTTAACCAGGGATGTTGAATGCTTAAAACGACAACTCAATTTTTTCAAAACTCAAGAAAAACGTGAAAAAGGTTTTGAAGTCGCTTTTGCTAAATCACACCAAAACGAAAAATCTTTAGAACGACATATACGTGATCTAGCCGCATCGAAGAATGCTTTGTTGTCTCAAATAGAACAACTGAAACATGAACATACAAAACAACTTAACGCTCTTACTTTGGAAAATCAAAAATCCAAGTCTGAGTTGTTAACTTGTCAAAAACAGTTCTCTGAGTACAAAAAGCGTTCCACGAAACGAATAGATGACTATCTTGAGGAAATAGTCGACTTACAAAACAAAATCAAAGAGTTTCGAACTGTTGTTTATAAACATGGTGAATCAATCACAACGATTCAAA
Source organism: Chrysanthemum seticuspe (assembly GCA_019973895.1). Taxonomy (NCBI): domain Eukaryota; kingdom Viridiplantae; phylum Streptophyta; class Magnoliopsida; order Asterales; family Asteraceae; genus Chrysanthemum; species Chrysanthemum seticuspe. The sequence continues at coordinate 258,161,170 of BPTQ01000004.1, forward strand.
AGTTTACTTTCAAACCAAATCCAAATGGATATGGACCGAATCTTGCTGATTACAAACCAAAGTTTTCAAACAGAGCATGCAAACCAAATCCTGAAGTTTACAGTGCAGAACATAGAGTTGATGATTCAATTATGAGTGTTGTTGAATATAACCGTCAAGAGGAATTAGATGCAGAAGACGAGAGTCGATCAAAATTAGAAAATGTTGTTTATAACAAACCATTTAACTATTCAAAAGCCGTCACTTTCGTTGCACAAAAGGATTTTTCTAACACACCTTTGGTTATCACACCTACTTCTGAGGGTCCCCTTTCCAATAATGTACAAATTAATGGTCATTTACCTTCACTTAGTGAAATAAAACCATTAGCCGAACAATGTAAAGTCATAAAATATTTTGAAACATTCACTTCGGACATCAAACTTTTGGAACGTGAAATTGAATTTCATTCTGAAATAAAAATTGAACATTTTCAATCGCCTCTTGCGCGTGCACAAAGAGATATTCTTCAGAAAAGAATTTTACCTCATGTCCAAAATTTGAAAAATTGTGCTATATATTGGGAAAGGGATTTTCACAAGGAGCTTGGACTTATGAAAAGAGTTTTCGAACAAACAGAAACATCAATTAAAAATACAAAACGTAAAAAGAAGATGTTACGAAAAGATGTTGATCGACTCTTGGAAGATGTTATATGTGCTGATATCCATAATGTTGTGTTGTTGCATTCTTTGTCATATGCATTTGATTATATCTCTGCTGATATTGTTGATTCTGTTGAAATTGTTGAGAATACTGATAATGTGCATCAGATCGAGTCTTTAAAAATTGAAAATGCACGACTGTTAAACGAGCTTTCAAATGCAAAACGTCGTCTTCAGTGGTGTCAAAAAGATTGTCACAATCGTGAACTTGCTTTGCAAAACAAAATCAACCAGTTGCATTCCACAACTTTTAATCCAAAATTTGAGCAACTGGATGATCACAACGCGTCTTTGAAATGTCAAATCTCAAAATATGAACAAGAACTTGCAAAAGTTAAAAAGGAATATGGTGTCATATTTGATTTACTCAAACAGACTCGTGATGAAGCATCAAACGAACTTGATCATTATCTTGCACACACTAAAGAAGTCATGAATTTTTCTGGAAATCTTCGTTCTGAAAATCAAGATTTGGTGCACACTATCATTAAGTTAAGAGAGATGTTAGGAAAGTATGAACAAGTTCAGCCTAGCATCATTAAGAAACTTGCACCTGTAACACTCAGAAAAAGTGACCCTCGAATGCCTACTGACAAACCACAAGATACTAATGTGTTTCCCTCTACTGAAACAGGAATAGTTGCCTCTTTTCCCAATGTCCGCACTTCACAGCCTAGGAGCAATACAAGGAAGAATAGGAAGTTGCGACCTAAGAAAAGAACAATCAAGAATGATGCAGTAGAAGAACACCCTAGGACTTTGAATAAGACTCATGTTGCACCCACTTTAGATATTGCGTTTGACAAATGTAATGGAAAAAGTGTTGTAACAAATGCTGAACCTTTAAGTACTTTTGATATTCAGTCTGAAGCTTCTTGTGTTACTTGTCGTAAAAGTATGCTTTCTGATTGTCATGATAAATGTGTTGCTAAAGCTATCTTGTCTCGTTTAAGGAATCCTAAGAAACGGAATACCTCTAGGCCCACTAATGCTTCTAAGTCTGTGCTTGGTAAACCGCCCTCCTTAGATTCTAAGAACCGCATTGATGTCCCTGTAGCTCCATTATCACCTACAAAGAACGTAGTACCACCTAGTGCATTCACTAAGACTAAAGCAAAGACTAGTTGGAGATGGCAGAAATGGATACATAATACACTAGGATTTAAATGGATGCCTAAAATCATTGATGTGTGCATTTCTACTATAACTGCTTCGGAATCCTCTAACACTTCGGGTTCCACATCTACTTCTATTCCATTTGTGTCGTCTGTGTGTAATGCAGGTGATACAGATCATCCTTTGGGTTGTTGATAGCGGATGTTCCCGACACATGACAGGCAATCTTAAACTGTTATCAAACTTTATTGCAAAGTTCATTGGCACTGTCAGATTCGGGAATGATCACTTCGCAACTATCATGGGCTACGGAGATTACATCAATGGCAACATCGAAATTAGCAGGGTTTATTATGTGGAAGGCCTCGGTCACAATCTCTTCTCAGTCGGTCAATTTTGTGATGGAGATTTGGAAGTTGCTTTTAGGGAGAAAACTTGTTTCATTCGTGATCTACAAGGAAACGATCTTATGTCTGGTCAACGCACATCAAGTCTTTACACAATCTCAATACAAGACATGATTGCTTCATCTCCCATCTGTCTACTCTCTAAGGCTACATCTACAAAATCCTGGCTATGGCACCGTCGTCTCTCACATCTAAACTTTCAAACCATAACCAACCTTGCTCGATATAAACTAGTTGAAGGTCTCCTAAGATTTCAGTATTCTAAAGATCACCTATGCTCAACTTGTGAACAAGGGAAAAGCACTCGTGCTCATTTTCCCTCGAAGGTGGAACACAGCTCACAGCAATAATTTCTACTTATGTTTTTCGACAACTCAAAGAATCCAACGACAACTCAAGATTTACATAAGAAATTATCACTAGTGTGAAGTCTTAAGATTAACCAACAACAATAATTTCTACTTATGTTTTTCGAACCCCTATAACACATCACCAATTATTATGTCATTATTACACTATACATTACAACGAAATTACAAAAAGAGACGGGCATTGAACCTTGTTAAGGATGAGATGAGAGAATGTTGAGGATGAAAGCTAACTCGAGAAACCCCACACAAACCGAAACTCCAAATCGAATCTGAGCAACAAAAACCCAATAGTTTCACAACACCTTTAAGAACACTATTCTTTTGTGGTGGGTTTGAGATTTGATTTGTGTGTGACCTTAGTATCTCGAGTTGCATAAGAAGGAATTAAAAGGGAAGTCTTTGACCAAGCCTCTACATCTTGCATCTTTGTTTGAAGCCAAAAATGGTTTACTTCCAAAACCAAAGGAATCTTGGATATAAGCTCAAGATAGATTGGTGGAAGATTTGTTTCTTTCTTGTGGTTAACTTGATCTTCCTTGGATTTCTTTGAAGGGTAGCGGCGCATCAAGAGAGGTTTGGGGAAACAAAACTTACATGAATATGGTATGAAAGATGAGGAATATTTGGGAGAGGAGTGTCGGTTTACTATTTTGGAGAGATTCGGCCTAGGAGGCGTGTGAAGAGGAGAAGCAGTTTCTAGAGGAAAGAGATGAAGATTGTTATCTCTAAATCTCTGCTTTTGTGTATATTTTGTCGTGTGTGGAGGAGAAAGACAAAGGGGATACCTAACCCTTTTTTTTTTCTTAATATCTTTTATTGTAAATGTATTGTAAGTATACAAATAAAAATAAAATAAAGTAGTGTGTAAGTAACAAAAATGTGGGTATAGGTAATGTAGACTCTTAATTTATTTGTGTAAGTATTTGTATGTGGGATAATTATTGTATAAAATGTATGCATATACATTATACCTATGTATGTTTGCACTTGAGTCTTATAAAGTTATTGTTTAAGTGATAGTGTGTTAAATATTTTGTGTCCCGCGAAGTCATATTGTGACCAAAGTATCATTGTTTGATAACTTTTAGGAGTAATATCTTATGGTTACGCATCGGGGATATTATTATTTTTGTAATGTTTTTCTTTACGGGTTTTTTTGTCATTTGTTTTATCAAGTCCTTATCACAGTGTCGGTACGCGTGCGGTGTCGATCGGCAGGGAAAACGAGATAACCTCTCGTCTTACAATTTAAATCATAAGACAAAATGATATATTCATAAAATGATATGAATGCAAGAGTGGTGAAATTTTTATTGTATGCGAGTTATCTACTCAAATGCTCAGTCAAAGCTCATGCATGCTTAATGAATTAAGCTTAGTAATAATAAATTACTAATTATCAGTTAAATTTTAGTGAAAATTTACCGTGTGTCACATCCTTCCCGCCTTGGAAGAGAAAACCGTCCTCGGTTTTCAGTTAGGATTACTTGGTGAAGTAGAGAAAAGGTGTGGGTATTTGCGCTTGAATTGGTCTTCACGCTCCCACGTGTATTCGGGACCTCTTTGAGAGTTCCAACGGACTTTGACGATCGGGATGCGGCTTTGCTTAAGCCGTTTGATTTCTCTATCCATAATTTCAATGGGTTCCTCGACAAAATTCAATCTTTCGTCAACTTGGATTTCTTCCAAAGGAATGGCAAGAGTTTCGTCGGAAAGGCATTTCTTTAAGTTGCACACGTGAAACACGTTGTGCACAGAGCTGAGTTCTTGTGGTAATTCAAGTCGGTATGCTACCGGTCCGATTCTCGCGAGAATTTTGAAAGGTCCAATATATCGAGGATTTAACTTTCCACGTTTTCCAAAATGGATCACGCCCTTCCACGGCGCAACTTTGAGCATAACTTTATCTCCCACTTGGAACTCAAGTGGTTTCCTCCTTTTATCTGCGTAGCTCTTTTGACGGTCACGAGCTGCTTGTAGTCGGCTTTTGATTTGTACAATCTTCTCGGTAGTTTCTTGGATTAACTCCGGACCAGTAAGTTGACTTTCTTCAACTTCGGCCCAACACACAGGTGATCTACATTTCCGACCATAGAGTGCTTCATATGATGCGGCTTTGATACTTGTGTGATAGCTGTTATTGTAAGAAAATTCAGCTAGTGGTAAGTGCTTATCCCAGCCATTTCCAAAGTCTATCACACATGCTCTTAGCATATCCTCCAGTGTTTGGATTGTTCTTTCGCTTTGTCCATCAGTTTGAGGATGGTAAGCGGTGCTCATGTCGAGGTTAGACCCTAAAGCATCTTGAAGTGATTTCCAGAAGTTTGAGGTGAAACGACTATCTCTGTCTGAAATGATGGAAATTGGTACACCATGGCGTGCGATGATTTCCTTCAGGTATAGTTGTGCAAGTTTTTCCATTCCATCACTTTCTTTCATCGGTAGGAAATGTACTGACTTGGTAAGACGGTCAACTATTACCCAAATAGTATCGTAGCCCTTAGAGGTTTTAGGTAACTTAGTGATAAAGTCCATTGTTATACGTTCCCATTTCCACTCGGGGATTTCGGGTTGTACTAGTAGGCCTGAGGGTCTCTGATGTTCAGCTTTAACCTTTGAACATGTTAAACACCGGCTGACATATGTTGCAATGTCGGCTTTCATGTTTGGCCACCAGTACAATTTCTTCAGATCAAGGTACATTTTGTCGGATCCTGGGTGTATGGAGTATTTAGACTTGTGGGATTCGTGCATAATAATGTCGCGAATTCCTCCGTAGAGTGGTATCCAACTTCGCTCTTTGAAACACAAAGTTCCATCCGACCTTTTCACGAATCCATTTTCACTTTCTGGCATTCCGTAAAGGTTCTCATTCGGACGATTTTCCTCTTTGAGTGCTTCCAATTGAGCCTCAAAAATCTTGGTTGGAAGTGGTGAACTAATTGTCATACCCAAGGATCTGACTCTAAGAGGTTGTGGTCGCTCTTTCCTACTGAGAGCATCAGCAACTACATTCGCTTTACCCGGATGGTAACGAATCTCGCAGTCATAATCACTGAGTAATTCCAACCATCGGCGCTGTCTCATGTTCAGTTCTTTCTGATCCAAAATGTGTTGTAGACTTTTGTGATCGGTGTATACGACACACTTTGTGACATACAAGTAGTGTCTCCAAATTCTGAGTGCGAACACAACTGATCCTAACTCCAAATCGTGCGTTGTGTAGTTTTTCTCATGAGTCTTCAGCTGGCGTGAGGCGTATGCTATCACTTTCTCTCTTTGCATTAACACCGCTCCTAGCCCCTTGTGTGAAGCGTCGCAATAAACAACAAAGTCTTCACTACCTTCAGGTAAGGCCAGAATGGGTGCACTACACAACTTTTCTTTAAGGAGTTGAAAAGCTTCTTCTTCCTTTTCTCCCCAGTCAAACTTGGTGTTTTTCTGGGTTAGTTTGGTTAAATATTTGGCAATCTTTGAGAAACCTTCAATGAACCTTCTGTAGTATCCAGCGAGTCCTAAGAATTGGCATATTTCAGTAGGAGTTGTGGGTGTCGCCCAATCCTTTATCGACTCGATCTTAGCGGGATCTACATGTATGCCCTGACTGTCGATTACATGACCTAAGAATTGTACAGTGGGTATCCAAAACTCACACTTCGAGAACTTCGCATATAGTTCTTCCTTCTTCAACAATTCCAAGATCAATCTAAGATGCTCTTCGTGTTCTTTCATACTCTTGGAATAAATTAGGATATCGTCAATGAATACGATCACAAATTTATCCAAGTAGGGTTTACACACTCGGTTCCTGAGGTCCATGAACATAGCTGGCGCGTTGGTTAACCCAAAAGGCATGACTTGGAACTCATAATGTCCGTAACGAGTTCTGAAGGCAGTTTTGGGAATGTCTTCTTCCCGAACTCTTAGTTGATGGTATCCGGACCTTAAGTCGATTTTTGAATAAACGCTTGAACCTTGAAGTTGGTCGAATAAGTCATCGATTCTCGGTAGTGGGTAGCGGTTCTTAATGGTTAGTTTATTCAATTCACGATAGTCAATGCACATTCTGAAAGTTCCGTCCTTCTTCTTGACGAATAAGACTGGTGCTCCCCATGGTGATGAGCTCGGTCTAATGAATCCTTTTTCCGCAAGTTCTGACAACTGGTTTGACAACTCCTGGAGTTCCGTTGGAGCTAATCGATAAGGTGCTCTTGCCACTGGCGCGGCACCGGGCACTAAATCGATCTAAAATTCAACCTGTCGGGTCGGCGGAAGTCCTGGTAAATCTTCGGGAAAGACTTCAGGAAATTCCCTTACTATTGGCACGTCCTCCAGACGTTTTTCTTCCCCTTCTTTTTTGTCCTTTCCGGTGACTTGTGCTAGGAAGATGTGACATCCTTCCTCGATACACCTTAACACCTTGGTACAGGAAATGACATGCAGTCTTGAAGCGTTTCTTCTGTCACTTCTGTCTCCTTCTATTGTTAGGACTTCATCTCCATAGGGTATTCGAACGAGCTTCTCGTCGCAAATGATGGCAGCATGATATTTTGCTAACCAATCCATTCCGACAATGACATCGAAACTACCCAATGCTACTGGTATCAAGTCGATATTGAATGGGTGGTTTAACAGGTTAAGGGTGCAACCTCTTATGATGGTATCTACCCTTTCTACGTTACCGTTAGCTAATTCCACGTTGTATGCATTTCCTAATGCAGTTGGGGCAATATCGAGCAGTGGACTAAATGTATTAGAAACAAAACTCCTATCGGCCCCCGTATCAAACAATATGGATGCATAACGGTTATTTATAAGGAAAGTACCCGTCACAACATTCGCGTCTTCCTGAGCTTCCACTTTGGTTACAGCATAGACTCTCCCACGAGCTCCTTCGCCATTTCCCTGATTACTCGTATGTCCAACATTTCCCTGAATCCTGCCATTCCCATGGCTTCCTGGATTTCCTCGGTTTCCTTGATTTCCTCCATGGCCTTGGTTTCTGGTCTTTCGGCATTCATTCTTATAATGCGCTTTTTCACCACAACCAAAGCAAGTTATATTAGCTTTTGGGTCCTGAGCTGGAGCTATTTGAACCGTCGCCAATGACTTGGACCTGCAGTTTCTGGTTAGGTGTCCGATTTTCTGACAGTTATGGCACTTGACTGTACACTGCCCCTTGTGATGCAGTGTGCATCGATTACACAATGGTGCAGTCCCTGAGTACGGTTTTCTTTCCCCAACATTCACTGCATAAGCTCTAGCAACATTTTGCCTCTTGTTTTGATTGTTGCGGTTGTTTCCACTGTTGTTGCCACGGTATACATTGTTGTTGTAACCTTGAGAATGGTCATCCCATTTTCTCTTATTGTCAACCACTTTGTCCATGGAATCCTCAATCACTTGGTCCATGAGTTTGTTGGCTACTTCGATGGTTTCATGAAGATCAGCAGCCTTAGAAGTGGTGACATTGCCCTTGATAGGTTGGGGCAGTCCTCCGATATATATCTCTAACAATCGGGTCTCAGTGGGAACCATTTCAGGACACAATAAGGCTAGTTCTTGAAATTGTTGATTATAAGCAGCCATATTGGTGCCTTGAACCTTGAGGTTCCAAAACTCATGTTCGAGTTTCTTGATCTCATTACGAGGACAGTACTTTCGAAGTACCATTTCCTTGAAGTTCTCCCATGGCATGGCATAGGCAACATCGAAACTAGCAGATTTCAGAAAATTGTTCCACCAGGTCAAAGCAACATCCGTGAAGGTGAATGATGCATACTTAACCTTAGAATCTTCTTCACAATTGCAGATTCGGAACACAGTCTCGAGCTTTTCGATCCATCTAGTCAGACCGACAGCTCCTTCGGTTCCACTAAAGCCTCCAGTCATGGTTTTACGAAAGTCTTGATAAGTACAAGTGCGGCTGTGAGTGGGTGGTCTTGAAGTTCCAGCATTAGTAGACGAGTGGTTTGCTGCAGCCAAAGCGGCGTTTACCCGCTCATTGACTAGTTGGTCAATCATGGCTTGATTCATGATAGGTTGGATTGGAGTAGCCCTAGCAGGAGTAGTGGCTTCAGCAGTCTGATCGTGTGTGACTCTGTTTGGAATAGCAACATTTGCAGCTTGGTTGCGAGTGACTCTCGCTGGAATTGGAGCATTGGAAGCTCCACCAGGGTTGGTACGTTTCGATCTTCGTTTTGGCGGCATTTCTGCAGTAGGAAAGGTGATAAGATAAATGACATATTAATCAAGGTAAGTGCCAAGTAATAGTGTAAATATCGTAGATAGATCATATGAGCAATCTATAAAAGAAGAGACAATTGGATAGGAAAATAAGTTTGACATAGATAGAACTTCGGTTACAAGGTTCCTACGGTACATGATGAGATACTAGCTGGAATACAACCGAAATACAACGGAATACAACGGAAATACAACTGAAGTACAAGAGTAATAACTAACACTAACTGTTATAGTTCAGTTTAGTGTAATACATCATGCAATAGGATCTAAGGATGTCCACGCTCGGTACGTAGTCGCTCGATGGTAGCAACTAACTCTCGCTGCGTATCCTCCAAACTCGCGATACGCCTCATCTGAGATGCTAACATAGACTCTAAACCAGTAGTCCTCTGCCATCCTTCTCTGACAGTATCTCTAGCAATCCACTGGACGCGCTCTAACTCCTCTAGTCGTCCGTGCATCTGGGTCTGACCTCTGCCCAAGGCTCGTGCTCTGCTGTCCAACTCTCTGAAGTCCTCAACCTGAGCCTCAACCCGAAGACCCAGTCGAATCCGCTCGTGTCTCTCGAGCTCCACGCTCTCATACAATATATCAGTAACTCGATCTAAACCCTCAACACGCTGCTCGCAAGCTTGCAAGCGTGTTGGATCGACTCTCTCTAGCTGATCAGTATGGACTCCTAGCAGAGTCTCATGAGAGTCCAACTGAATAAATATCCTCTCAGTGAGGGTCAGATCACCTTCTGGAGATCCTGATAGGTCTGGCTCGGACTGTGCCTCAACCGGTGCAGCTTCCTCAATGGTCTCAAGCTGTCTAGTGGCGCGCTCAAGGCGCTCCATGTCTGCTGCAGATGGTATGAATGAAGGTGATGACGGACTGTAGCTCGGACTGGCGATGTGTGGTACTGAACTAATCAAGCAATCAATGTCTCTCCAAGCAACCTCACTACTCTCCTCCTGACTGTGGAGAAAAGCGGCTCTCTGCCCTAATCCAAATGGTGCATCAATATCCATGTCCTCGCCCAACCTCTGAGCCATCCTGGAGCTCTGTCCTATATCTCGAATACTCTGGAAAATCTCCAGACCCAGTATATCCATATCTGCTGTTGTGCTAATATGTCCAGGGACACTCTCAGTTGGTATAGGCTCTGGTAGTTCCTCCTCAGGATCCTCTTCCGGATCTTCTTCCGGGTCTTCCTCTGAGTAGGAATCAGTAGATCTCCTGAGTCTCTGATGAGGTGGTGACTCAGTGGGTGATGGTGTCAGTGACTCTGAAGTAGTAGAAGGACCCATGTAAGCAGCGCGGGTCATCCGAGAAGCTAGTGCAGGCACATATGAATATCGCTCTTGATACCCAGGTACTCTCACAATCATGCGGGGTTTTCGCCTGCGCGTCAACAAGGCTGATGGAGTGGTGGTAAGGGTAGGTATAGGTGGAGTAGGTGCAATAGCTGGCTGGACTGCTAGTGTGGCCTGAATATACGGATCAGTGCCTAAGTGTGCAAGTTGGCGGATGGTAGGTGAGTGAGCTAGTAGGATGTCCTCCGGAACATCGTGAGGAAAGGCTGGTGAAGGCATAGTCTGTGACAAGACGGTGCATATGTGTAAGTATGTGGAAAAATATGCTCATGATGAATATGAAATAGTGCATAAGTAAATAGGAAATAAAACATGTAATCCTATTAAATGAATCTTAAGTAAAATGGCAAGTAAGGCAAGCGGCAATCGGCGGTCGTAGTATGATGTTTTTGGTGAAAAGTAGTTATAGTTTAGGGTTTATATGTACCTAGTTCTCTATAACTTAGGCTCTGATGCCAATCTGTAACACCCCCAAATTTTGTTTAGCGGAAGCATACGTGTTATTCGGGAGCGTTACGGGATTGGTGAATCATAACACAAGTAATAAAGAACAGAATACATACTCCGTTTGATTTCATAAAATAGATCTAAAACATTGTCTTACAACATAGTTTAAATAAATGGGCACATCCCATTAGTTTTAGTGGTCCCAATTGTAAAAACATCATTTTTGTGTAAAAACACTTCTTTAATACTACTACGACCATACATCCGCTTCTTGCCTTGCCTTCATGAATATAACTTAAACACCTGAGAAAATATGCTAAAAGGTCAGCTAAAAGCTGGTGAGTTCATAGGTTTAAGTTAAAATAGTAAGCTTGGACCATAAGCAAAGTCATATAATCATTACAACGAATATAATGTTATATGGATGAAAGTCTATTACGTTAGCTCTAAGTTCATGCAACCGATACTACGACAGTTTCTGTATGCTAAAAGATGTCATACAATATAGGGGCCCATAGCAAGTGTTTTGTCCCTCAACACTTGATTCCGACATGGTATACGTTTCGCCTTGGCCTAAGCATGGCCAACCGAACGGAGGAGTCACCCTCAATAGATCTATTTATAACATTCGCGTTTCCCAATGGGTAATTGACGGTTCATGAAAAAGGGCATTCTCTAGGGACATAAGGGCTTAGGCTAAACCACGTAATAGTAATCATGTTATAGTTTTGGTCCATAAAATGTTTTGCATATTTCTCACCCCAAAATGTATAAAACAATTTATCAAGTAAAAGTGGGGCTATGAAAACTCACCTTAGCAAATGTGAAATCCAAATGTGGGATTAGTGATGGTTGTGGAGCGGCACCGACACGCGACCTAGATAAGGAGGGCAATGTTTTAGTTCATTGTTTTAAGTATTACTTACTTAAAATAGTTCAATTGTTTTTATAATTGTATTAAAACTATACTTTAGTTTGTAAAAATAATTGAAAGGTTTTTCTAGTAAGTATATGAATGTATATATACTTTTCATGTTGACGTTATAATGGTTTTAAAATCCAAAGTTTGATTTTAAACAAATAATTACAATGTTCCACTAGTAAGTATATAAATGTATATATACTTATTTAAGTTGACACAAAAAGGTTTTGTCAAAATTATTCATATATGGTTGATTTATCTTCTAATTGTATTTAGAAAATACTTGAGTTAAATTCGAAGACTTTCAATTTATTATATAATAAAATGATATAGTGGTCATTATTTGTTTGTCACAATTTGCTCTTAACACATATGACCTTCTACTAGTAGATAGCTACGTTTACTCGGACGCGTTGGATGGTGACTTTGACGTAAAATTTATTACGTAAACTAAGTTGGTAACATTCATTTCATTGTATCATCACATTACCCTTTTGTTTATTTGACGTTGCATATGTGTGTAAGTCTAAGTTAGAAGGCTCGAATATGTAGTAGACGAGTTTATATTTATAATAATTTTCCGGTTTATGCTACAAGTTTTATGTTGTTGTTTTGTTTAAACTATCAAATGTATACCCCGAACCCTCATGGCTGTGGCACGGTATGATTTGTATTAGGGTATTAGGTTTGGGCCTGAGCCCAACACAACCCAAAAACCCTTTTTGCAAGACAAGTTTTATGGCTTGGGCTGTGGCCCAGAAGTTTAATAGCAAAAGTGCTTGTGTCAAGTTTTTCGTGGAGATGACTAAACGCAGGGAACACAATTGTAAAACAAGGGATAAATTTCGAGGTGGGCAAGATGCTATCAATTCGAAGTTAGACTCAAGCCGAGGGTGTGTCGCGAATGATGTGCCTTACTACACATCTTGACTACTTGACCTGGCTATAAGAGCCCGATTGATACCTACAACCATCATATTAACTCCAAATGCTAGAATAAGGATACGGTAGGAATAAGTGATAATTGAGTACTACTAAACCTTGTTTTACATGATCAACATAACGACACTCGTTTTTTTTTAAAGCTAGGCCAAGTACCACACTCCTCATTACATTTCCAGATTAAGATTGACAACATTATTTTTAAGAAATAATTAAGTTAACAACAAGTTCCAGTTTTGATACAAATGTGACTCGAAAATTATAACACTTATCTTTTTCTAATTTCTTGGTTTAGTTCCTTAGACAGAAAACCACACCAACGCAATTGCAAATGACAAACTTTCTACTTAGCCATGTTAGTAATGCGCACTGGGTGATCTTGACTCCACACAAGACTCGGATATGACATATCTAATTCGACAGTTGCACGTTGACGAGAATAAGTATAAAACAGATTTCAAGTACCCCTTTCATTTAACTTAACGCAAGATTTACATAGCAAGAATACTTAGCTCTTAGTCCTATTGTCAAATCTTTTTATTAAAACTTTATTTCCTTTTCTATTGACTCATGCATTCGACAAGACTAAAACAAAGAATCCAACGACAACTCAAGATTTACATAAGAAATTATCACTAGTGTGAAGTCTTAAGATTAACCAACAACAATAATTTCTACTTATGTTTTTCGAACCCCTATAACACATCACCAATTATTATGTCATTATTACACTATACATTACAACGAAATTACAAAAAGAGACGGGCATTGAACCTTGTTAAGGATGAGATGAGAGAATGTTGAGGATGAAAGCTAACTCGAGAAACCCCACACAAACCGAACCTCCAAATCGAATCTGAGCAACAAAAACCCAATAGTTTCACAACACCTTTAAGAACACTATTCTTTTGTGGTGGGTTTGAGATTTGATTTGTGTGTGACCTTAGTCTCTCGAGTTGCATAAGAAGGAATTAAAAGGGAAGTCTTTGACCAAGCCTCTACATCTTGCATCTTTCTTTGAAGCCAAAAATGGTTTACTTCCAAAACCAAAGGAATCTTGGATATAAGCTCAAGATAGATTGGTGGAAGATTTGTTTCTTTCTTGTGGTTAACTTGATCTTCCTTGGATTTCTTTGAAGGGTAGCGGCGCATCAAGAGAGGTTTGGGGAAACAAAACTTACATGAATATGGTATGAAAGATGAGGAATATTTGGGAGAGGAGTGTCGGTTTACTATTTTGGAGAGATTCGACCTAGGAGGCGTGTGAAGAGGAGAAGCAGTTTCTAGAGGAAAGAGATGAAGATTGTTATCTCTAAATCTCTGCTTTTGTGTATATTTTGTCGTGTGTGGAGGAGAAAGACAAAGGGGATACCTAACCCTTTTTTTTTCTTAATATCTTTTATTGTAAATGTATTGTAAGTATACAAATAAAAATAAAATAAAGTAGTGTGTAAGTAACAAAAATGTGGGTATAGGTAATGTAGACTCTTAATTTATTTGTGTAAGTATTTGTATGTGGGATAATTATTGTATAAAATGTATGCATATACATTATACCTATGTATGTTTGCACTTGAGTCTTATAAAGTTATTGTTTAAGTGATAGTGTGTTAAATATTTTGTGTCCCGCGAAGTCATATTGTGACCAAAGTATCATTGTTTGATAACTTTTAGGAGTAATATCTTATGGTTACGCATCGGGGATATTATTATTTTTGTAATGTTTTTCTTTACGGGTTTTTTTGTCATTTGTTTTATCAAGTCCTTATCACAGTGTCGGTACGCGTGCGGTGTCGGTCGCCAGGGAAAACGAGATAACCTCTCGTCTTACAATTTAAATCATAAGACAAAATGATATATTCATAAAATGATATGAATGCAAGAGTGGTGAAATTTTTATTGTATGCGAGTTATCTACTCAAATGCTCAGGCAAAGCTCATGCATGCTTAATGAATTAAGCTTAGTAATAATAAATTACTAATTATCAGTTAAATTTTAGTGAAAATTTACCGTGTGTCACAATGATCGACATTGGTTATGACGAAGCTTCAGGAGTAATCACAAAGCATTCATAGGGTGAATCTTAAGAATATTCCTCAGCTATGGAGAACCTTCTACATTATCATCACCAAATCCGTTTCTGGACGTGATAGTGGTTATGAGCATCCCAAGCTCATGGAACTACAGATCTTTTGGGCTTTGGTCAACATGAAACATATTAAAGTTGAAGCTCTGATATGGGACGACATGATGTCTTTCCTCAAAAAGCTTGGCTCCAAGATCCCATATATCAGATATACTAAATTGTTGATCCAAAGCGCTCTAGGGTATAATCCTGATATCCCCTTGAGACTCAATGACCCCAACAATCACTCCATGTTGTATGAGCCTACACTCACAGTCAGATTTAAGGAATCTACAACAAAGAAACAAGGTGCAGTGTTGCCAGATCACCTTCTAACTGAAGCAGTCAAACAACTCCATTCATACAAAAGGTATCTGGTAGCGGTTGATGAAGGCAAAGTAGGTTTTCTTGATGAAAAGTCCTCTGGTACTCCTACTAGGAAAACCAGGAGAGGCAGTGCATGGAGTGTTACAAGCACTGAGAGTCAGAGAAAGTTTCCTAAGAGGTCACATACTCTCAAAAGGAAAGTTCCCTCTAAGGAAGCCATTCCTATTCCTATTCCCAAGCCTGAACCGCAACAAAAGCCACTGGATGAAAGGTCTGAGGAAACTGAATCAGACGAATAGGTCACCTACTCTGAAACTGCAATTGATGACACTCAAACAGTAGCTAAACCTCCCGGTCCAAAAGCTGAAAAAGGTAAAGGGAAAACTCATGTGCTTGAGCATGATAAGGAAAGTTCTGAAGAAGAACCATTTTATGAGGAAAGAGATTATCAAAAGAAGTTGAAGAACCTCAGACTCAAATATCTTGCCGATGAATTCGTACTAGATCAAACTCGTGGCACCGGAGGGTCAAGTGGTGGAACTCAAGCCACACCAATTTCCGATGCGGTTAATCAACCCGATAAGGGAACTGGTACCACCACCCACGAACAACAACAAAGGCAGATAGAGGATTCCATCAACTACGAATTTGAGGAACCAGACATGGAAAAGACTGAGAAAACTCCTGGTGAAGATACTAAAGCTGATGAAACGGCTAAGTCTGGAAATGCTGAAGATCTTGATTATGATGATTTTCTTCTAGATAGCCCAGCACGCTCCAAGGAAGAAACATCTGAGCCGCCGAAAGACCCTGAGTCTCCTCATGTCTCATCATCATAAGACTCGTCTTCTCACTCTTCACTACCACCATCCAAAGGTACAACTAGATCCACATCTAAATCTATGAAGCAACCAACTGACTCTTGGATATCCCGGGCTAAAACCAAGATTGTCAATGCTGTCAAGCAAGTCAGGAAGAAAGATGTGACAACCCGTACTTTCAGGTCATTTCTCGAAACAATTCATGCCTCACTATCTCAACATTTATCGTAAACTAGGTTTACGTGTTCCAAATTCGCGTAACCTTAATGGTTTAGCGGCGAATTCCTGATCATATCATCACGAACATTTCATATGGACTAAGTTAGTCTACATTTCATTAACATCATTTGCATCATATTAGTTCATTCATGACATTGCATTTCACCTTAACCGCGTAAATTTTATATTAAATAAACGTTATCGCGTGAGTTATTATTTTGAATATTTAATCCGTTACTTCTAAAAATGATCCCGATATATTTTTATACTTGCATTTAGTTATAAAAATTATATTTTGAGTTTACCTAGTGTTTTAAATTTATTTTGTACATAAATCGTTAAAGTTATATTATTACGACACTTTTATTAAAAACTACACGATAATTATTTTATCACTCAAATTTTACAAGAAATGTATTTTTACAATTTTTATAACTACAACATACTTTACTTTGATCCCTTAAAATTTATTTTAGTCCATACTACTCTAATTTTCACAACTATGTATACACAAGTTACAACAAACTTATACTTAACTACATTTTACTTACACATTTTATACATATTACATTTTAAAAATATATATATATATATTTTGAGAAACACATTCCACAAAAACCGGCCCTAAAGGGGTTGCATTTAATGGTTGGTAGGAAATTTTATCACTTGTATAAACTTATACTCCAAATACTTCACCTCATTCATTCATCTCATATTACAAGTCAAGTAAAACTTTCTTTCTCTCTTGTCCTCTCCTCCATGACCGGTTCTTCATAAGTGTTTCAAGGGATCAAAAATTTTTGCAAGATCAAGTTAATAAACAATCTAGATAACACTCTCATTAAGGTTTTGAAATAAAAACCTAGGGTGTTTAGGTTAAACCTTTGTTCTAATCACCTCATCATAGTTACTTGTAAGCATATCATTTATATTTTTCATTTTTCCTTATCATTTCATAAGTATTTCTTCATATTTGGAGCAAACATGCATGACTTATGTTGATTTATACCATTTTTACATGATTTTTAGAGTTATATATATATAAAGGTCATCCTATAATTATTCCCTTGGTATATTTTGGTCTTGATGATGTTTAGGAACCCATGACACCCTAAGAAGGTGTATGGTAGGATTAGATTAGCTTTGGAGTTGATTTGAAGGGATTGGAATAGGTTTAGTACGAGAAAAACTATTTTCGATAAGTATATAAAAGTGTTCTGTCCTTGTTTTATTTTTCTGGAAAATCCGACAGTAGGCACGAATTTTTGGCCTTGATATTTAGAAAATATACTTTAAAACGAATCCGTGGCCGCTTGAACGGATTAAAACGGAGTTATAACGAAGAAGTTATGAATTTTTCAAGTTGACGACGAAATATATAATTTCTGAAAAAAAATTTCAGCAACATGTTTTTGTTTTATTCGAGTCAAAAACGAGTCCTAAGCTTTACAAATTATTTCGACTTATCAAAAATATATTAGTATACTTCGATACGAAGCTAAGGACGTATAATACGTAGAAAATGGATTTGAAACGACTAAGATATGCACGTTTTCATAAATTGCCGTAACTTTATTATTTTAGAAAAACTATATTATTTTTACGAGACAAGTGTTACGGTAACTAAAACGACCATGTTGAAGGCTGTTTTTAACTATGATGTAGAACTTTTTGTAACGAAATGTCTTCTCATAAAATCAAGATTACCAAGCATATTTTTCAAAACGACCAACCGTTTGTATAGCGGAGTTTTAATAAATTAATTACGGTTGCTCAAACTTTGCCGAAACTCGTTTTTAAACAACATTTTGGACAAAATCACCATCTTTAACCTTTATTATCTTTATGTTCGAGACCTCTATGTCGAAAACTCCTGAACTGAAACTTCTAGATTTTGATACAAACTTTCCAAAACCGTCGAATTCGTTTCCTAACGATCGACGTACACCATTTTACGACTAGTTTTTCGAAGCCATTTTTGTCACTTTCATGATATTTCCGACGACGTTATTTTACGACGAAAAGTGATAATTTCACAATAAATCATTACGAAACCATTGTAGGATGACATTTTGACGTAAATACTTGTAAAGTAATTTTTGAAGGGTCAAGACGTCAAAAGAGTATTTTTCGACAATAAATATTATTTTCAAAACTCACAAATGGTATAAATAACATACGAAATGCATGCATATCATAACATCATAACTCATTACATATCATATCATTCGTAATAGGTCCAGATTAAAGTTTCACATTATACCTCGGTGTACTCACTCTTGTCATCATACCAGTTTATCAAGTGAGTTTTCATAGCCCCGATTTATTCAAGTTTTTACTTCATTTCAAATCTACGGGGGAGAATACATTGCACAACATTTTATTACGATACCAAGTATGTTAAATTCATTTACATTGCTTAAGTTACCGCATTGCCAATTGAAAGTCCCCTTTACCTGAACATGAACCGTTAATCTTAGAAGCGAGGGTGAGTGGATAGATCTATCGAGGGTGACGCCTCCATCCGGGTTGGTGAATCCCAACTAGTCATACGGATGCATTTCATTTAATAACATTATTGAGTTGTCTGGCAAACACTCTTTTGGGGCCTACATTATGAACAGTCTAGTTTCGGTGTCATGGGCTTAAAGCAATTGTAACATATTTATGTGACATGATTGTCATACCAGTAACATTTTTATGTGACATGATTGTCATACCAGTAACATTTTTATGTGACATGATTGTCATACCTGATCTATACTTGCGTAGTCGTATAAAACATTTACCTAAACCTATGATTTCTCACCAACATTATTGTTGACCGTTTTAGCAATGTATTTTCAGGTAACTAAGGCATTATCATCATGGCATGGTTAAGGAACCACCTTTTGAGTCGCGGCGTCGACTTACATCATTGTACATTATGGCACTTTCTTTCAAAACCATCGTTTGGACTTGTATTATAATTATATTTCCGCAAACTTTGTAAACTTTTGGGACCTATGTTGTAACTCTGATTGTTTTATTAAATCAAACGATGTGTTTTTCCAAACGACACTTTAGGTCGTTCAATATAACTGTGATTGTGATGCTATGACAGTCACTCCCCAGGAATTCCATTCCGCTGCAAAACAGGTAATTTAGGGGTGTGACAGATTGGCATCAGAGCTTCGGTTATAGAGAACTAGGTTGCATCATTGACCCTAGACTATAACTACATCATCATAGCATCTCATCATTTCATCATAAATACATAGTCACTATACATGCGGTTTTATACGCACATTTCACGAGTTATTTACTTTCATTTCGAACTCGATTGTCACATAGATGCCTTCAAATACCCATCCCATTATCCTTTCCTTATACTCTAATGTGGAGAATGCCTTGTCAGTCCCTATCACAATTTTAACATCAGTTGACCCAACACCGATAACACCAGATGATGACACTGAGACCTTTTAGGAGGACGAAGCTGCAATTACACCATCACGATCACTATTGATTCACTGTAGGATCAGGACAATTTTTATCACTCAGTTGGGACAGATCATACCATTGGGTAGAACTTATAGGCTTAGTCCTAATGAACCTATTTTCTTAACTCACCACAAGGATTCCATTATCATCATTGTCATTATTTTCATCATCATTATCATTTCGAACACCATCCGTACCATCACATCTCATACACGATACTCATACACCTGACTTGCAGCTTGGGAAGCGTGCATGATTTGACACACCATTACCATCTACCACTAAGACTATAGACACTACACCATCTCATAGGTTTGAGGACTGTGAGAGTTCTAGGGCTATTGTTGCTAGACCGCCAACTACTCCTACACTTGAAACACGATTAGACCACCAACAGGAACAGATAATAAGTACCTTTCTAGCTAATGTAATCTTTATCATTTATTATCTCTACGATAATCACCACCTTGTTTATTTCATTCCTTACTCCAATTGCCCAATTTTCCATCATTTCACGACGATACATCACTATCTTACTAGGGGTTAGGCCAACTTTATTCTCGACCAATTAGTAGACTATTACTACTCGATAAGGTTCTCCTATGTATCCTACAAACCATCCAACACATTTTATTCCAAATTATCCTGCTACTATTTCATGAAATTATTTCACTTGATTTTATTTCGAACTATTTTATCACCATCTTAGAAACATTGTTTCATAAAGTTTTAACGCAAGTTGTTTTATTACCAACTTATCAATTGGTTTCAGTCATTTTATCAACTATTTTATATCCACATGCGAAACGATTTTCATGTTACTCTGAAAAATCATTGAGCCATTATCTTACAAAACAAAACGTTGAATACCATCTAAAACTTCAGAGGAACATAATACCATTTCAACAAAACCAAGCATCACATCATTTGTCCTGGATTATACATGGCCTGATCACCTATGTATAATTCAGGAAGAATTATGTCATGAAAGTAACAAGCATCATTTCAAATCTCCTAAAACAATCCTCATTCGAAAGCAAAGTTTTATAATCAGATAAATCGTGCATAAACATTCCTTTTTTGTTAACACTCTATAGATGATTACGCCATTTATCTCTCACTCAACTGATAAGTTAGGATTTGACGAATGACCTTTTTAGGAAAGACTTTTTATACCATTTACGAGGAGGATTCCTCGATGCAGGAAAACAATGAAAAGGGTTCAGAATTTCCCACAAGGACTAGAACTAAGTATTAGGATGATTCGAACTCAGCAAAAATCTTAAGACATCACGAGACCTTCCGAACCACTATTTTGAATTAGAATCCAAACTCTATCATTCCAAAAGTACTAGCTAGACCGAGTTACAAGACTTAGTACTAATCGAATACACACTCAGCAACACTATAGGAATAAACCAATCCTCCTAATTGAGACTACAGAACATTTCATTAAACAAGGCTTCAACAATATGAGAACTTCCCTACAATGAGTTTCCCTTAAAGGAAAAATTTAGTTAAATTAAGGTTATCGATGTAAACTTCCCCTAAGGCATTGTGTTCTTTACAAATTCCAAGTAACCTCACTTCCATATCAAGAGATGCCACAAGTTTGAACATGTCGGACAATCAATGACTCCCCATCTACAAGTGAAACTAGAACAAACATTCTTCGACATAGTATTAGCTGATGTCTATTTTCTTGCTAGCATGATAACAATATTAGTGATGAACTATTTTTGGAAGCACTCAATATTGAAACAAGTCTTGAAAATCAACCACTACACCACCTCACTTAAATATTTAAGGTTTGTGACTTTACTACATGGAGCATGGAAACACTTCGATAATCAAACAATAAACATTTTAGTCATAGAGACTAAGCACCTTAGGCAAGTAAGACTCAGGTCATGACATTCGATAGGACTAGAAACGCGAGGAATCACAACTGTTACCTATAATCTATTCTTTTCAATAAGGTCCTTTCCGACAGATTTAACATTTTGAAATCTAACACGAGACACGTGGTATCAATTCCAGTTGTACCTATTATAAGCTATTCGATTCACCTTAGACTGCTGACAGTCATTTCAGGATTTCCATGAAACCTACTAGGACATGATTACCGCCTACTATCCTCAGCTCAATGGTTAGAGCTAGAGAGCAATTCCCACATTAGATAATATGCTCAAGTCAGTATGACTTTTTAGAAATGGTTAGGCAAAACATTCTCCATCGACAAGTTTCTTTGCAACAATAGTTAGCTCATGAACATATTGACTACACCATTTGAGTCACTGTAAGGTTGAGGTATCAATTACTTATTCAAGGATTAAAATCAGGAAAGTCCAATTCATTTGTCCATAACTCATTCATGAAACAAACAAAGAAGTCATACAAATCAAGAATCAGTTACAAGTAACAACATATAGCTAGATAAGCTACATCGTTATACGATGCAAAATTTGGAGATATGTCCCATAAGCCGCAAACCATTAGAAATTCAAGTTGGTAACAAATTATGTTCAAAATCTTGCCTTGGAAAGCGAAGTGCGATTCAGAAAAACATTGGACGAACCGATACGACTCATATATCCTCACCTTTCACCAATGACACCGTTAGACCTAACAACGATTGAATTCAGGGACTGAATTCCTTTTTGGATGGGCGAATGTGACAACCCGTACTTTCAGGTCATTTCTCGAAACAATTCATGCCTCACTATCTCAACATTTATCGTAAACTAGGTTTACGTGTTCCAAATTCGCGTAACCTTAATGGTTTAGCGGCGAATTCCTGATCATATCATCACGAACATTTCATATGGACTAAGTTAGTCTACATTTCATTAACATCATTTGCATCATATTAGTTCATTCATGACATTGCATTTCACCTTAACCGCGTAAATTTTATATTAAATAAACGTTATCGCGTGAGTTATTATTTTGAATATTTAATCCGTTACTTCTAAAAATGATCCCGATATATTTTTATACTTGAATTTAGTTATAAAAATTATATTTTGAGTTTACCTAGTGTTTTAAATTTATTTTGTACATAAATCGTTAAAGTTATATTATTACGACACTTTTATTAAAAACTACACGATAATTATTTTATCACTCAAATTTTACAAGAAATGTATTTTTACAATTTTTATAACTACAACATACTTTACTTTGATCCCTTAAAATTTATTTTAGTCCATACTACTCTAATTTTCACAACTATGTATACACAAGTTACAACAAACTTATACTTAACTACATTTTACTTACACATTTTATACATATTACATTTTAAAAATATATATATATATATTTTGAGAAACACATTCCACAAAAACCGGCCCTAAAGGGGTTGCATTTAATGGTTGGTAGGAAATTTTATCACTTGTATAAACTTATACTCCAAATACTTCACCTCATTCATTCATCTCATATTACAAGTCAAGTAAAACTTTCTTTCTCTCTTGTCCTCTCCTCCATGACCGGTTCTTCATAAGTGTTTCAAGGGATCAAAAATTTTTGCAAGATCAAGTTAATAAACAATCTAGATAACACTCTCATTAAGGTTTTGAAATAAAAACCTAGGGTGTTTAGGTTAAACCTTTGTTCTAATCACCTCATCATAGTTACTTGTAAGCATATCATTTATATTTTTCATTTTTCCTTATCATTTCATAAGTATTTCTTCATATTTGGAGCAAACATGCATGACTTATGTTGATTTATACCATTTTTACATGATTTTTAGAGTTATATATATATAAAGGTCATCCTATAATTATTCCCTTGGTATATTTTGGTCTTGATGATGTTTAGGAACCCATGACACCCTAAGAAGGTGTATGGTAGGATTAGATTAGCTTTGGAGTTGATTTGAAGGGATTGGAATAGGTTTAGTACGAGAAAAACTATTTTCGATAAGTATATAAAAGTGTTCTGTCCTTGTTTTATTTTTCTGGAAAATCCGACAGTAGGCACGAATTTTTGGCCTTGATATTTAGAAAATATACTTTAAAACGAATCCGTGGCCGCTTGAACGGATTAAAACGGAGTTATAACGAAGAAGTTATGAATTTTTCAAGTTGACGACGAAATATATAATTTCTGAAAAAAAATTTCAGCAACATGTTTTTGTTTTATTCGAGTCAAAAACGAGTCCTAAGCTTTACAAATTATTTCGACTTATCAAAAATATATTAGTATACTTCGATACGAAGCTAAGGACGTATAATACGTAGAAAACGGATTTGAAACGACTAAGATATGCACGTTTTCATAAATTGCCGTAACTTTATTATTTTAGAAAAACTATATTATTTTTACGAGACAAGTGTTACGGTAACTAAAACGACCATGTTGAAGGCTGTTTTTAACTATGATGTAGAACTTTTTGTAACGAAATGTCTTCTCATAAAATCAAGATTACCAAGCATATTTTTCAAAACGACCAACCGTTTGTATAGCGGAGTTTTAATAAATTAATTACGGTTGCTCAAACTTTGCCGAAACTCGTTTTTAAACAACATTTTGGACAAAATCACCATCTTTAACCTTTATTATCTTTATGTTCGAGACCTCTATGTCGAAAACTCCTGAACTGAAACTTCTAGATTTTGATACAAACTTTCCAAAACCGTCGAATTCGTTTCCTAACGATCGACGTACACCATTTTACGACTAGTTTTTCGAAGCCATTTTTGTCACTTTCATGATATTTCCGACGACGTTATTTTACGACGAAAAGTGATAATTTCACAATAAATCATTACGAAACCATTGTAGGATGACATTTTGACGTAAATACTTGTAAAGTAATTTTTGAAGGGTCAAGACGTCAAAAGAGTATTTTTCGACGATAAATATTATTTTCAAAACTCACAAATGGTATAAATAACATACGAAATGCATGCATATCATAACATCATAACTCATTACATATCATATCATTCGTAATAGGTCCAGATTAAAGTTTCACATTATACCTCGGTGTACTCACTCTTGTCATCATACCAGTTTATCAAGTGAGTTTTCATAGCCCCGATTTATTCAAGTTTTTACTTCATTTCAAATCTACGGGGGAGAATACATTGCACAACATTTTATTACGATACCAAGTATGTTAAATTCATTTACATTGCTTAAGTTACCGCATTGCCAATTGAAAGTCCCCTTTACCTGAACATGAACCGTTAATCTTAGAAGCGAGGGTGAGTGGATAGATCTATCGAGGGTGACGCCTCCATCCGGGTTGGTGAATCCCAACTAGTCATACGGATGCATTTCATTTAATAACATTATTGAGTTGTCTGGCAAACACTCTTTTGGGGCCTACATTATGAACAGTCTAGTTTCGGTGTCATGGGCTTAAAGCAATTGTAACATATTTATGTGACATGATTGTCATACCAGTAACATTTTTATGTGACATGATTGTCATACCAGTAACATTTTTATGTGACATGATTGTCATACCTGATCTATACTTGCGTAGTCGTATAAAACATTTACCTAAACCTATGATTTCTCACCAACATTATTGTTGACCGTTTTAGCAATGTATTTTCAGGTAACTAAGGCATTATCATCATGGCATGGTTAAGGAACCACCTTTTGAGTCGCGGCGTCGACTTACATCATTGTACATTATGGCACTTTCTTTCAAAACCATCGTTTGGACTTGTATTATAATTATATTTCCGCAAACTTTGTAAACTTTTGGGACCTATGTTGTAACTCTGATTGTTTTATTAAATCAAACGATGTGTTTTTCCAAACGACACTTTAGGTCGTTCAATATAACTGTGATTGTGATGCTATGACAGTCACTCCCCATGAATTCCATTCCGCTGCAAAACAGGTAATTTAGGGGTGTGACAAAAGACGTAACCAACAAAAAGTTGAATCAACTCGCTGACAGTATCAATCTTCTACATGACGAGATAGACAAGATGTCAAGTGAAAGGGAGTATATCCAGAAGTTCAAGCAACGTGATGTCCAAGGGGAACTGAACGAAATGATTAGGTTCTATACTCACAAGTTCCTACTCGACACTGTTCCTGGAGTTACAAGGGAGATGTTTACCAGACAGCTCTATCCAAATCTCATGAAATTGGTCAAGCAAACAATGCAATACACTCCAGTAACAATGACGATCAATCCAATGGAGCCTGCAGTTCTCTCTGATGCAGAGTTGATTTCCAAGCTGGTGCTACAAATGTCTCAACGATATGCCACTTTCACCTCTGACGAAAGTAAACTATTTGAGGCACTACTGGAATATCAACTCAAGACTTCATGCAAGGAGCAAGCTGAAAGGCCTAAGCGTCCAAGAGACGATGAAGATAAGGATAAAGATAAAGATAAAGAGCCTAAACACCCGAAGAAAACTGGTGAATCATCCTCCATGCCACCTCCACCCTAAAGGACTCCAACTGCAAGAAGATCTCCACAACGCTCTGCTGACAAACCTCAGGACTCTGAGTCACCACCCCAGACAGAGAAAACCGGTGATCATTTCGAATACACTGGTGGTGACGATGAGGAAGTCCCTGAGCCCCAACAACAACCCACCTCTCCCGCCTCAGAAATGAAACCTGCATCCTCGTCTAGGCCAAAGAAGAAGAAGAAGACGCCTAAGGCTGATGTCGTCTCATGGCTAGACGAAGATGACACCGAGTATGAACGGTTCTCTACACTGGTTGATACTACTCCCGCCCTAACTGATGATCAAAATATGGTAGAAGGTCGAACTTTGGAGCATGCTAAGTTACTTCAAGAGAAGTTTCGGGTGAAGAAAATGACCAAGTCAGAGTTAAAACGTATCAAGAATGAAGCTTTTCAGTTGCTCAAAGACAGCTCGGAAAGTGCTATCGAAGTTGAATACCATCTTGAAAACATAGCACGAGCCATGTCTAACAACATCGATTGGCTCAACCCTGAAGCTAACATTGACTTCACACGAAAAGACAAGGCTCCATACTACACCGACTGGACCAGACCTCTACCAACGATTGGCCAACCAGATCAACCTAAGATTCTATTTCGCTACTTCTTCAACAATGACCTGGAATTTCCTCTACACGGTAGCGATGGTTCAAATAAATGCGCTACATCACTTACACTTCCGTTCCCGGCAGCCATATACACCAACTGTATAGCCATCAAGGAAAATGCTACCCACATGTTTGCCAACAGCGTGGAACAGTATGACATCGATGCAATATATGGGATTCACCACTGGCCGGAACGCAGTAGAATCTACTACAAAAGCTGCCAAGTTCGAAGGTCTAAACATGAAGTGCACAGTGATAAAGGGATCGTTGCTGTTAAGCATGTAGCTCTCTCGTCTAAATGGGATTACACTTTCCTCAAGAAAATCGTGGTCAAAAGACAAGACGAAAGGGACTATGATTTCTGTGAAGCGGAATTTCAGAATTTGTCTCTCAACGACATTGAAGATCTGTACCTTGCCAAGGTACAGGGAAGAATGAGACAATTCTCGACTGAAATCCAACGTGAATACATCAAGTCCGTGCTCATCTTCATCAGAAGCATAGTGATCCAAGAACGTGTAGAAGACTTGCAAATTGCCGTTGAATCGTATCAA
Organism: Chrysanthemum seticuspe; assembly: GCA_019973895.1. Lineage (NCBI taxonomy): Eukaryota > Viridiplantae > Streptophyta > Magnoliopsida > Asterales > Asteraceae > Chrysanthemum > Chrysanthemum seticuspe. Next base: position 258,188,278 of record BPTQ01000004.1, read on the forward strand.
ACACGTGTCAACTTCACCAGACCTCAGCTAGAACTTCCTGACATAAACCATCTTCCATAATACACTCTCATCAGCAAACCATTTGGAATAGTTTACCGTAGTGAACTACATCGCAACTGCTTGATGGCGTGTAGAGATCTTCATAAGTTTGGAGATCACACACTGAAGAAAGTCAGGGATGGGTTAGCTTATCGGTTAAAGGAGATACATGAAGGCATCGGGTCGAAGAAGAGATGGAATTCTAAGGAGAAAAGGGATGTTAAGAGGATCATCACTCGGATCGGTGAAAGGTTGTACAGAAGGGACCAGTTCAGAACATTGGAGAGCTTCGTAGGTGGTCGTACCAGGATTTCTCTCACAGGCTATCAACGCCCAGTTCGCATTCCTGACATTATTGCTGGACTACCTGAATCTCCTGGTACCCCTTAAACTGTTTCATTTTCAATATTGATTTGGATGTGTGATTATTTTAATGACTATGGTTTATGCACACATAACAGTGTACAACCCGTTCTTGTAATGAAAGGACCCTGTGGTACGCTTCAGTGGCACAATCCTTATAAAAGGAGCGAAAGCTTCTTACTTTTGAGTAAAACTTATCAAAACTTTCATTTTTCAAAGTTTTGATCAAAAGAACAAGTACTTCCCCTTACGTTTTCAAAACCTCAAAAGTTAGTATTACTTGTTGAGGGGGATTATTTGCTAAAATCTTTGTTCAACAAAATGTTCTTCGTGGAAATCTTCCCACAAAACTCGAAATGGTCATATTTAATATCAAAACGTTATCAAAAATAACATTTATATGCCATTTTTGAGGGGGAGAAAATTAATGTGATAAGAAATATGTTGATTTGCTATTGAATCTTCGTGTGATAAGACTTAACCCATGAATTGACGAGCTCTGAACTGTCATAAATCGAAAAGATTTGTCTTCCTACACTTATCCGAGTAGATTGTACCTATTCGAGAAACTCTTGATAGACATGAACTTTGACGGGTTTAACAACCTTTCGAGGTTTGTCCACACCTTCAAGGTAGTTACTAGAGTTAGTTGTCACCTAAAAGCTGTCAATGTACCTCTTTAACTATGCAACGTAACCGTGTCTCGCGGGGGATTGTCTATCTTGTGTCGATCAATTCAAAAGTGCGCGCTCTTCTCTCACCGTGCAGATTTCTGTCTAAACACTTAAGCACGTGTGGAGGGGGAGTATTTCTGCAAAAAGATAAAACTCTCTCAGTGGTACAAAATGTTTTTCATTCACAAACACTTTGAGAGATTTTCAAGAAAATGGTTTTATGGCAACATTGGTTAGTCATGGAGTTATAAGGTGACTAAGGTTAGGAATAACCGTCCTATGATCCGCCAGAGCCGGAGGGATCTACCCAAGGACATCACAAATAGTTAGTACTTAGAAGTCCTTAGGTATGATTATAAAAAGGAGAATATGAGAATAGGAGAAAGAAGGAGTTGAAGAATTAAAAAAAAATACAAAGAAAAGGGTGAAAAGAAATAGCCCTCCAGATTATTCAACTTAGGGCAGACACCGGGTTCAATTCATATGCTACTGGTTGTCACTTGATGACGCCGGTATTGAAGATTAAAGTCGTCATGGACCCAGTGACGCATGCACTAAACCTTCTTAGCCACTCAAGTTTCTCTCAACAGAAGCTTGTTTCATTCTCACAGGGAACCCTACGTAAACTATCGGCTTTCTCTTAGAGATTGCTGGTATTGAAGAAGGAGACCCTCTCCCTAGTCTCTGCTCAGGAAAATCAAAGTGCACTATTGAGTCTAGAGCCACGAGATTCATCAAAAGATCTCTTAGGTACACTTGACAATTCATCGCTTGTTGTTCAACAATAAGAACACAAGTGATACATTATCGTGTCCTTCACAGATCTTAGCAATCTGTCGAGAACATTTATGAGAGGTTCACAATTGTGATCCTCAGTGATTGAATGGAAACTCCTGCCAGGGTCAACATCAAACAGCCCTGACAGCAGGTCACTTCGGTAACTCCTCGTGGATTACGCTTAGTGTGTCTCAAACGGTCTACAGTCGTGAGGTGATGCTTCGGTGTACCTCAGCGACTCATCTGAACTGTAGGTGTACTTCGGTACATCGCGTTATCTCACTTGTGGGACTCCAGTTCAGGAACAGCCTTTGTGAGAATTAGAGTTGTGTTTTCACACTATGTTGTTAACACTCTCGAAGTTCAAACTTGTAAGTGCTGGAATCCGCTTATCACTAACCATTCTTATGTTTTCTTCTTATGGAAGCTCTGGAGCGGACTGATCGTGCAGATTCTTCACATGCTCATACCAACAACATCACTAATTGAAGTTCTCTCAAAAGGCAACACAAAGTCAGAATGATTCTTCGTCAAAGTTAAAGAATCTACAAAGTTTAAAGACTAAGAGAACTACATCAGTACTGAAATCCAACGTTAAAGAGCGTGTGAGCATGTTGGAGAAAGACGTGGAGACACTGGAGCAACGAAGCAGACCTGATGCAGACAACAACAACATACTATCACTTTCACCACAAAGAACAATGAACTTAAGAACAAGGAATATGATGACGTCAAAGCAGAACTTTTCAAAGGAAACAATTTCTCTACACTGGGGAGATTGTTCGAATCAAGGCACTTCTTCTCACAAGAAAGAAGAATGTCAGAAGACGTCAAAGCTACTATTACATCAGCACCTTCAACGTTTATATTATCAATCACTAACACTTAGGGGGAGATTGTTGGAATCACTCCTAAACTAGATTTCAAGTGTTAGTAATTAATATGTAATAGTTAGCTTAATATGGCTTTTATGTTAGTTATCATGCCAAGGCTTATGTAGAAAGCCCATGAGCCTTGGCCCAAGCCCATAAAGGAAAGGAAGGGAACTTGCATGTTGCCCTAGTTCCTTCCTATAAATAATGCTTGTAAACCCTCACTTGAGGGTTGGTTGTTCAATTCACTCTTCACACTTTACGCATAACCTTTCATATTATCATACGTGTGTGTGTTTGGTATTATTCATCCGATCACTCATCATATCTATTTCTAATATTGTTACTTGTGTTATGAATATGGGAACATAACATTTACATTAATAAGTTTCAGTTCCAACAAATTTGCCAAATAGCTTTATAAAAATATAATCTCCAGCTTTTGGCTTATAATATAAGCCCCAACTCTAACTCGAGCCCCAACTCCAATCCATTGCGCCAACACACTCATAATAATGAGATATGTCGAGTTAGGGCTGAGCAAAACCGAGTTTAACCCGAACAAAAACCAACAAACCGACAAAGCTGAGCCGACCGAACCGAAACCAAGTTTTCTCGATTTTATTTCAGTTTCAGATTTTACCGACAAAACCGAGCCGGCCGACTAAAACCGAACGAACCGAAACCGAGAAGAACCGAATTTTCTCGGTTCGGTTTCAGTTCGAGATTTTTCGACTTTCGGGTTTGTCGGTTCGGTTCAGGTCGTGTTAAACCGAATAATCACCCCTATGTTGAGTGATTTTAAGTCCGAAAAATAAATAATTTATTTAACAGTGCTTGTTTGTTTACTCTTATTTGTATAGTTTATCGTCTAATTGAACTTTTATAAAGCTAATAAGCGTATGATTTTAGCTTATAAGCTTATCAATTTAAGCTTATGAAACTAAATAAGTCATACGTTAAAGTTAATAATTGAATAAATATGGACTTGATTAGTCTAATGTTTTCTTTTTTGTTGTTTCATTATATGGATAGAGAAAAGTATTAAAAGGGGATAAAATCCTTTTTAAAGTCTCTATTATGGTCGTTTTTGAAGCCAATCTTCAAAATGGTCATTAGCAACTACTCAACTTCGCAACTTCATACATTGCTCGACACGTGTCCATTATCTAGTACAATTGGTTATTATTGACGAGCCCACAAATGCTCAACTGGAGGCTACTCAACCCAAGTATCTATTCAACTTATGGCTTAAATGACAAATATATCATCTGTTTTAAATATTAATAAAAACTTGTCTTTATCTCTTTCTTCTCACTCATTTATTCCATATCTTTTACACATTTCATGTTGTAACTCTCTCTCTCTCTCTCTCTCTCTCACACACACACACACACAATCTTTTACATTACATTCTCTAAATATCCGACCAATATCTGGCCAACATGCACGCACAAACATTTATTCAAAATCTTTTTTCTCGACTTTGTCTGCTCCGACCACCATGTCGTCGGAAAAAAAAAAAAGAATATCAAGTTGGGTTAAGATTCTATTAATGTTTTTCGAAAGATGGTTGAGATTTATTTTGTTTTCTGTTTTTCGAAAACTAAAAACTATTTTTATACTCAACTTTAATACATTGGAAATATCAAAGACTACAAAGCTTTAATGAAAAACAAAAAAATAGCCTTAACAACATATTTATTTTCACTTTTACTCTCTTTTTTCTTCAAAAATTCTGGCCAACTCTCCCTCCCACAAAATTTCCGGCCAGATCTGATGTTACCGACCATCATGTCGCCGAGAAAAACCACAAAAACCACCACCTTCACTTCTTAGAATCCTACGGAAACCACCATGTCGCCGGAAGAAGCCACAAGAACCACCATGTCGCCGGCAAAAACACCGCCAGGAATCACTAACGTTTTCTGCCATGTCGCCGGCAAACACTGCCGAGAACCACCACCTTTTGAGAGAGATAGTGAGAGAAAACACTGTCGTGAACCACCATGTCGCCCGAAAAAAACTGCAAATCCATGTCACCGTATGTGTGCCAATGTATGTATGTTTGTCTAATTAAGTTTGAAAGGGTAGGTGACAGATGCCGGAAGATGCTATTTGTACTTAGAGGTTTCCCCACCTTTTGTAACCGATCCAAGTTCTAATGTCGCTAACCCACCGGATTTGCAACTGGAAACCATTGCGACATGATGTTTATGCTTGGTTGACGGAAGAGAAAGAAGAAAAGACAGAGAGAATGTGATAGTTTCAGAGGGTAGTTTTTTTTTTTTTTTTTTTTTTTTTTTTTTTTTTTTTTTTTTTTTTAGAGATAGGAGTAATTGAGTGATGAAAAAAAAGAGAAAGAAGGTTTTATTTTTATTTTTGAGCTTTTAGTCTCGGGAATGATAGAAACAATGTCACAATCATATGTACGGAGGTCAAATGGTGTGTGATGCCTATTTTACTGGTGTGTAAACACACCTCGCCGTTTTAAAATTAATTTATTGGGCTAAGAGTTGAATAAATACGGACTTGATCAAAAGTGCCTTTGACCGGACTCGATTCTCCCAAAAATTTTTTATCTAGTCTATGGGTGTTCAACTGTTTGGTTATCGGAGTGTTCATCTTATTCGGTTCGGTTAGTTCGATTAATTTTTTTTGGATAAAACAAAAACAAATCAAATTAAATTTGGATTAAAACGAACCGAAAATCAAAATTGAATTTAGTTCAGTTTTCGAGTTGCTCTGAAATACCCAAATTATATAATTTAAAACTTTTTTCATTTAAATATAAAGTTAATAGATAAAGATATCACCAAATTTTTTAATAAAATGCATTTAAAATAACGGACTATCATTTATTTATTTGGGTTACTAAACTTTCCAAACTTATGAACATGTCCAAAAATATGTTACCTTCTTTTATATAAATTTGACCGATGTCTCGGGCCACCTCCCGTCATTTCTGTCGAAGCTACAAAGTGTCATGTCTATTAATCTTTTGTTCAATAACTTAACGGGGTCCAATCTCATCCCCACTATCCAGTCTCCCAAATATGATCGGGCTAGATCTTAGTCGAAACCGACTTACAGGGTCAATCTCGGAATCATTTAGTCAACTCGTGTCACCATCTTTGCAAGGATTATCTTTATCACATAATATGCTTTCTGGTAACATACCTAAATCCCTTGACAACATGATAATATATAAGATTGATATATCAAACAACTTCTTAGAGGACGCCTCGATGTTATTTGGTGTAATCGACATCTCACAAAACAAAATCGAGTTTGATTTCTCAAACGTGAGTTTCATGACCGAGACGTTGGCACAATTGGATACACTACCTTCGTCCAATATTAAATGTCCAGCTTTAACTTTTGAAGTCTATCTTTTATAACTTTAACCTTAAATATTTTGTTTGTGTTATATAATATTTAATAAAAATTATACCAATGAAAATACATTTAAAACACAATCCATTCATATATTTTGCATAAAGTATTATATAACACAAAAAAAATATTTGAGATCAAAATTGAAAGAAAAAAAAAATCAAAATGGACAAATATTGGAAGCTACTTTCTTACAATCTCTTAATGTTAGTTACTGAGATCAAAATTGAAAGAAAAAAAAAATCAAAATGGACAAATATTGGAAGCTACTTTCTTACAATCTCTTAATGTTAGTTACAATAGATTATGTAGAGTGATTCCTTCGCCTCGGAAGTTCAAGTATTGATCTGAAAGCTCAGATAACTCGTTGTTTATATACAATTGTCGTTTGTGTGGATCACACTCGCTGAGTGTAGGGATGAGCATTTCGAACTGAATCCTGAAATCGAACCGGAACCGTACTGGTACCGTACCGAAACAGACCGATTCTTGAAATACGATACGGTACCGGGACTACGAAATAAGGTGAAAAAAAAATCGGGACCACTAATTCGGTACGAGACCGGTACCAAATCGGGAAATTCCCGAAAAAAAGCGGGGAAAACCCGATTTCCCGGTACCGGTATCCGAATCCCGTTCGGTACGGTACCGGTACCACTAATTTATGCTCGGGAAAAAATCGGTACCACTAATTCGGTACGGGATCGATACAGGACCGATACCGTAATGATAGATGAAAACAAGTGTTTCTTCTCATAACACGAGTGTTAATACAATTTTGAAGAAGCTGTTGTCAATGCCTCATTTGGAATAACATTATGTATTTTGGTAATTTACAGTATTTAACATGGTTTATATCATCTACAAGTGACTTCTTATATTTCACTTGAAATGGGATTAAATGAACTTATTTCGGACAAAATGCTTGGACCTAAAGAGTCCACTTTTTAATAGAGAATTGATTAACACACTATTATTTGTTATTTGCACACTCAAATATACAAACAGTTAAAAGAACATATAATAAATGTACAACTTTTAAATGCACAAATTTAAATGTGCAAATAAAAAATTAAAATATGCAAGTCATTTGCCTATCTTAATAGCATTCCTCTTAAGGGTTTGTTAGAAATAAAAAATTGGTAACTTTTTTTTTTTTTTCTTTTTGAAAGGAGAAATATTATTAATCACAAAAAGTATACAAGACTTTTGTAAACTTATATTAGGGATGAGCATTTCGAACCGAATCTCGGAACCGTACCGGTACCGTACCGAACCGAAACGGTACTGATTCTTGAAATACGGTATGGTACCGGGACTACGAAATAAGGTGAAAAAAAATCGGGACCACTAATTCGGTACGGGACCGGTACCAAATCGGGAAATTCCCGAAAAAAAGCGGGGAAAACCCGATTTCCCGGTACCGGTATCCGAATCCCGTTCGGTACGGTACCGGTACCACTAATTTATGCTCGGGAAAAAATCGGTACCACTAATTCGATACGGGATCGGTACCGTGCTCATCCCTAACTTACATGGACATGTCCCATGTTTTTACCCAGAGCTTGTTACAAATAAAACTTGACAAAACAAGTATTCTATATCCTAATTCTATACAATTATACTGAAAACAAACTATGACATGAACTAGAATTCACAGTATACTAAAACAAACATTTTCACTCTGTTTTGCTCTTGACCCTTTTAATCTGCACATTCCATTTCCTTTCAACAACTCTAACAGAATTAGTATCTTTTACCACAAAATTCATCAATCTCCATTTAATGCAATCCATAGTAATCTGCACTAAAGCATCCACATTCCTTTCACAAAATTGGTAACTTTGCTATGTACAAGAAAATTAAAATACATATTGACTTGTTTTATCTTGCAAAGAAAGATGATATGTTTAAAAGTTTAAAACTGGAAAGAAACTAAAGACATATGTATTCTTAAATGTTTTAAAAACCGGGTTTTTAATCGACCCGGTCGAGTTATCGGGCACCGGTTCGACCGGTTTGATCGTCCGATCAACTCGATTTTTCATTATTTTTTTCCGACCAGGTTAACTGGTTCGACCGCCAGGTTAAATCGATTTTTATAAAAAAAATTGAAAAAAAAAACCAAACCATGTCGGGTTTCAAGACCCGGGTTGACCCGGATCACTCAAAACCCGGCGTGTCTAATCGGTTAACCCGATTTTAGAAACCCGAGTTTTTTGACCCGTTTTAATGGTCGGGATCCAGTCCGACCGGTTGAACCGGCCGGTTCAACCCGGGTTCGAAAACATTGGTATTATTCACTTGTTAAGGCTTAGTCGGTCGAGTGTTACTCGATCTCCCTATTGTAAGGATTCAATCGCGAGTCACTTTTTACAAAACTTGGTCGTGAGAGCGATCGACTGAAATACATGCATATGGACAAAACTTTTAAACTTTCCAGCCTTAAAAAAAAAAAAAAAAAAAAAAAAAAAATTGATCATAGTCGCGTTTACTAGGACACCCAATCACCTAAAAGTTGCTGGAGAGAAAAAACTAATGTAACAGAAAAAATAGAAATGATTAACCCTCCTTAGAGGCCTAATTACTATATATACTACACATCAAGACGTGTGTTCACACTTGCAAGTGTGAACACATTAAATTCTAAGTTCCGCAAGTTGGCAAAAATAGCCCCTAAAGTTTAAGTGTCGTCGCATAGTAAGTCCAGGTTGGCAAAAATAGTCCCTAAAGTTTAAGTGTCGCTGCAAAGTAAGTCCTTTTGAGCAATTTGGCAAAAATAGTCCCTATCCAAACTCACGTCTACAAAAGCAATTCCGCTGCATCGCGCGGGTTTCACACTCGTAAATACATTCCAAAAGACTAATACGACGATCATGTTAACTTTTCTCATCTTAAACAGCCGTAATCACATGGTGCAATCACTAGAGAATCTTACACCATCATATTGGAATAACGACCGTACGATAGAATGAAAGGTTCACGAGTAGCATGAATCTGACGGTTTAGAAACAAAGCGCAGACAAAAGTATATAGGGACACACGTGGCGTGGGTGATAATAGTACGCCAACTCAGTTACAGCTACAGCTACAGCTACACGGACTCGAAATCCGCAGATACAACGACAATTTGCGTCAGAAATTAGACACTGACCTCACTCATGCCCCTACCTTTTTGTAGTTTCATACTTTCATCCCTCACATATTATGCATTTGTCGAAACATATCTCGAACTATAAATTCATAACCAACAAAGTACCTTCCAAAATGTGAATTAGTCATCAACTTTTCAAAATCACAGATGTAAACGGAAGAAGTTTAATGCTTACAGCAATGTAAACAAACTGGTTGAAACCTGTTAAGTGCCTATATATATCTAACATACATTATGCAAAAAATCAATTTGACCCGGCTGCCAAACCGGTTGAACATGCGACCCGATGACTCGACCAGGTTTCTAGAGTTTAGAAACATTGGTTAGTTGCATCAAAACGTGTTGCCTAGTGGTTGTGTTTTAATTTTTTTAGTGGCTCCCAAGTTTAACTCAGCAACACTCCTCGGTCAAATTTCAGACGCGTAACTAAGTTGTATTAAAAATGATCAAGTTCTCGAAAACGAACGGACACTAATCACTATTGAGTCATTGGGACAAGTATGGTGAGTCAGTAAATGTTACCGATTATCGATTTTTTTGAACAAGACTTAAATGGGTCTCATAGGAAGGATCATATTTGTCTCATTTATGTTCTTAATTAAAAGGTCTTACAAAAACGAATGTGCGAATAACACATGACATCAATGCAACGAATTTAGAGATGGTCGAAAGTGATTAAATACCTGATCTGACACTTCAAAATTTGATTGAGTATCAAGTTTAAAAGCTTTTGTTTGAAATGAATCATAGGGAAGGTAGATGTCAGTATTAGTCCTCAAATATGTAGCTTAGTTAACTTCGGAGATTAAGACTTATTATGAAAGTAGCTTAGGTTATGTCACTGTATGAGACCAAGACGAACCTACTTACATGAGACCGGCCCTTTTTTGTTAATGAGTCTTAATGAGGAGCATCACCTTTTGATTTTTCTCCTCATATAGACCATTTAACAGAAAGAAAAAACATATTATATGTGTGGCCCCACCACTATCTCCTCAACTAATTCGTGGTTTTGCCGTCATTCAAGCATCTATTAGAAGAGTTTGACTTACCTCTCTCATTTGTTGTCGTGAGTCGATTAGAGTTGCCAAAATTCAACCTCTTGGAAGACACCAATACATTGAATTAAAAAAACACAATCACTTACCTGAAGGGTGACATACACAAATACACAAAAACATAGATGGTTACACACAAATATGAACAAGTCGCATGGCCTATCAATTAATCAATGAATAGAAACAAATACAGGGGTGTTTGGGAATTTGGGATCGTGTTATGATACAGATTATCTGATCTGTTCTCTTCTCTTGTGTTTAGAAAAAACAATTGAAAAAACAATTTTCTGCTAAAAGCATGTGGGTACATGCTTAAAGTAAAGTAAAAGAAAAACACTAAATCAAGTCGAAGGAATAATACTAGTAGTCTCACTATCTCCCACTTATCAAAACATTATTTTCAACTCCATCCTGTCCTCCTCCCTCCACTTGTCTTTTCCCTCAACTTCAAACCATTATTGCTTCACAACACATGCATTGATGCATGCTTATGCTTTCAAGATTTTCTTAATATCAACTACAAAAGAAGGTACCTTCTTTACTATGCTAAATTGATTTTGGAGTATTTTTTCAAGTGGGCATAAAAAAAATTCAATATTTTTTGTGTCTTATATATCAATGGTTTGGTTTTGAGGCAAAGATTAGTATTTGGGAGATGGGTAAGAAAAAGGTGCCCAAGAAAACAAAGGAATTATCAGTAGCAATAGCAGAATCATCATCAATTATTGGTGAGCAAATTACTCCAAGGAAAAGAGGAAGGCCAAGAAAAATAGTGGAAACAATTGAAGAAGTCAAAGAATCAAAAGAAGAAAGTCAACAAGATTCAAAGAAACAAAAGTCAACTGAAGAACATGAGTCAAAGAAACCAAACTCAACTGAAGAACTGGTCAGAACTGAAGCAACTTCTTCTACTACAAGTACTCAAGATCAACCAAGAAGAAGTAGAAGAAAAAGCAAGCCAAGAAAAAGCAGCTAGAAGAACATTAATTCAATTCACAAAGGTAACTTTTAATTTCATTTTGTTGATGACTTAATTGTAAAAATTATTGTTTCTTGATTTATCATTTATCAGATTAGATCAAGTAAATAATGAATGGAAAATTGTTTGAGTGTGACTTCTGCAGTTTGGCCTCTCTTGATATAGTGTTTCATATTTGTTTATGCTTTTCATGCCACTTGAATAATTTATCATTCCAACCACTTGTAATGATTTTCAAGCATACAAGAATTTGAGAGGGCATATCATTTCTTAGCCTTTTCTCATACAATTGTCTCGGACAGGTTTAGATCACGTAACCATTTGGTTATCGAGCATCTCACAAATACCGCTAGAATACAACATCTATATACAGATAAAAACGTATCTTCATTTTTCTTCCCAGTTGAGTGATTGAATTCACTATAGTATATCCTTACAAATACAGTTAAAAAGTCAAACGCCATCATTTTCAGCTAGTTTTTACATCAAAGTACATGGTAAATTTTGAAAGAAAAACACGTTTACTTTACAAAGACACTCGTGTGATAACAGGTTGTTTAAGTGAAACATTTACTTAGTTGTGGAGAGGATAAGTAGCTACACAGTAACGAAAATCATGGTTACTTAGCTAACTGATTAAACACATGGTGTGAACTGTGCTACATAGTACATTTACATATAATGCAAAACTTATTGTCTTCGCAATATTGAAAACACATGGTACATTTACATACAAGTTTAAAGCTGTCCAACTATTCACTACTGTTTATGTATCTAAGCTCTAAACCATATCATTGAATTATACATGTGGCGTAATCATTTGTCACTAGTGGCGTTTTCAGCTTCTAATTATTGTCTGATATGGTAAATCCTGAAGATGGCCATGAATCATGGGTTGATGAACAAATGATTCGAACAATCACACACCACATGTTCACAAATATAATGGGCACAACAACGCTTACTGTTCAAAAGGTGTTCTTAGTTACTTTCGTTTGAGTTAGATTGTATTTATACTTCCGTAAGCAACACTTTATCATATTTTCTTCTATACTTTCATTTTCGAATAAAACTCATCATCATCTTCAAAAGAGTATAATTTTTTTTCTTTCTTAAAAAGTTTACTTTTTAACTTCTTTTCTCATCTTCTCATCATTTTATCAGCTTTATAAGCAAAACACAATAAAGTTAAAAAAGTCACCAGTTTCACCAAATTTAGTTAATAGGAGCAGAAACTATGAGATGTGTTTTTATACTGAAGACTACACGCAAACAAATTTAATGAAGTAGACATCGATGCGACGAGGTGTAGACATCACGATGAACAAATGAAAAATGAACCACGAGAGGGTTATGCTAAAACAGTTTTAACTCATAAACATGACTCTGGTTGGAAGCAATATTTTTATAACTTACAGACTTTTGGTTGTTTTTCTTATTCTTTAATTTTATCTATTTATGAATGATACAAATGAAAAAACTCAAAATGTAATTTATAATTCTGAAGTTACATCAGTTTGTTATAGTCTGAGGATAGTTGCCTTTTTTCAAATTTAATGTTGGTTTGGGTTTAAATTTTCAATTAGTGAAATAACACCAATTGCTGATTCAACATGCCTATGTAGCATCTTATTACAGTAAGTATTTGGAATTGGGCAACAATCTAACAGTAATTCAGTGTAACTAATATGTTCAAAAGTGATAAGTCCTAGTAGTTACTTGAAAAAAGGCACGAGTATATTAACATGAGGTATCGGTAGGGGCCGGTTTCAACTTCAAGAGAGACCGTTAAGGGACCCGTATATTAATATCCATCCTTCAGATGTCAGATGTTGGGTCGGGTCTAACAGGTCCTTTCATATCTAAAGAAGAAAAGACCACACTGAACAAGATGCAAGGCCAAGCATTCATGGGTTCATCAGTGTTTCATCTTTTAACAACGTGCCTATCCTACACACAAAGTTACGTATTTGACCCTCACGCAAGGCCAAGCATTCATGGGTTCATCAGTGTTTCATCTTTAAAAGTTATGCAACTTTTTATAATAATTCAATGCTTTACATTATAGTAGACATCTAGACTGATACAGTGCAGCAGTATATTTGCTAATTGGAATTCATACAAAAAAGTAAGGCTTTTCGCAAGCTACAATGGTCTTATAAGCAACGGAAAACTTTTACCGCACAGACTCCAAATTACTAGATTCTGTAGAAATATGATTCTGTAGAAATATTTACCTAGAAGAAAGCCATTGAATTAATGGCATTGTGTGTTGAATAAGATCTTCATGCATGTAAACCTACAGACCTTGTTATTTTGCTGAACCAGGTGGTGGGGGTTGAGAAGGGTGGGGATCAAGAAGGTTCTCCTGCGACGCATTCATGTTGATCCTTATTCTACATTACAACATCGTAGTTTTTAGGTTAAGTTGAGATATTATTATAATAGAATATTGTCCTTAGAAAAGCCACTTTTCAAATACTATGAAACACGTTATCTAACCTGTTATGGATGTTTACATATTCATCAGTTTCGTCCAATATTTCCTCCTGAAAGTCGAGCATGTTAGAATATAATAGCCAGTGAGAATTAAATGCGAGATAACCAATATAATTGGCGTATTGTATGTAAAAATTGTGCATTCTTGCTAAGTTTATTATCCTTCCTTGGTATTCTGCAAGAACAATGGCTTGATAACCAAGTAGCATTCTGTAAATCACTCTTTTGTATATATAAAGTGTGACTTTAGGCCACAGACAGATTTTAAATTTTAAATCTGATAAAACTATAAAAATATGTTTTGAAAGAAAACAAGTAACAAAAACCAATATTTACTTGTGCTAACTATGCATCAACATCTATACCAAGTTTAAAAATCAGATATTTAAACTCAAAAGTAAAAACTATATCAGTCCTTTTCAAATGAAGAGGTTGCTTATATTACCAGAATTATGATGATTGCATATTTCATATTACCAAAATTATAACAATTAGGTATACCTGAAGAAGCTCTTCAATGACATCTTCCATGGTGATCACTCCCACGACGATTTGGTTTGATGGGTACTTCGGAATGGGATTGTTTTCCAAATCAAGTATGCAGAAGGAGCAACCTCTATGCCTCTTCTTGAAAGCAGGAGTCGAAGGTGGACTCCTCTTTGCTTGTTGATCTCCATCATTCTTTACGGAATCACTGTCAGCATCATGTGAATTGTATTTGTGTGCTGCGAGTTTCAAAAATAAGAAAAACAAATTAATAAAAAGTAGAAACCCTTCAATTTGAATGCAGGATTCAGGATAGTCTCTCACTCTCTGTGTCTTTGGATTTTTTCAGCGTGTCGATCTTCTTGTTCAAATCTTTGTACACAACGGCAATATGACTATGCCCTTTTTGGAATTCATTTAAGATATCATACAGTGGCATGTTGTCTGCAACCCTGAAAGTTGATACAGATTTTTTCTTTTTAATCATCACAGATTTAATCAATACATACGTGTATACTCGTGATAACATTAAATTAGGGATTTTAGATTCCGTACCTTGGGACTTTCCTTAATAACATCTTTCTGAGAGGAACTGCGTCATCTGGGTCAACCGCCAACAGATTCTTAACCTGCATGTGGTAACCATGGACAAATGCTTTAAACGGTAGTACTGTTATGCGCACAAACGCTCAAACACGAGTATTATTTTTCAAAACTAATTTTAGGTATGTTAAATATCTCTATGTCAATACATGCTTTTACTATCAAGTTAAAGTAACGACCGGAACTTATTGATTTATTCAACAAGCCACTGGCAGGAATAAAGAAATTTACCAGTATAATTCCAATGATATTTGTTCGATCACCATAATAAACAGGAACTCTACTGTGACCCATTGTCATAATTGCATTTAAGGTATCCCTGTGCAGGCACAACAAATCAGGTTAATGCACGAAGATAATATGTGATGTGTGATCCATTTATAGCATACAAACATCAGAATATAAACCCACAAAGTAAGTGTTCCATCCAGGTCAAGGGAAAATGCCTTCGATATAGGGGTCATGGCATCCTTTGCAGTCTTTTCAGTCAGCTCTAGTGCTCCAGCAATTATAGTCGTCTCATCATGAGTCAAGTCTCCTCCTTTCCCAGCCTAAACATAAATGGCGTTAGAAAATATTTATTTCTTGGAGGCTTATTTACTAATTCTACTAGCTGTTTGGACTTAGAATACCTCATTGCCATGAAAATTGACAAAAGTTTTTAACTCTGCTCTACGTAAAAGGGCAGATTGCCCCTTGCCCAACATCCAATCTAGAACCTGCACAAAAAGTTACAAAACAAAGGTAACAAAAGACGTTTAACAAAATGATATAACTAAACACAACTGCTCGATAACAGAATAAGAAACTTGATAATTACCTTGCTGATAGGATAAGAAATAGGGAAAAACAACCACAGGAGACCCTGGACAAAAGGTGCCATTGTTGCTCCGACTGTCAAACCATAACGTGTACAAATTGCTTGCGGCAATATCTAAAAATAACAAAGCATAAATAAGTCTCATTTGGAAACAATATTATTTCCTTTGATAATATCTAATATCAATGAGTACCAACCTCTCCAAACATCAGGATCAGTGTTACGGATATCAGAACTGCAGCCCATGGTGGAACAAGTTTATCCAAAAATATCGGAAGAGACTAAGATACAGAGAAACAAGTAACGAAAATCAAGAATATCACTCGATGCATATGGTCGAAATCACAATCATTATGAATAATTACAAAAAGTTGCACACACCTCCATTGCTAATGCATTACCAATCAAGAGCGTACACAGCAGTAGATGTTGATTCTTTACCACCGGGAATATTTTAGCTGTCATGAAAGATACATCATTACATATTATTAGCATAACAAACAACACAAAGATATGCAGGTATGAATGCATGTCACCGAAATCATATCAGATCTTTACTAATCATACATATATGGCCAAATACATATTTACATCAAAATTTGTAGCCTACAACATTTTCGAGTTTATACATCCTTTTTTCCCCAAATGTTCCTTTCATTATTGTAGATATTAAATTAGACACATGCTACCTTTTGGTTCCTGCCAAATATATCATATACTCTAATAATATCATTCGCATGTTTACTTGAAAAAATAATTTATTTACACTTAAAATAATACATCAATCACAACTAAATACACAATTCTATATTATTAAGGGGGTGTTTGGGATTGTTAGTTCCTCTACTTACTTTTAAGCTCGTGTGTAATCCATACTACACCTGCTTATCTACTTATTTTGAGGTAAAACAAGCAGTTTAAGATAAGCCAGCTATTTCTAAGTGCTTATTTGAGATGAAATCGAAACTATTAATTTACAATAATATTTAACTTGAAACCTTTAATAAATCAATTTGATTGAAATGTTGCAACAAATTATTATTACTTTGAGTATTTTTACATTTTCTATAAAATAAGCAAATCCAAATCAGCATAAAGAGAATTTGCTTGTCCGGCGTTGTGTTATGTGTGTGTTGTGTTTTACTGGTCTAGTATTAAGTGCTACCACTACAGGTAAAAATCTGTTTAGTGTTATCACAACTCTGGTGTTACCACACCGTATGCCCGAAGTAGAAAGAAGCAATAAGCAATCCCAAACACCCCTAAACTAACCTTAACTATCACAACTCAAATAAGAGGGAAGTCAGCACCATGTCGGTTGTGGTAAAGGGACCTACTTCTTCCCAATCCAATAAACCACCACTATGTAAACCTAGGGTGTGTTTGTTTAAGCTTATATATGGACTTATGAGCTTAGTTATTTACGGCTTATGTTTCATAAGCTCAGTTTGTTGCCTTATTCCGAGACCTATGAGATTATATAAGTTTATTATGTCAAAATAAGCCGAAAAAATTGGGCTTATAAAATATAAGCCGGAAACAGATAAGCTCATAAACAAGCTTCCTAATCATTTGTCTCGAAAAAAAACACAATTGAATCAAACAACCAAAAAAAAATACATAAACAGTAGAAGAACATACAAGCATGTAAGCGATCTTTGGGGCGACCAGACTGCATAAGGACTTCAAGGTCGACAAGACCAAGAGACATAAGACCAAGGGTTAAACCCGCCATTAAACCAGCAAAAACAACTAAACCAAATATAACCATCAAATACAACCAAAAACTACCCTCACAACACCCCACTTCCGCCATTTTAGTTAGTTTCTATCGGGAGGAGTTTGAAGAAAAGCAGTGAGGGGAGTTTAATAGAAGAAGAAGAATATTTGGAGGATAGTTCGTTGAGTTCGATGAATGTGTCTTTTATGATTTGCTCCCTCCCATCAATAAATAAATATATATATTGAAAGCTGTTTTTTTAAAAAAGTTAAAAACCCAACAATGTGTAGAAAAGATAAAGAAAAAAAAAATTACTTTTGTTTGTTTTAGTGTTGGAAAGGCGAAAATAGTGGGTCGATCCCTTAAGCTATAAAAAAAAGTTTGCTATTTAGGGTATGTTTAAGCTAGGGGTGTGCATGATACCTGATTTCGGCAAAAAATCTTAGACCGAGACCGGATTGAATGTGGTCGGTCCGGTCTCGGTCCGGGTCGGTCCAGTCGGTCCTTCGGCCGGTCCGGTCCAACAAGGTCAAATTAGCTCAAATTTGTCGGTTTTGGTCCGGACCGGACCAAGGACCAAATTAGCCCAAAAGCCGAGACCGCGTACCGGACCGAATATGGTCGGTCCGGTCCGGTCCAGTCCGGTCTAGGTCGGTCCGGTCCGTTCGGGTCGTATGCTCACCCTTAGTTTAAGCTATAAAAGTTTGCTATTTAGGGTATGTTTGCGGGAGAGTGTTGAGGAGCGTTTTGAAGCAACTTTCTACACAATGTTTATTTGGCAACAAGCAACTAGCATTTTTTATTTTTTTTAAATACTCTTGATCAATATGATACTTGAAAGAGCATTTACGAGCGACAAACGTTTACACTTAATAATTACAAACATATAGTTATGTTATCAAACGCTTTATCAAAACAAACAGCTAATGCTTCCTGCTATTTTTTACTATTATTGCTTGTCGCTATTGCTTCGTGATACTGCTATTTTCATCAAACACATATTTACACGACGGTATTACATGGGTTGTAGCTTGTGTTTGGTTCGAATTGTAATTAATTATTGTGTAATGTGTTTGTTGAGCCCGACGTGATACACTTTTGAGGGGTTTGTATACTTTTTGCGGTGACCAATGGTGATTATAATATCGGGCAACCTTGTCATATACTTAGTCCCACCCAGATATCTTTGCAAATGGGATAATTGTCTTTCCAACATAGCCACATCTTTTTCTTGGAAGACTGTAATTAAATACTACACTCTTAATCAATCCGATGATTTTCACCAACTAAAGTCTACTGATCAATTGAAATGCAAATTTGACATTTATTTTGGAACATCCCAAAATGAAAACATGAACATTTATTTTTGGACGGATGAAATTTTAAAAATGTCAAAGGATATCTGATGTAAAATCCAATTGTATAACGATTATCTGATAGATCTAGCGCGATTCTAATCAAAAAGTCATTTTTTCACTTATATGATTATCCAATAGATAAATGATAATTTTTTTGGGTGAAAATGGGCAGGCAACCGGACCCGAGATTCGTTTAACCTGGACCCGTATTATCAAATGACCCATTCAAACTAGGATTAGATTTAACCTGAACTCCGTTTCGATTCATAACCAAGCTGACCTGATCATTTTGCCACTCTATACGGAACTTGCAACTGTGCTCTAAGTCGTACATAAAGCAAAACGTTAAACTTTATAATACAAACATTACAAGATAAAGAACCAACCAACGCAATTGCGAAACATGAGCCTAGCACATGATCCAAACGATATCTTTTACTTTCCCCTTTTTTCAAAAGAAGATCCGGAAAGCATTACTTGTACTTTGGATTGCTTTTCTAGTGCTTATTAGCCAAAAATGATCAGAACTTTTTTACTTTTCCGTTAAAGGCATTCTATATATATAACAATTCTCAATGGACCCAAAGCTTTTATTATAACGAGGTGGAAACCCCCGCCGCGTTGCGGCGGAGTTTTTTTTAATTTTTTTTTGGGACCTTAGATACGTTGCACTAAACCTTTATGCTTTTTACATCATGACCTACAGGATCGTCTTTCTGGTCTTCAATAACTTCCCATTGTACCAGTAGACCAGCCACGGGAAATCCTATTTTGTGTCACAGCAGCCAACACTGCAGACCAATGAGGTAGCAGTTATTAGGATGCACAACACCCAACGGGCAGATGAATAACTATAAAGTCATCAAAATTAGTATATAACACACCAAGTATGTGCGACATGCCTGTAACATTAGACATGGCTGAGTGGAGTTCATGAACCATCATTGTGCGAAAGTCCAATACTTTTGGACCCGGCTAATCCAGCCTGTAATCTTTGTTGACAAATAAGACATAAGAAATTAGCTAACAATAAGACATAAGGAAGTAGAAGTTTAGATGGAAACATGTAGGATATGTGATCAGCAAACCTTTAACTAACTCTGCATCCTCTGCAAACCACAGCAGAAGCCTCGGCACCCCAAGCAAACGACAGCAGAAGCCTCGATACCATCCTCTGCAGCCACCATACAACTAACTCTGCATGTAATAGTAAAACATGGTGTTATCGTCATCAGACTTAATTACTGAGGGTGTATCATGTATGGCATTCCGTTAGCAAAATGAGTATGTGATATGAAATAATCAGATGCAGATAACCAACTGTAACAAATCAGGCTACAGGAAATAGTGTCTCAATGTATGCAAGTTTGGAAAATTTTCATTATTTAAGAAATGGGATTTGGAAACTTAGAACTGTTTATCAACTTACTGTGTTTGTTCGGGATTAGAAGATGAAAAAAACAGTTCTGAGTTAACAATTTGCGAGTTGCACACTCCAAAGTCCAAACTACTTATGCGATTATTTAAGAAACATAAGCAGTTTTGGTGATGAAACTCTTTTTTTTATAGTCGCAATGTTGGGTGCAACCCAATATGTCTCAGCAATGTGTTTTAGAATATAAAAAAAATAGCCGCAATGTTGGGTGCAACCATGTACGTACGTATGAATTTATATAGCAGTAAATGCAAATACAGTTGCATTAAGATTTACCTTCAGGAACACGTGTGACACACTGAACACTTTCATGGGACCTGAAATCATTTTTCCGTTCGTTGTTATTAATACCTGTTACAAAAAAGCAGAGCAACAAATTGTAAATACTTCATATAATTTGAGATGGCTAATATAATGTTTCATACAATAGCAATCTATTATTGTCGAGTAGAAATTAAAAGGTAACCTACATAGAGTATGAGAACTTGCAGCTAAATAAATCCACAAACCTTAGTTTGTCATCTCAGCTGACCATGCTTTTACATAAACGGCCTCTGAAACGTTTGTGGACTTCTGTTCCTGCTCCTTGCAATAGCCATCACGGTTGCAGATAACCATCGTGTGGCCTCCAATTGCCTTGCTGGAAATCAGTCACTGGTAAGAGTCGACAGTCATTTAAAGTTATCCAAAAGTCATTATAGTTACGCACAACTAATAATAGGATAGCAATAAAACTGAAATACCATATAGCTTCATAAAGGAAGCGAGACACACCTTCCACATAAATTAGAAAATCACATAAAGAAACATACCTTTCTCCTCCATCTTGAAGATTTGCTGCTTCCAATTTCTTCCGCCAATCTGTTGGCATACCAAACCCCCATATTTTATGAAACCAAGTTAAACCACAAACAACGTTCAATTGACAACAGGAAGCAATAAATTAGAATAGCCTGTAATAAAAAGTAACGACTACTAACCCACGATTGAAAAACATATGGCGCACATGAAAGTTAACACCACCCGGAGAACAACTTTTTGGCCATCATCCTTGGCCTCTTCGGCAGAAAGTCCTAAACCTTAATCTTGTTACTTTAAGTGATGTCTCTCCAATTTGTGACTGACCTGCAATTATGAGTTACTAATTAGGCGGTATACGAAATTTTATAATTAAACATTAAAATTGGCATACAAAACCCCTACTGGCGAACACGTGAAATTAACCAAATCCCCTGTTGGCATACAAAACCCCCTGTGGTGAAGCTTTACATACCACAGAAAGTAAGAACTAACTAACATATTTGACGTAATTGCCATACCCGAGTCTTGGCAAAGTCCAAACCCGTCAAATCAGTATCAACCACAAATGAAGAGTAGTCAATCCACTGCTCAATTTGCCCCTGTACAAATAAAAAATATAAACGATTCATGTATAATTAGCATTATACTCTTAGACGGAAAATGACTTATAAAGAAAGGTTACATATTCTATCGCTGAAAATCCTAAGTAAGAACTTCCATAAGAAACTGCATCTAACATAACGAAAATATTAGCACCAATGGCAAAATATCGTAAAAAAGATTAAGTTAAAATCTTCTTCGTCACTTACCGTGGCAAGCTGTTGCATTACTCTCAAAGACAGAGCCTTCTTAAGTTTCGACAGCAACAAAATCTGCGACAATTTGTGCCCTGCAAAAATTCTTGTTTACGCTTGTAGAATGAATAATCTGCCAACCAAATCACGAAATACATCAAACACCACCCAACAAACTGCTAAAATACGATCTCAAATAAAAAACTCAAAAATTCAAACCCTAACTATTGCGCTTTCGTGATATGATTTGAGTGTATGTATGTGTGTGTCAGAAAGATAACACAACAACAATACAACAATATATACATGGATAGATCAGTAGTTAACATGAACTAATCTCTACTTATTATTAATTTAGTATTACTACCGGAGAATACTTACCACAAACGCAATCTTGTCAAGCAATTCAGCAGACACATAGTAGGCACCAAATCCAGCAATTTTTCCTGATGGAGTCGTATTATTTTGCATAAGATTCGGAGATACTGATAAATCTGGCTGCCGACAATCTTTACCACAAAGTCGTCTAACGTTAACACAAAAGGTAACAGGTGGCATGAAGGTAACCAACCTGCATATATGACTCACGTCTCACGGAATATGTCACCAAATCCGATGACGGGCTCAAAACTTCAGGCCAGTGTTAGCAAACCCAGAAGCCCAATAACCCATTTATTAGCAACAATCTGACATGTGCCTATCAAGTGAAGTGGGAAGAGTTTTTTTTTACCCACCGACCTAGCGGATTAGTATATATATAGAATATTTCTATAACGATAAAAAAATTGAAAAAATAGGGTCCCAAAAAAGTTTGGGCGACATGGCGGAAAAATAAAAATAAAAATTACGAAACAACCCTCAAACTTTTTATTATTTACGACTTTTTAATACGACAAACTTTATTTATCATTAGCTAATAGATACGTCGCGATTTCTTAAATAAAAAAAATACCGTCAAAAAGGTATCTCGATAACGAACAAAACGAGTCCAATATTTATATGTTTTTGACATACGTATGATTTTATAAAAAATATTGAAGTTTAATATCTATATATAGTTTTTAAATAAAAAAACTTTCGAAATGCACCCTTAACCTTTGTAATAACTTTAAAAATTATTAGAATTTTTTTTTAAACTACAGAGGCTAAAGACGTTCACTTTTATGAAAGTTTCAATTATATATAAATAAATTGGCCCGAAGATTAGATTTATGGGTGTGTATTTCTACTATCGAACATAATCATGCTTAGTCTTTCACTCAGCCTTAGGTTGTATTTCATATGCCTTCCATTACTCCGTAAACATTTTTAAATAACAGTTGTTAGCTGTGTATATCTTAAGTTTCCAATCCACCAGATTTTCGATTAATTTTAGATTACTGTGACGTTAACCCGCACTGTAAAATGACAATCCATTATCAATTGAACCCTTATTAAACCATGTATGTTATTGTCATTATAGGCATTTTGGACTCATGGACGGAAACTCCGAGAAAAGTTGCTAAGCAGACAACAGTAACACCAGAAATGTCAGCTACAGAAATGCGCACTCCTACAGCCTCCGCACCAGTGGCTGCACGAACAGGTGAACGCAACATTTCCCAACTGCTGTAATAGTTTTACAGTGGATCATCCCTTTTTGCAGATTATTGTTTTCCCAGTTATGGGCCTTTGTTTGAGTTTGGTGCATAGGAATCACACGCATGAAAGATAAGTAGCCTGACTACATATAATAGGTATATAGCAACTTCTTTATAAGAAATATTCATGTCACTAGACTTGAACATGGAACTTTTAGGGAGAATTGCATATATACCCACTAAAACTTAAAAATTTGCATATTTCCCCATAATACAAGTTTTTAATGCTTGATGTACAATGCAACTTAAGCATGTTTTGGGTATATATGCAAATATGCAAGTTTTAGTGGGTATATATGCAATTGCCCCGAACTTTTATAAACAAAAGTTGCTACAATGTGACTATCTACTTTAGTGACATAATGTAATCGTTTACTTCTAAATGATGATTATAAAAAACTTGCAAACACCCCCGCCGCAACGCGGCGGGTTTCTCTCACTTGTCGTTACTTCAACAATCCAATATATGAGGAATTTTCAAATGCTTACTCTTATTTTGATGCTTACCAAGGGACAAATCCCCACCATCTATTTAGTTTGATCTAATGGTAGGGATTAACCTAAGATTTAATATGTCTAAACCTAAGTCCATGTTTTTTTTCTTGTCTTTTTGTTTTTTTTCTTCCTTTTTTTCTTCTTTTGTGTTTTCTTTTTTCTTTTTTTTTTTTGTTTTTTTTGTTTTTAATTATTCACGTTTTTTGTTACAGCCAGTTTTGTTTTTTTTTTTTTGTGTTTTTTTTTAACGTTTTTTGTTAATATTCACGTTTAATTTTTTCAAAATTCGCATTTTTTAATATTCACGTTTTCTTTTGTTTGTTAGTTTTTTTTAATTCACGTTATTTACGTTTTTTTTAATTCGCGTTTTTTTTTCTTCCCTTTCATACGTTTTCGTCCGTTTCAATACGTTTTCATCTATTTTTCGTCCGTTTTCATACGTTTTCGCCCGATTTCATACGTTTTTGTCCGTTTTCATACATTTTTGTCCGTTTTCATACATTTTTGTCCGTTTTCATACGTTTTCGCCCGTTTTCTTACGTTTTCTTCCATTATTCATACGTTTTCGTCCGTTTTCATACATATTCGTCCGTTTTCATACGTTTTTGTCCGTTATTAAATGTTTTCGGCCGTTTTTAAACGTTTTCATACGTTTCTGAATATCACAAGTGATATTCTGAACAGTACAAGTGATATTCTGAACATCACAAGTGATATTCTGAATATCACAAATGATATTGTGAATATCGCAAGTGATGTTATGTGATATTCTGAATATCACAAGTGATATTCTGTGATATTCAGAATATCACTTGTGATATTCTGAATACCACAAGTGATTTTTTGAATACAACAAGTGATTTTCAACTAATGTTTTGTAACATGAAAATCATACGTGATATTCAAAATATCATTGTCATGTTATGCCTAGGTTGATATAATAAGATCTTAGCATGTCCTTTGTGTTTCTTTTGTTCCATACCACACGCATGAGTAGGATAGAAGACCAAGGATTTCATTTGTGTTTGTGGCTTTTTGGTTTTGATTCGTTGACAGTAACAAGAAAGAAATAAAAGACTTGCCTCCTACTTTGCTACACATACACTTAAGAAATAAATTCAAAATATTACACAGTGATATCAAGAAAATCACAAGTGATATTGATAATATCGCAAAGTGATATTTATACTATCGCAAAGTGATATTCAGAATATCGCAAACTCATATTCAAAATATAACAAAATGATATTCATAATATCACAGAGTGATATTCAGAATATCACAGAGTGATATTCACAAAATCACAAGTGATATTCAGAATATCACAACGTGATATTCAGAAAATCACAAAGTGATATTAACAAAATATCACTTGTGTTTTTCAAAATATCACAAACTGATATTCAGATAATCACAAGTGATATTCTGAATATCACAGAAATCACTTGTGATAGTCAGAAACGAACGAAAACTTAAGAAAATGGACGAAAACGTAAGAATACGGACGAATTCGTATGAAAACAGGCGAAAACGTATGAAAAATGGACGAAAATGAAAGAAAAATGATGAAAACGGGCGAAAACGTAAGAAAACGGATAAGAACGTATGAAAACAGATGAAAACGTATGAAATCGAAGAAAAAAAACACGAATAAAAAAAAACGAAAAAAAAACAAAAAAAAACGAATTAAAGAAAAAAAAACACATTAATTAAGAAAAAACGTGAATAAGAAAAAAAAAACAAAAAAAAAAGTAAATAAAAAATAAAGACAAAAAGAGAAGAAAAAAACATGGATTTAGGTTTATCTACTAAATCTTAGGTTAATCCCCACCATTAGATCAAACTAGATAGATGGTGGGGATTTGTCCCTTGGTAAGCATGAATTTATGGGTAAGCAAAATAAAGTGTCTCTCCAATATATATGAATTAAACAAAAGTTCATAAAGTATTGTCCAATATCCAAATATTTTATTTAAACGAATTTGAGTGTGTTGGTATACAAACAAATAATATTCGCTAAATGGATCACGTTTTATTCATTTGTGAAAATAGCCCGGAAGTACACTACAGCAGCCCAACCCGTAAAAACATTCATAGCCCATACTCGAAACCCAATTTCACAAACTCATAAGTCATAATAATGCACAACTCTTTTTACAAAACGCATTGAAAATGATTGAAAGTGGAAAAAAAACCAATTTAATATTTACAGTTTGTTTTTGAAAAAAGAAGCCGTACTTAGGATGGCAAAAAAAACCGAACCGGACGGGGAAACCCGAAACCCAAACTTTTTGAGGTAGGGCAGGGCGTGTTTATCGGGTTTTGGGGCGGGTTTCGAGGCCTTAACGAGGATTCTTATCGGGTTTGGAGTGGGGACGGGGCACACCATCCCATCCCCGCCCCGAAATATATTTATACATACACATATATGAGAAAATATTGTGTTAGTATTTACGTATTAAAAATATAATTCTCTATTGTTGTTACTTTTTATTTTTGTAATATCATAAATTGTGATGATAGAAGCTTGTTTTGTGTTATAATATACTAAAAAGTTGTGAATTATTTTAATGCTTAATTTATTATTAACGGGTTCTCGATTCTTCAAGTTATTCCATATAACATATTGTTAATATTGTAAAAACAAGAGTATACGGGGAACGACACGAGTATGATGAAGTATCACGCTAAAAAAAACAACCCAATAAGACCCCAATGAGGAATGGGGCGCGTTTGGGGGAGTATCTCGCCCCAACGGGGTACCCCGATAAGATCCCCAATGAGGATTGAGGCGGGTTTGAGGATGACTTTTGTAATCGGGTTTGAGGAGATGAGGATAGATGCCCCGCCCCATTGCCATGCCCGTACTAGTTGCTTTTTGTTCTATTAAAGCTTTCGGTAACTACATTTATTCAATTGAAAGCGTAAAGTGCTCCAAAACGCTCTTAGGCTAAAGATGAAGGTCACCTAAATATATTTCATTCTCACCTTACACCTCAGCGTCACCCCAACTTTCTCTCTCCTCTCACTTATTTGTGGACAAGGTCACCATAACTCTCATTTTTTTTAATATTTACGAAATTAAAAACGTAAACGTAAACATACAAATATAAAATGTAAAGGTACGAAATAGAAAACTTTTATTCGTAAATTAAAAATATTACACAGACTTCGAATATTAAAAATATTACATTTAAAACTGAAACTAAAAATACGAGACAAATGTTCGACCAAATCGGCACGAAGGTTTTGATGCACTTGATGTGATCGGATGTATGATGAGTGCTTATTCACTCATCGTTTTTACCCACCTAAGACCTCAAAAATGACTAAAAACACCCAAATACAATCAAAATATGTCAAAAATATCATCGGGGTGTGTTTTATGTCTTTCAGGTACAAAAGGATTGAAAACAGAGCGAAAACGAGCAAAATCGAGCCAAAATCATAAAAGTGCTGAAATGCCGCTGCCGGGGAGGTGTGTTGCGACAATATCGTGAAGTTTTTGCGATTAGTGACTTGAAGATCCTTCCTCGTGAAGTTATTGTTTTTGAAAAATACAAAAGTACAAAAATATTTTTCTTTTCTTTGTATATATATGTAAAAGATTAAAAATACAAAAAGGATTTTGTTTGTTGTTTTAAATAAAATAGAACACACAATCAATATAACACTTCTCAACTTGAGTGTTATCATTATAAGTTCCCGAACTAAAGATTCAAAACTTGCCTTTGTGTCGCTCGTGTTTTAGTTTACTTCTATCGGTTTAACAAACTGTGTGAGGGGTATAAGGACGGCTTGACATTAAATTGCGGCTGAAAAGAGACGGGGTTTTAATAACCTTCGCGCTGACCTAATAGTCTCTCCGCTCCTTTGTGCGTTTTACTTATAGAAGTGATCATTTCACGTGGGATTATTGGTTTAAGTTCACTGTGTTTTGCATCGGTCTTGTTTTAATTGAAAGTGTTGTTTTTGGAAGTGCATGCGCACTCGCTCGCAAGCTCGTAGACGTAACCGTAACCAAACAAACGTACCCGAGATACGTACCGTCGAACAAATCACAATGGCACAAAACCAAGGGAATGGACCTCAAGTCCCAGTACCTGGTCCACAAAATCAAGCTCCCGTTCTCCGAACGATGGAGGAGCTTTACCAACCCACGATGGATGGACGGGGCAGTCCAATTGCCCCGGTCAACATCGAGGCCACGGATTTTGGACTCAAGCATCACATGATTCAACAAGTCCAAAGTTTTTGCCAATTTCACGGATCACCTGGTGACGATGCCAACAAGCATCTCGACAAATTTCTCACCGTCACCCAAAGTATGAAGCAAAATGGGGTCACCGATGACGCCCTTCGCTTATACCTCTTTCCATATTCCTTGACGCTTCATGCCACCGCATGGTTTGATCGTCTTCCCAAGAACTCAATCCATAGTTTCGATGAAATGATCTCCAAATTCTTGGCGAAATACTTTCCACCGTCGATGGTGACGAAACTAAGGAATGAAATCAGTAACTTTAGGCAACAACCCGATGAGTCCTTATTTGAGGCATGGGAACGCTATAAGCTTTCGATTGATCGATGTCCGAACCACAACATGTTGCTTGTCACCCAAATAGATACATTCTTTAACGGGTTAACATTGAGACATCGTGACACGATCAATGCTGCTGCCTGTGGTACCTTTATGAAAAGGTGACCCGAAGAGTGCTACGATCTCATTGAAAACATGATTGCCCACCATAATTATTGGGATTCCTCAGCCGATAGGGGCGAGTCAACGAGATCCACCACTCTTCCATCTTTGGAATACACGACTCTCACCAAAAAGATTGAAGAAATATCCACCGTTGTGCTTAAAATGAGTCAAATGAATAATAATCAACAAGTGAATGTCGTGAACAAGAGTTGTGAAACTTGTGGTGGTCCACACCCTTATTTTGAGTGCCCAGCCTCCGGTGGCTTCACTCAAGAGAACGTATATGCTGCTTCGGGTTCCTACAATTCGGGAGGTAATTCTTACCAACCGCAGGGAGACCGTAGCCTTCTAAGCTATCGTTCTAACAATTACCTTGGACCACCTGGGTTTAATCAAAATCAGAACAGTCAAAATGTGCAAAACAAAAATAATCAGTTTAATCAAAATCAGAATCAGAATCGGAATTTTCAAAATCAAGGTTTTCAAAATCAAAGTTTTCAAAATCAAGGAAATTTCAATCAAAACCGATTCCAAGCTCCGCAACAAAATGTGCAAGCCCCACCGCCTTAAACTTCCGTTGAAATTGCTAATTACATCAAGAACAATGAGGCTAAGATGGTGGCTATGCAAAATCAAATTACCACTTTGAAGAATGATTTCACATCTGAGCTTAGAGCTACTAGTAACAAAATTGATCAATCTCAAAGCAAGATTGAAAGCATGTTTGCTAGTCTCACGAGTCAAAAGAATCAACCTTCAACTTCGGGTGCCCTTCCAAGTAATACTATTCCCAATCCAAAGGGAGAGTTGAATGCCATTGCTACCCGAAGTGGTAAATCTTATGAGGGACCCTCGATGCCTAATCCTTCTCCGGTGAGGGATGTGGAACGAGAAACCGAGGTATCAAAGGACAAGGTGCATATCTCAAGCCCACGAAGTACCGCACAAGTCCAACCTCCGGTTGTCCTACCTCCAATTCTGGAACCCGTTGTTCCGATGACCATTCCTAAGCCTTCGCTTCCTTATCCTTCGAGGCTTAATGACCAAAGGCTCCGTGATAAAACTAATCAACAAATGGAGAAGCTTATTCAAATCTTTCAATATTTGCACTTCGAGATTAGTTTCGCGGATGCTCTTCTTCTAATGCCCAAATTCGGTCCAAC
Organism: Chrysanthemum seticuspe; assembly: GCA_019973895.1. Taxonomy (NCBI): domain Eukaryota; kingdom Viridiplantae; phylum Streptophyta; class Magnoliopsida; order Asterales; family Asteraceae; genus Chrysanthemum; species Chrysanthemum seticuspe. Next base: position 258,218,109 of record BPTQ01000004.1, read on the forward strand.
GATCAAAAATTTGTTGAATAACAAAGAAAAGATTTCCGAATTGGCTAAAACTTCCTTGAACGAGAATTGTTCGGCGGTTATCCTTAAAAAACTTCCCGAAAAGTTAGGAGACCCCGGCAAATTCCTCATCCAGTGTGATTTTCAAGGCATAGTTCAATGCTCCGCTTTGGCCGATCTTGGTGCGAGCATTAACTTAATGCCACACTCCATGTGGAAGAAGCTTTCATTACCCCCGCTTACACCTACGTGTATGATCCTCGAGCTTGCGGACCGCACAAGTTCTCGTCCGTTGGGTATAGCCAAGGATGTATTTGTGAAAGTAGGCAAGTTCCATTTCCCCGCCGACTTTGTTGTCGTCGACTTCGATGCCGATCCTCGAGTACCCCTCATCCTTGGGAGGTGCTTCTTAAAAACGGGTCGTGCATTGATCGATTTTGATGAAGGGGAAATCCTTTGAGGGTAAACAAGGAAGCCGTTATTTTCAATCTCGATCAAGTTACGAGATACTCCCCCAATTATGAAGACACTTCCGTTAACAAAATTGATGTCATTGACATTGTGTCGGAGGAGTATTCTCAAGAAATTCTTGGATTCTAGAGTGGCAATCCCACTTCGGTTGATCCCATCGTCTCTCTCTCTCTTCCCCTCTCCTTACTCCGTTTGAGGGAAGTGACTTTATTTTGGAAGAGATTGAAGCATACTTGTCTAGTGATTCGGTTTCATGGGAAATTGATCACGCTCCAATTGACATCGAGGGAGACATTCTTCTCCTCGAGAAGTTGTTCAATGATGATCCATCATCACTCCCTCCTCAAGAACTTCATAAAGAGGAAATTAAAACAATTGAAAAATCTAATGATCCTCCCAAGGTCGAACTTAAGGACTTACCACCTCATCTCGAATACGCATTTTTAGAAGGGGACGATAAGTTACCCGTCATAATTGCTAAAGACTTAAGTGAGGATGAAAAAGCCGCTCTCATAAAGGCTTTGAAGTCACACAAGCGAGCCATCGCTTGGAAACTTTCCGACATCAAGGGTATTAACCCGGAATTTTGTACACACAAGATTCTTATGGAGGATGACTTTAAACCGGCGGTTCAACAACAAAGAAGAGTAAATCCTAAAATCCACGAGGTTATCAAACAAGAAGTCATAAAACTTCTCAATGCCGGATTGATTTACCCTATCTCGGATAGTCCTTGGGTGAGCACCGTTCATTGTGTGCCCAAAAATGGTGGCATTACCGTTGTTGAAAATGATGAAAACGAGTTGATTCCTACTCGATTGGTTACGGGATGGCGTGTTTGCATTGACTATCAAAAGTTAAATGAAGCCACCCGTAAAGACCACTTTCCTTTACCCTTCATAAACCAAATGCTTGAGAGATTAGCGGGAAACGAATACTATTATTTTCTCGATGGTTTCTCGGGTTACTTTCAAATTCCCATAGACCCACAAGATCAAGAAAAGACCACATTCACATGTCCTTATGGAACATTTGCTTACCGGCGCATGCCTTTCGGCTTATGCAATGCTCCCGGTACATTCCAAAGGTGTATGATGGCCATTTTCCATGATATGATCGAAAAAACTATGGAGGTCTTTAAGGATGATTTTTCAGTCTTTGGGGATTCTTTCCAAACATGTCTCTCCCATTTGGACAAGATGCTTGAACGTTGTGAAAACACGAATCTTTGTCTAAATTGGGAGAAATGTCATTTCATGGTCAAAGAGGGCATTTTCCTCGGCCATAAGATCTCTAAGAACGGGATTGAGGTGGACAAAGTTAAAGTTGATGTTATTGCAAAGCTACCTCCTCCCACAACCGTCAAAGGAGTTAGAAGTTTCCTTGGTCATGCCGGTTTCTATCGTCGTTTCATTCAAGATTTCTCGAAAATATCCCGGCCATTGACCTAACTTCTAGAAAAAGATACTCCTTTCATCTTCTCTAGTGAGTGCATTGAAGCTTTTCAAACTGTTAAGAAGAAGCTCACTGAAGCACCAATTCTAGTTGCCCCCGATTGGGAATTACTATTTGAGCTTATGTGCGACGCAAGCGATTTCGCCATAGGTGCAGTATTGGGGCAACGAAAAACAAAACATTTCCAGCCTATACATTATGCTAGCAAAATATTGACCGAAGCTCAAGCATATTACACTACGACTGAGTAAGAATTACTAGCCGTGGTGTATGCTTTCGAGAAGTTTCGGCCATACTTAATCTTGTCCAAAAGCATAGTGTATACGGATCACTCGGCCCTCAAATATCTCTTTGCTAAGCAAGATGCAAAGCCGAGATTGCTCCGATGGGTTCTCCTCCTACAAGAATTTTGATATCATTATCCCTGATAAGAAAGGAGCGGAGAACCTAGCGGCTGACCACTTGTCCCGTCTTGAAAATCCTCATCAAGGTGTGCTCGAGAAAAAGGAGATAAATGAAACGTTTCCTCTCGAGACACTTAATGTAGTATCTCAACGTGGAGATTCTAGTACCCCATGGTTTGCCGACTTTGCAAACTATCATGCGGGGAACTTTGTTGTGAAAGGGATGTCGTCCCAACAAAAGAACACATTTTCAAAGATGTTAAGCATTACTTCTGGGACGACCCCTACTTGTTTCAAGTTTGTACGGATCAAGTCATCCGACGGTGTGTTCACGGACAAGAAGCCGATGAAATTCTCAAGGCTTGTCATCATGGACCCACGGGGGGACATCATGGCCCGAACTACACCGCTAAAAAGGTGTTTGACTCCGGTTTCTATTGGTCCACGATTTACAAAGATGCCCATGACCTCGTAAAATCTTGCGACTCTTGCCAACGTCATAGCAACATCTCGAAAAGAGATGAAATGCCTCAAAATGCCATTCAAGTGTGCGAGATCTTTGACGTATGGGGCATCGACTTTATGGGGCCGTTCCCGTCTTCTCGAGGGAACAAGTATATACTCGTGGCGGTCGATTACTTGTCTAAATGGGTGGAAGCGAAAGCGCTCCCTACCAACGACGCCCGAGTTGTTGTGAAATTCTTAAAGTCTCTCTTTGCCCGTTTCGGAACTCCCCGTGCCATCATTAGTGATCGCGGTACACACTTTTGCAATGACCAATTCGCAAAAGTCATGCTTAAGTACGGTGTCACTCACCGACTTTCTACCGCGTATCACCCACAAACTAGTGGGCAAGTGGAAGTTTCGAATCGTGGTTTGAAAAGAATCTTGGAAAGGACCGTAGGTGAAAACCGTGCCTCTTGGTCGGACAAATTAGAAGATGCACTTTGGGCCTTCCGTACCGCTTACAAAACACCTATCGGGTGTACTCCTTACAATCTTGTGTACGGAAAGGCTTGTCATATCCCGATCGAGCTCGAGCACAAAGCCTATTGGGCCTTGAAACATGCCAATTTTGACCTCAAGTCCGCGGGTGATCACCGGAAAGTTCAACTCAACGAATTAAATTGTAACAATTCGCACTTTCATGTCACTATTCATTTTTACTATTCACCGTTACTGTTCACTTTTTACTATTCACTCCCGAAATTTTTATTTCACATTCTCGTAAGATAAATTATTTTAGTAATGACCTAAGAGTTCGACAATCGTTAGATCATTTTCGCAAAAGTTATTAAGAAAACATCGTCTTAAAGTTTCTTTTTGGTCGAAACACCATTTAAACATCCCGCGCATAACGAAAATCAACTCTGTCAATTTTCCTCACATCAGATAAATTTTTAGATCACTCATAATTAATTTGAGAATTTTTAAGATTTCATTTTAATGTTACCAAATAAACCCTGCGCCGTACGAAACTAAACTTACGTTTTAAACAATTCTACTTACATCCAGACTTAACGATTCCTGCACTGTGTTTCTAATATGTTCTTGAAACTTTTACATTTTTTTGGAAAAGTCAAACATATTTCCCTCCTCCTTTGACCATAAAGAAATTAACCTTGTACGTTCTACCTTTTTCTTAAAATCACGTAATTTTTAGACTTCACGTATAACTGTAAAGTTATCCCGCGTATGACGAAAACCACATTTTGACATCTCATATCACTTTTAGACTAATTTTAGTCTACTCTAAATAAATTCACGGTCGTTTCCCTGAAATTTCGTTCTTTTTTGATAAATTGCGAATTACGCGCTTTTTGACCCGAATTTCCAGTTTTAAGCAGAGTTTTTGCACTCAATAAGACTTACCACTCATTTTATATTTTTAGATGGAGTATACTGATGAGTTTAATCATTCCTATAAGTTTCATATTTTTACAATACCCGATTTTACGTTTCATGATTTTACGTTTCATGAATCATTCCTATAGCGATTTTCGGGACTAAAACTCACTCCATAAACACAAGATGAAAAACCAAAACTCTTAACCTCCTCATGAGGCTTCTCAAGGAAGCCTCCTAGACACATGGTTTGATCATGTCCATTCATTCCTAAGATCTTGCCAAGTATATAACTTAACCATGGTTAGTTTTTAACCTAATATGTAGTTAACTATTTTTCTCATCCTATAAATACCAAGCTAAAACCTTCATAATTTCTTGCACCACACCTTCTTAACATCTAAAGTCCTAAACCTAAGGCATTTCTTATAGATCTTGTAAGAACATTCATGTGTTCTTGAAGAAAACTAGCGTTTGATTTTCTTTCTAGAAAGTTTTCAAGAAAAAGTCGTTATAATCTTCAAATATCTTCAAGTCTCCAAAAAGACGTCGTTATAATCTTCTTTTCTTCTTCGGGTTCTCAAGAAGGCGTTGTTATAATCTTCTAATAGACTTGGATTTTCAAAGATTGCAAATTCTACGTCGAAGCTCCGCTAATATTTTATTTTTCCATAATACTCAAGCATTCTATTTTAAGGTAAGTATTTATAAAACTCAAACTTATTTAAATACTTATAAACTTTGTTAGTTTATTTATTGTATTTATAAACTCTTAATATATCATATAATCAAGTAATTAAAATACATGTTTTACGTATTAAGCACTACAACACTATGGAACTTCGTGTGAGGGGTTCATTTGGGTAAACGGATCGACGAGTTGCTGGATTTACGAATTAAAGTGTCCTAGCTCCTTGAACTTTTACTGCATGACCTCTGAATTGTGGTGGCCCGAACGGTAGTACGAGATATCCAAACTAAAACCATTTCTATAAACAAACATACAAATACTACTTCATGATCAATATAATGGCATATATAGGCCCGTTCATGTTTTCTTAGGCATTATTCCGAACCGAGTTGACATCATATTCTAGGTTATACGTAGAGACTTTCAGGCTTATCCATCGATTCCGTTATACGTTGTGATATCATTTTTAAGGTGAGTCATAGCCCCTACTCTTTTAATACTTGTTTTAAACTCTTTGGGGGAGATACATGCTCAACTACTTGTTTTTACTTGTATAAATACTCAAAACATTATACTTGATTGCATTATACGTGATTGCATTATACTTGATTGCATTATACTTGATTACGTTATACTTGATTTCGGTATACATGCTTGGAAATACTTTACTCGCTTAAATACATAAATTGTATTTACAAACGTGCCAATACTCTATGCTTTCGGAGAGGTATTGATAGTACTATAAGTTGGGTAGCCCCCGCCCTTGTGTACCCGATTCATGACCTTGGGATTAATATAGTACTATTTGGGAAGATGCCCCCGCCCATGTGTACCCGATTCATGACCTTGGGTGAATATAATCCGGTGTATTGTGCAAACTATATTTTGGTAGTGGGTTGTGAACACACAGGTTGCAAGTTTTGTATGGACGGAACTTGGAACTGAGTGGATTTACAATGCCTTTGTTGCGTAAACATTTTTCAAGGCTTTACAACTTATTCAAAACAAACTCTATGAACTCACCAACCATTGTGTTGACACTTTTTAGCATGTTTATCTCAGGACATAAGGCGATAGCTATTGCATGGAACTTAGAGTCGCACGTCATATTTTGAAGACTTACGCTTTTATCATTTAACATTCGAAACATTTTGTAAACATTTATATATTATACTTTGGGACCTCATTGTAACTCTGATTTCATTAATCGAATGGTAACTTTTCAAAACGTCTCATTTAGAGGTCGTTTTCTATAACTTGTACTTTGTATTATGAAGTAGCACCCCAATGACACAATCTTCCGCTGCGGTATTTTGGGGGTGTTACATAAATGAACTCCATGATCCAGCTTACGAGAACTCGTTGATTTACAAGGAAAAGACAAAGAAGATCCATGACTCAAAGATCAAGAACCACGTTTTCAACGTTGTTGACCGAGTCCTTCTTTTCAATTCTAGATTGAAAATCTTCTCGGGGAAGCTTAAGACCCGTTGGACCGGTCCATTCACCGTTGCCAAAGTTTTTCCATATGGCACCGTCGAGTTATCTCAAACCGACGGGCCAAACTTCAAGGTGAATGGACATCGATTGAAACATTATTTTGGATGGGACATACCATCCATGGTTGTCCCGGATCTCCAAACCTTCCCCATGAACCAATGAATTCGGGGTCGAGTCAAGCTAGCGACTCGGTTAACAAAAACAGTAGCATTTCATGGGTGCTCACCCATGTTTCTGACTTCTTTCTATTTTCTAACAACTAAGTGTGGGGGAAACCTCCACAAGTGTTTGCTTCTTGTGTGTTTGCTCATGTTTTTAGGAATCCCTTTGATCGTGATGATTGATGCGCCTGTTTTCAATTCAGCCGCCCAATATCCGATCATTTTGCTAACGTTTATCTAGGGATATGTTTTCATAATCCTTTTTGTGTAAAATGATAGATTTCGTCCACACACTTGGTTAAGTGGTATTACCTTTTTTCGTTCGATAGTATCGACTTTGGCCGGGACTTTGAATATTGAGGGCAATATTCAGTTCTAAGTGTGGGGGGGAATTCTGTCGAATTTTGTCACATTTGTACCCTTTAGTCCCTAGTACCCCCGTTTTGACCAAAATTAAAAAAATTTGCATAAAAAAGAAGTGATTTGCACGAAAATAAAAATGTTAATGCTTCGGTATTAATGGTAGTTTAGTCTTGATTAGGTTAGAACAAAGGGAATCCCGGCTCTGCTAGAGTGTTAATCTAGCTGCTCTCTTAACAATTAGGCTAAGTTTTTACGAGTTGTGCAAATGAAAATGCTAAGCGTGGAGTAGTTGGTTCTCTTTAGAGCTTATATAAGTAATCTATGGCTTTTTCTCCCAGAAGATCTCTAATTGAACCTAAATACCTGCTCGTTGTCAAACTTTCGAAAATTCAAATCCTCTTGTTACAACAAAAAGTTTTTAAGCAAAATTGATTTAGAGCTCAAGTTCAACTTTTTATTTAAATTTTTGGAAAAGCATACTTTCTTAAAATCGGAATAATATTGCAAAATGAAAGCATCGTAAAAGTGCTTGAATGATGCAAAAGTAAAATTGCAAGTCAAAAAGTCAAAAAAAAAAAAAAAAGTGTAAAAATGAAAGGAAAAAAAATGAAAAAAGTTGAAAAATTAAAAGTGAAAAATATGAGTCCTCAAATAAAAGTACCATGTTACTTAGGAATAAATGTGCGAAACTTGCTTTTTCTTAAATTTAAATCGGAAGTTGAACTAGGATTCGTCAAAGTCGTTTAAAAATTTGACGGTGATTTAGAAATTCTTGATGTCAAAGACCCCTAAAGCTCCGATACTATTCTCGAGGGTGAAAACCTTGCCTCCTTAAATGGACAAGCTGAGAAGAAAGTCGCTACATGGAGTGATCTCACCTTTGAATCTCGAACTTATAAATTATCGTCGGTTGTTGTCCATTTAGGTTTAGTTTTAACTTAGCGGTAGCCTCGTAAATCTTTGGAATCGAATTCCAGCTAATTCCGGTACTATTCTCCGTGAGGTGTCAAAAGCCCGGTCACCTAAAGCCAACTGGTTTGGGATGTGCCGAGAAGAAAGCCGCTACATGGAAGAGGCCCTTTCGATCCTTAGACTTTCGTAGTTTCCGGGAAGTTAAGATTTTAGTTAAGTGGATAACAACCATAACAAGGTCGGTTTCAATGGTCAAACTTTTGAAAATGAGCACACGAACTTAAATTGTATAAACTGCGGGAGTAAAAAGTTAAGCCTCGGCTTACATAGATTATTGGTATAAGTAGTGTTAGCATTTTGCCAAAACGTTTGCACAATAAGTTTAGAATTAGTTTGAGAGTATAAAAAAGAGGATGACGATTACAATTCCCTGGAGACACCCATTTTGTGTGAATCCCGTTCCATGATACCGCTTTTTGTTAATCAAGCACGTTGTTTACTTTCAGTCTAGTTTAAATTTCTCGCATCGAATAAAAAGATCAAAATGGGGTATGCTCGTGAGTATCATTCATTACTTTACATGATTGATTGCTAGGGACTAGCAATTGCCTAGTGTGGGGGAATTTGATGAGTGCTTATTCACTCATCGTTTTTACCCACCTAAGACCTCAAAAATGACTAAAAACACGCAAATACAATCAAAATATGTCAAAAATATCCTCGGAGTGTGTTTTATGTCTTTCAGGTACAAAAGGATTGAAAACAGAGCGAAAACGAGCAAAATCGAGCCAAAATCAGAAAAGTGCTGAAAAGCCGGTGCCGGGATGTGATTTTCTACGATCGTTGATCAATTGAAGACCCGGACACGTTTTTAGAGTGGGTTTGGGAAAACCGTCTTAAAACCTATTCCAAAACACAAAATTACCAAATTACCCTTTCCCGACACCCAAATGCCCATTTTGCCCGTAAAAACCAAAAATCCAAAAAAAAAAAAAAAAAAAAAAAATACCATTTTCACTCCAAAACCCATTTTCATAAAAGCTCATTTTTATTTAAAAACAATTTTTAGTTTTCAAAAAAAAAAAATTACAAAACTTTAAAAAATAAAAATACATTTTAAATAAAACCTTTTTAATCCTCCCCCAACACAAAACTTAACCCACGACCCTATCCCCCTTTTCCCTCCTTTTTCCCTGTTTCTCTGATTCCCAGACACTCAACCCCCATTACCCAGTCCATCCCATACCCACTCACCCACTCTACTCCTCTTCCCCATTGCCACCTTGGCAATCCTTGGCTACAAAGAACCCATCCAAGGGCTCAGAGTGCTGCTCAATTGGTACCTAATTCATGAATGGTCTGGATCATCTCAAAGAAGCACAAGTGTGGTGTTTTTCTGTTTTATCTCACATAAGAAGCACAACAGGAGAGATTGAAGACTTAGTTTTTTCTTAGTATAAATAGCATATGTAGCCAATTGATAAGGCAGTGAGTTTTTAAGTTAGGTTTTACTTTAAAATTAGTTTTTTTTTTAAATCAGTTGTAATGTTCCATTTTTATCAATGAAAAAGTACTTTTTATCTTTTCTGTCTTAGCTTATAAATAAGCACTTAGTGCTAATTAGCTGCTCTCTTAATCTTGTTTGTTCTTCAGTGCTTATTTTAGTTGCTAAAATAGTTTTTGACAAGAAAAACCCCAAGCTTTCTTTTTAAAATCAGTTTTTGAAAAACAACTCCCCTAAAGGAGTGTTTGGTTTAAACTAGTTTTAGGGTAAAATTTTCACTTTTTACCACTTTGATAGGCTAAGTCAAACGTAATCAAGTTCCAATAGTCACTGGTTTGAGTTGGAAAAGATTTTATACAGTTTAACTAAGTTTGAAGTGTAATCTGTTTCAAAGAAAAAAAATGAGTTTCTCAGGTTTTTGACAGCAGTTTAAGTGAAGTTTTAATCAAGTTAAAAATTTATAAAAATTAAAAATCTTGAGTTCAGTATCTTATCTAACTTGGGTCAAAAGAGAAAAAATAAAAAAAAAAATGTTTTAGTGGGTCTGCTAATGGTTCAAAGTGGGTGGTTTGGGATTGTTGTTGTTCTGTGCAGGTGGGTAAGTCCAGCTCCAAGTTTTTTTAGCTTATTTATAAGCTATAAACAGGTTATTAAAGGTATCTAATGGGGGCAAAAGTTTGATGAGTTGGTGGACTCAAAGTATCCAAAAGCTCATGATCCAATTCTCACTCTAGCTTATCCCACATAAGCTCAAAAAGGTACCGCTTGGCCTGTTTTGCTGCAACATTACAGCAACCATGTTCTTTTTTTAGTATTATTAGATATCACTTTAGCTTATTTAATGCCTTTTATTGCTTATTAGTAGGTTTAGAATAACTTTAGCATAGTTTAGCATTTTAGTGCTTATTGTACCCCTTTAATGCTTATATTACCATTTTCTTAGTTTTAGGATTCCCCTAGTGTAGCACTTATAGCTAACTGCTTATGCTCCCTGTTTAGCTTATTTTTGTTAGAGATTGTAGCTTATTTTAGTTTTGGATCACTATGGTTTACTCATTTATCTCTTAGTTGCTTTTGGACTGTTTTTCTTGCTTATTTTTGTGCTTCAAGAACTGATAAGGTGTGTTTGGTTGTTCACTGTCCAAAACAGCAGCAATAAGCTGTTCATACAACTTATTTGTTGAGTTTTAAGAAAAAGGTTTTCACAAAAACTGCTTATTTCATTGTCCTTTACAAGTTCCAAAAGAAAATATTGAGACAAAAAATAATTGGCAAAAAGGGGTAGTAGCCCCAAAATCGAACCTGGGATACCCCCCTCACAACACAGATCACTTACCAAATGCCCTTGGGTCTTGTATTAGTTGTATCTTGCCATATTAATATTTTAACTAGCCTTAGCAGTTTTTGCTTATTTCATTTCTAAGCTTTTTAACAGCTTAATTCAAAAAGCAGTTGCGTTTTTTTATTTTTTATTTATTTATTTTTTATTTTTTTTTAGATTTAGTGTTGTTTAAAGTATTTTTTTGTAATTTTTGCAGATTTTTCTAAATTAGTTTAGTATTTTTAATTAATTAATTAGATTAATTTAGTTTTTAATTCATAGAAATTAATTTAAAAGTCGATAAAAAATACCCGGCTTTTTTCTAAAATTATTTTTAGTCAATTAGAACATAGGAAAATTTGTTTTGCACCCGTAGGCGTTAAATTGAAAATTTTTCACTTTCGGGGCTCGGGATTAGCTCGGGTTTTCGCGTTTTTGTGTTTTAGCACCCTAGACCGTAATTTAGCTTAGTTTTAATGTTTGTTATGTTAATTAATTGTTAAATAGGTGTTTTCTCCATTGCTTTAAATTGTAGAATACGTAATCAAAAAGCCAAATTCATTAAAACCAATTCAGGTTATAAATCACGAACTCAACGAATCCTTCCATTCACACCTCGTTGGGACACGACCCGAGAAATTATTTTTCCGGTATCACTTTTATCACACCCGTGAGATTCGGCACGTTAACCCTTTTTCTAAAAGGTTAATTTGTCGGGTTTTACGGTTAATTTGATATATTGATATTGTGTTTATTTCACCACACTCACAACCAACGAATCAATGTACCTCATAACTTTTGGCATTTGTTCATCGGATCGTATGGGGTCGTTCGGTTGATATAGCAACTTGTAAATTTTTCATAAGGTAAAACGACTATTTTGCCCTTTGATTTTTAAAAGTTTACCTTGACTTTGACTTTTGACTATTTGACTTTTACTATAACGTAAAAGCAATTGCTGTAACCGGTAGTAACTGGTAATTTTCCAAGTTAAATAATTCACTCTGTTTTGAATTATCACTCTCTGAACGTTTTTGTTCACCTCTGTCTATTTAACGAGAAATTATCTGGCAAAATGTGAAAACTACAGATAACGCGTACGGACACAACGGTAAACACAATAAACAATTTAATTTAAATTACTTTTATAAGTAATCTCAAAAGTTTAGTCGTGTGAATTTTCCTTACGACCAACACAAGGCTAGGATGAGTCCATGTGTTCAAAATACTTAAATATCACAAACAGTCATATTTTATACGAACTATTGCTACTTTATCATTTTTACGTAGACATGTTACTTTTTACGTAAGACGCGTACTCAAACATACGTTATTAGGTTTTAACAACATAAGCGCATTCCGTTAGACTTATCACACTTTTAATATACCTAGTTGGAGTATATTGATAAGTTTAGACATTTTCAAAAGTATTCTATTTTTATGTTATCAAATTTTAAGTTTCGTGACTTAAGAGCTCAACGTTAGTAATTACCGGGACCAAACCACACCCCGTAAACTCAAAGTTATACAAATAAGTATCACAAAATCACATACTCATCACCTCATGTGTATGTGTGGCGTTCATATATGTAGCAACCCATAAATTTTCATTAGGTAAAATGACTATTTTACCCTTTGACTTTTTAAAGTTGACCTTTGACTTTAACTTTTGACTATTTGACTTTTACTATTCATCCCATAAAAAATTTTATTTTTATTTTACCATAATGACAAGAAATTTGATACTCGACGAGTCGTCCTGACGACGTACGTTGAATCCATTCAGAACCGATTTCACAAAACCATGTCCGAGAATTACTTTTAGGTTTAAACGTCATTCAGACATCCCGATATGTCCATAAAACACTATAAACATTATAAATATGTAATTCTACCATTTTACGACAATTCCACAAATGTTGGAATTTTACGTTTTTCAGTTCTGCGTTTTACGCGATTTACGCGTTTTTAACCCGCGTTTCCAGCTTTAGACAGCGTATTAGCACCCAATGAGACTTATCACTCATTTTATATTTTTATATGGATTATAATGACGAGTCTCATCATTCCTGCAAATTTCGTATTTTTACGATACGCGGTTTTACATTTTATGGCATAACAATTTACAGTTGGCATTTAACGGAACCAAAACACATCATAAAACCAAGATATTATCAAAACAAAATATCTTAGCCCACTAACTATGTGTGACCGCCCTTTATGGGTGAGTCACCATAGTGTTGGCTTCATCTCATCCATTTTGCATGTAAACTCATACATATGTCTTTAACTTAACCATGGTTATTATCTAACCCAATACATGGTTAACCAAACCTTCCCTCCTATAAATAGCAAGTGAAAGACATCACAAAACCCTCATCCCTCCCCTCTTGGTCGTTATTTTCATAGCACCAACATACACTCCATACTTTGATTCATGACTCCAAGTTGATGCTAAGAAGGTTGCAAGTAACAAGTTACTACATCAAATCTCTAGCAAGTTTAAGTGATCTTCTTGAGTTTAAATCCACTCAAGTCACTTAAGACTTCATCACCAATACTTCATTATTACAAGAAGTGTAGAAGGTACCAAGGTATGGAAAGCTTGATCAATCAAAGCCCTAATCCTTACTAGTTACTCCTTTCTTTAGAAAGCCAAAAGTTGTAAGCAACTCATCACCACCACCACTCCATTGTCTCATGTTTATTATTACTAATCTTGTTAAATACATGCTATATATATGGTTACTATGTTGATTCATAACGTACATATACTCAAACATATGTTTTAATTCACATATTGTCATAAAATTAACAAACTAGTAAACTAGTCATATTCTACATATTTGAGGCCATTTAAACAGCTATATATGGACTTGGTAACTTACATATTACTGTGGAAAAAATAAAAAGGTAAACATAGCAACTTGAATCACCCGAAACGGACAAATGAGTCAAAAGTTATGGTAAAAAGAAGTTAGAAAACCCTAGAAATGACCATTTTCATTACTGTTGAATCTGTTTTAAAATAAGTGGTACTTCTGGTCCGAATCATCAAAAACTTAAAACATGAAAGTTGTCCGGAACGATGTTTTACGTCTACCGCGAGGAGAACTCGGCCTGAAAAGACAAAATGATATCATTTACTGCCTAATATTTGTAAAACAATTTTTATCTGCAAAATTGGATTTTTACAAGTTAAAAATATAAAAACCATATCATTTTCATAACTAGTTACATATTGAATTTTTACTAAAATTTCATTATTGACTATATTAATAAGTTGTGACCACTTGTAAACTATGAGAATTTATAAAAACTAAATATTTATTAAAAACATAATAAAACTTTATAATATAACAATTTCCACTCAAAATATATATTTTATTTACTAATTGCTACAATACTAGGGAGCTTCATGTGAGGGGTTTCATTTGGGTAAAACATATCGACGAGTTGCTGGATTTACGATTTAAAGTGTCCTAGCTCCTCGAACGTTTACTACATGACCTCTGCATTATGATGGCCCGAACGGTAGCACGATATCTATAAACTAAATATGTTTTCACATACTAAAACTACTACTATAAATGACTACATCATGATCAACATAGATACATATATAGGATGGTTTATGTTTTCCTAAAAAATTATTCCAAACCTAAGTCACAACATTCCATTTTTAGGTTGCACGTAGAAGTTTCCCGATTTATCCATCACATCCGTTAAAGTACTTAACATCATTAAACTCTAGGTGAGTTCATAGCCCCACTTTCTATTACTTAATTGTTTTACAAACCCTTGGGAGAGATACATGCTTTATTTTAAACCGAACACATTGCTTTCAAAATGTATGCTTATCTGATTGTTTTATTAGCACTAAGTTACCGCATTTGCCAAACTTAAGTCCCTAAATCATGAATCATTAATCACTAGTGAGAGTGGGCGCGAATATTGTGAATAGATCTATTGGGATTGACAAATACCGTTTGTGTTGACCGGGTAGGCAAACAAACGCACTATATTTGAGTAACATTAGGTAAAAACGACATTTTTTACCTATTAGGGCTCGTACGACAAATTTCACCAATTAATTTTGGAACACGTTAACGCCTTGGTTGCATGATGCTTAGTCTAATATTAACTATTTTGTTTTCAAACCATTGGTGTGAGTCTATAGCTCACACTACAAACATAATGTGTTCAACCATCAAACAAACTCTATGAATTTCACTCAACCTTTGTGTTGACAGTTTTAAGCATGTATTTCAGGTCCATAAGGTCCGGAAGCTGGCACGGAAAGGCAAGGACAAGATCAAGAAGGCTATAAATATTTTATCATTCATAAAATATCAAAAACTTTATATTGATGTATTTTGTAAATAATGAAACCAACTGGGACCTATTTTGTAAACTCTGATATATTTTAATGATAAAGCCTTTTTAAAACGACTCCTTTATAGATCATTTTCTATTATTATGACTGTTGTGACAACTCGTATTTTCAGGTCATATTTCAAAACATTATTCATGCTTCATTATTTATCATTTATCGTGAACTAGGTTTACGAGCATCAAATTCACGTAACCGTAATGGTTTAGCTGTGAATTCATGATCATATCATTGAGGACATTTCATATAGACTAAGTTTAGTCTACATTTCATTCAACACCATTGTCATCATATTAGTTCATGCATGGTTTTGCATTTTACATTAAACGAATAATTTCATATTAAATAAACGCTATCGCGTAAGTTATTATTTTGAACATTTAATCCGATACTTCCAAAAATTATCCCGATATATTTTTATACTTACATTAAGTTTATAAAAATAACATTATGAGTTTACCCGGTGTTTTAAATTTATTTGGTATATAAATTGTTAAATTTATATTATTACGACGGTTTTCTTAAAAACTACACGATAATTATTATTTCACTCAAATTTTGCAAGAAATGTGTTTTTATAATTTTTATGACCTCAACATATTTTACTATGATCCGTTAAAATTTATTTTTAGCTAACGCTACCCTAAATGCTCAAATGTATATACAAGTTACTACTTACCTTCAAGTAACTTTACATTTACTTTACTTACACATTTACATACATAATAATAAATAAAAAAAATATATATATATGTATTATTAAATACATACATGGTGATTCACCAAGATATGCAAGATTTTCTAAGATATCTTACTTATATTATTTGACACTCCAACTCTTACACACACACTACAATAATTCAAAGTGTAAAGTCAAGATTTTCTCTCCTTCCTTTCTTCTCTCAAAACCGGCCACCATATTAAATCAAGGAGGAATTCATCAAAAATCTTCAAGTCAAGTTTTTATCAACCTAGATACACTCTTAGTTTAGGTTTTGAAATAAAAACCTAGGGTGTTTAAGATTAAACCTTTGTTCTTTTCACATCATCAAGTTAACTAGTAAGCATCTCATGTCCATTTTTCATCTTTCATATTTATTTCATATTCATTACATCATATTTGAGTTAACATGCAAGACTTATGGATGTTTATACCACTTTTACATTGTTTTTAAGAGTTATATATATATATGTCATCCTATAATTAATCCTTGTAATATATCACTCTTGGTGATGTCTAGGAACCCATGACACCCTAAGAAGGTGTATGGTAGGATTAGAATAGCTTCGGAGTTGTTTTGAATTGGTTAGAATAGATTTGACGCGAGAAAAACTCATTTCGACAAGTGTATAAAAGGGTCTGATCTTATTTTCGAAATCTGGAAAATCCGACAGTAGATAAAAATTTTTGGCCTAGATATTTAGAAAATATACGTTAAAACGAAACCGTGGCCGCTTGAACGGATTAAAACGGAGCTATAACGAAGAAGATATGAAATTTTCAAGTTTGACGACGAAATATATATAATCCTGAAAATTTCAGCATGTTACGTCTAATTTGTACGAGTCAAAAATGAGTCTTAAGCGTTATAAATTATTTCGACTTACCAAAAATATATTAGTATACTTTGATACGAAGCTAAGGACACATAATACGTAGAAGACGGATTTGTAAAGATTAAATTATACACGTTTACACAAAATTGCCGTAACTTTATTATATAAGAAAAACTATTATATTTCTATTAGACAAATGTTACGGTAAACAAGTGACCATGTTGAAGGTTATTTTTAACATTGACGTAGAACTTTTTATAAAGTGATGTCTTCTAGTAAAAGTAAGTTCGTCAAGCATATTTTCCAAAATGTCTGACCGGTTGTCAAACGGAGTTGTAATGAATTAAATACGGTTACTTAAACTTTGCCGAAAACCACCCTTAAGCTATATTTTGGACAAAATTACCATACTTAACCTATATTTTTCTCTAAGATCGAGACCTCTAAGATGAAAACTTAAATGCTAAAACTTGGAGATAATGATACAAGCTTCCCAAAACCGTTGAGTTCGTTTCCTAACGCTCGACGTACACCATTTTAAGACTAGCTTTTCGAGGCCGTTTTAGTCACTTTCATGAAATTTCCAACGACATTATTTTACGACGAAAGGTTATAATTTCATAATAAATCATTAAGAAACTATTGTAGGATGTCATTTTGACGTAAATACTTACAAGGTAATTTAAGATTGGTCAAGACGTCAAAAGAGTATTTTTCGACGAAGAGTATTATTTTCAAAAATTCACAAGTGGTATAGATATCATACGAATTGCATGCATAACATTACATCATGACTTATTGTATATCACATCATCCATAATAGGTCGCGGTTAGAGGTTGCGCCTCATTTCAGTGTATCCACTTTTGCCATCGCATTATTGTCCAAGTGAGTCATAGCCCCACTTTTTCTCGTTTTAATTATTTATGAAACTCTTTGGGGGAGATACATGCTCAACAATTTTTATGACATTCATGACTATTTGTAAACTATGTGTTTATCTGAACTGAATGTTTAGTCAGGTGAAGTAACAGTATTGCCATACTTAGAATTTCCATATCATAATCATTGAACTGATGGTCTTGGTATAATCATTGAACTGATGGTCTTGGTATAATCATTGAACTGATGGTCTTGGTATAATCATTGAACTGATGGTCTTGGTACAATCATGAACTAATGGTCGTGGAACTATTCGAAACAACACTCATATGTGCTATATCAATTGACTATTGATACATTAAGTAATGTACAATTATGTGAATACATTAGTCATCATGCACTTGAACATAAACTATACACATTTTGGCAGTGGGTTGTAAACACACAGGTTGCAAGTTTTGTATGGGCGGAACTTGGAACTGAGTGGATTTGCAATGTCTTTGCTGCATGAACATTCTCTAAAGGCTTTACATTTCAACACAAACTCTATGAACTCACTCAACCTTTGTGTTGACACTTTTAGCATGTTTTATCTCAGGTATCTAAGGCATACACTACATGGCATGCATGTGGACATATCATAGAGTTGCGGTGACGACGCGTCTCACATGGGATTTATACACTTTAAAAACATCGTTTGACTTGTACCAAACTTACTTTCCGCACATAGTAACTTTCATTTGGGACCTATATTTGTAACTCTGAATGTTTTTATTAAATCAAGCGATGTATTTTCCAAACGACACTTTAGGTCGTTCATTATAACTGTGATTGTGATGCTATGACAGTCAATCCCCAGGAATTCCATTCCGCTGCAAAACATGTAATTTGGGGGTGTGACAACTGTTGTGCCATCGAGTAACACCCATTTTGAATTTCGCTGCATATCATGAGTTACAATATATGTGTCTACATATACACATGTCACTTTCTTAATTTCTAAGTCTTACACTTTAAGACTTATCTCAACCAAACTTATAGTACATGCAGTCTTACCCAAAAACCTCTCAATATTTCTTCTCCCTCTTTCCTTTGCCGTGAATATGCAGCCCCAATAACCATAATTCTTGGTTTCTAGACACAAAATTATACATCAAAGATTGAAGGCTTAGTTGGTACATAAGAGTTCTTGTGTTGTTTTGGAGATTCCTTGGTTAAATTAAAAGATTATCAAGGTACTTAGGGTCTGAGGTTATGAAGATCTTACAAGGGTTATAATAAGGGTTTTATAAGGTTGAAGTCAAGTTGGATTGAAGATTGAAGACAAGGATTAAAGACTATGAGAGTTAAGTTGATTGTTAGTTGTTAGTCATGTAGTTATCATCATCATCATGTAAGGTATTGTTTATTTCATATATTCATTCAATATGGTTGTAATAGATGCTAGACTTATATGTATTTTATTGATATAAGTATGATTTTATAAGTGTTTGACATTGTACATATGATTTTTAACTTTAAAATAAGCTAGAGCAAGCCTTATGTGCACTTTATGAATCTGAAATTTACAACAGTCCCAAAGATTGATTAAACTGATCATCTAAGTAAACTTTGAGGTTAATTCAATAAGATAGTCTTGTAGAGCTATGTCTTATGGTCTTTCCGCCTGGTGGCGCACCTCATAACTCATCCCGAAGTGTAAATGAGAGCCAAAATGGCGAGAGGTGTCAAAATATGCACACCATATTTCATTTGAAAAAATCTCAACGTTCTGATCATTTTTAGAATTTGGCCAAGCTTAATTAAATGTAGCTAAGACCTAAATTTGAAGTTTGGCGAAAGCCGCGCGTCAAAACAAGTTGTAGAACTCAACTTACGGTCGTTTTGGCGGGACTGAATGTGTATCCAAACTTTCTGCAATGAAATATAAGTATATACTTGTAATTAGACTATTAATATAAGTAAATTTGGACCCTGGACTTGAGTAAAATTAAAAAACAGGTAGAGAATATAAAAATATTAATTTGAGCTTTTGAATCACTTAAAAAGGACTTGTGGTTAAAAAGTTATGCCTAGTTAAGTTTTACTAAAAGGAAATATAATGCTGGAACAAGAAAGTTCTGATACGATTTTAAAATGAGGTTTTGACCCTTTTCTGTTCCGAATCATCAAAAGTGTAAACCACAAACGTTGCTCAGAATGTTATTTTATACAAAAACTCGGGAGCACGTAAGCATAAAGGGGATAACAAATGCTAAAAACTGCAAAAACCAACTGGACCTGTTGTAGACCGAAAAACAACCGTGACTAAAGAAAATTTGTGGTGTTTTGGTTCTCTTGAGGCCGAGATACCTCCAAAGCTAAGTTAAGGCTGTTGTCTCAAGGCCTTATAGCTTAGACATAGCCATGGCTATAGCCTTGGTTGTTGTCTCAAAGTTGTTTAACCATAGTCTAGCCGCACAGCTAGCTTGGGTTTGATGACCCGAAACTTGTTTTTGAGACTTGTTCATTAGATTGGATCTTTGCCCGACCTTAAGATGACTTATCTATACGGCTTGTTAATATTTTTGATAAAAATCCGACTCTCATATTTTTGTACACCTAGAAAAATATGTACAATGTCAAAAGTATATAAATACTTTTATAAAAGTTACTTTGTACTTTCTCATTATATATCTAAGATGCAACTATTATATTTTAGGTCGTGTTTAAAAGCTCGCGACTTCTTGATATACGTAATACCATTGTAACCCGCTGCTGATCACTACAGTGAGTTCATAACCCCAAATTTTGTTTAACTAATTTATAAACTCTTTGAGGGAGATACATGCTACTGCTTTGATTATGGACAATTACTTGCAAACTGAATGCTAGCCTTGATTGTATTATTGCATGCCTAAGTTGTTTATGCCAAAAGTCCCCTTATCATGGACCACTAATCACTTGTTGTCGCAAGTGAGCGCAAATATTGTGGATAGGCCTATCGGGATTGACGAATCCCGTTTGTGTTAATCGTACTATGGATATTACAAACGCACTATATTTGAATTTCTAGGTATATGGCATAGTACCTACACAAGGCAAATTATTTAGTGTATATATCGTACGGCGATATATATATATATATATATATATATATATATATATATATATATATATATATATATATATATATATATATATATATATATATATATATATATATATATATATATATATATATATATATATATATATATATATATATATATATATAGGGTGTTTCTTGTGAGAAGACCAATTTTGGTGAGAACGTGAGAAGAGATCTTAGCCCTTCATCTTATCCCTCCTTTTTTTAATTTAATGGCTAAGATTAATAACTATTTGCACTAATTGTAAGGGTAATTTTGTAATTAAACATCAAATAACTAATATATAACCAAAAAAACACACATATCACAAATTTGAACGTGAAAACTGAAAACATAATTCCATCCTCTCCACCACCGTGCATAACAACCGCCGTTCAAACCACCACTACACCGCCACCAACCTTCTACCACCGCCAATTACAGGAATCACCACCGGAATCACTACATGAATCATAATCGACCATAAAAACATACAATTCGACAAATATGAGGGAAGAAGAAGAAGATGTTAATGGAACTAGGTCAAATGAAGCTGAGATTGATGAAGAAGATGAACTTCTCAAATCAGAAAACACATAAAATTCAGGTAACTATTATTTTTGTTACACTTTCAAAGTGATTATGACAATTTCAGTACATAGATAACCAGTTGATAATCGTAAATTTACTCAATTATTAGTTCTGTTTTAGAAGCTCATTGGCAAAGTATCGAAACATTACTATCTTCATCTCACATAATAGGAAATGAGATCCAGGCATTAGTTAACACATGTGAAGAAATAAGGTTTCAAACTTCACATGTGAAGAAATAAGGTATCGAATATCTTCACATGTGAAGAAATAAGGTATCGAATCTTCACATGTGAAGAAATAAGGTATCTTCGCTTGTGAAAGGATTTTTGTTTTTGATTAGGTAAGTATAGTACGAGTATCTTCGCTTGTGAAATGATTTTTTTTAATTATGTAAGTATAGTACGAGTATCTTCGCTTGTGAAAGGATTTTTTTTAATTATGTAAGTATAGTACGAGTATCTTCGCTTGTGAAAGGATTTTTGTTTTAATTATGTAAGTATAGTACGAGTATCTTTGCTTGTGAAAGGATTTTTGTTTTTGATTATGTAAGTATAGTATGAGTATCTTCGCTTGTGAAAGGATTTTTGTTTTTGATTATGTAAGTATAGTACGAGTATCTTGCTTGTGAAAATATTATCCATGAATGAAATTTTAATGTTATTAGCGGATTTTTTATTATTATTATCTAAGTATAGTACGAGTATCTTCGCTTTTGAAATGATTTTTTTTGATTATTTAAGTATAGTAGAGTATCTTCACTTGTGAAAATATTATCAAGGAATGAAATTTGATGTTATTAGCGGATTTTTTTTATTATTATTTAAGTATAGTGCGAGTATCTTCGCTTGTGAAAATATCATCTAGAAATGAAATTTTTATGTTGTTAGCGGATTTTTTTTATATTATATAAGTATGGTAAGTTTTATAGTGGAGCCCTGCAGATCAGCAAATCTTAAAGCAATGGAAGTAGCAAAGGAAGCAGGGGCACTTTTGTCAAGTTTTAAGGCTTTGAAAAGCGCGGGTGTTCAGGGAGTAATAGTGGATATGTGGTAGGGGTTGGTGGAAGAAGTGGTGGGAAAGTATAACTGGGGTGGTTATGCCGAGCTTTTTGATATGGCAAAGAGTTACGGGTTAAAGGTTCAAGCAGTGATGTCGTTCCATCAATGTGGTGGAATTGTTGGTGACTCTTCCTTGTGAGTTATGCTTCTTTTTATGCCTTATATGATTTTCGCTAACTTTGTGATGCATAGGTAACATTGAATAGTGATTTTGGCATTGTTGGATACCGCTTCCAAAGTGGGTAGTAGAAGAAATTGACAAAGATCTAGATTTGGCGTACACAGATCAATGGGGTAGGAGAAATTATGAATTTCTTTCTCTTGGGTGTGATACCATCCCGTGCCTTAAAGGCAGGACACCCGTTCAGTTCTACTCACACTACATGCGTGCGTTCAAGCACAAGTTCTCTCATCTTCTTGGTGACACTATCGTGGTAATTCAACTATGTTAGTTTTTTGTGCGATGCCTTTATTGAAACTATGTTTACTTAGTGGTCTTTACTCGATCATATACGTCAAGTATACATATCATCTACATAGGAACAAAGATTAGTACAATATAGTTGCAGCATGGGCATTCTGTGGATTGGGTCGCTTGCTATTTAAACACGTGTAAGATATATATTACTACATTGGATACATAGGTCCCAGTTGAATTATACTTTGCCTATCATGTCAACTAAGTAAAGTTAAGGAACAGGTTGATAAGATAAAATGGGTCAAAAAACGCTCAAAATGTATATCACGTTTGGTCAAATGTATAATTTTAAGCAATTGAAATATAACGAGTTCATGATTGTTTTTGGGTATTGAAGTACTCTAATCATACAGGAACTTCAAGTTGGAACGGTACCTGCAGGAGATCTTAGATATCCGTCTTACCCTAAGAAA
This sequence comes from Chrysanthemum seticuspe, assembly GCA_019973895.1. NCBI lineage: Eukaryota > Viridiplantae > Streptophyta > Magnoliopsida > Asterales > Asteraceae > Chrysanthemum > Chrysanthemum seticuspe. The sequence continues at coordinate 258,241,216 of BPTQ01000004.1, forward strand.
GATGGAATATGGAAATTCCCAGGAATCGAAGCATTCCAGTGTTACGAAAAGGTAAGTCTGTTTTTATTTTCGTGTTTATATCAATGATTCTGATGTAACCAACTCGCAGTACATGCTTTGTAGTTTGAAAGCCGCAGCTAAGAACTACGGTCATCCAGAATGGGGAAACACGGGTCCCACAGATGCAGGTGAGAGTTGGCCTGAAGAGACAAACTTCTTCAAAAGACAATGTGGTGGCTGGAACGATGAATAGGGCAAGTTCTTCCTCTCGTGGTACTCTCAAATGCTATTAGATCATGCTGAAAGGATTTTAACACCCGCTACCTCCATTTTCATCAACAGAGATGTTAAAATCTCTGTCAAGATCGCTGGCATCCAGTGGCACTATGGAACACGATCCCATGTGCCAGAGCTTACTACATGCTACTACAACACCACTTTCGTGATGGCTACCTCCCAATAGCCAAAACCTTAGGTCATCATGGAGCTCTTTTTAATTTCACCTGCATAGAGATGCGGGACCACGAACAGCCTCAAAATGCTCAGTGCTCGCCAGAGAAGCTAATATTTTAGAAGATGGAGAAATTTGAGGAGTATTTTAGAAGAGCAGATTTGGATAAAGACGGAAGAATTAGCGGAGCTGAAGCTGTTGCTTTTTTCCAGGCTTCCAATTTGCCCAAACCCACTCTCGCTCAGGTATATCATTTTCACAGATCTGTTAGTAGTTAGTTCAATACTCCTTTTAGTATGCTATTCAGCCCACCATGAATATTTTTAGGCTAGTTAGTTTAGATAAAATTAATAATCAATATACCCATAGCTCCAAATTTGTCTGTGTAAAGGGATCTTTGCTTGTGGCGCCTGGTGGATGATATACAAAAGTGCGAGTTTTTATAGTAAACGGTGTGAGTTGTAAGTTGCAACTACTTTTCTGCAGTCAAGTACGGAGTCAAACTTGAGTTACCCTTTATGTGTGAGTTTTTTACTATGGGCAACTTCCCACTTTGGTCGACTACTTAGACCGTGTGGTTTTACTTGTGATATTTGACTGCTTGCTTGTCTAAGTGTAAAGAGGACTTCTATTTCTATCTTATTTGAAACTGTGAATCTCCAACCACGAGCTCTTTTAGAAGCCTATTAAGGGCTCTTAGTAATGTCTGATCGTGAGTTTAACTCACTTGAATGTTACTTGGGCCAACTTGTTGCTCTGGCTGTAAGGATTACTTACACGTGGAGAGATGCTTCTTCTATGTTCTAGCAAACATCATAGTTCCGTGTATTCAGTTATTTGAACTTTTTTGGATGTTTTCACTTGTGCCCATGCTCAGGTTAATACTTATAGTAACCCCAGAAAAGTGAGTTTCATCATTTTCACATTGGTCAAGATTTCCAATTTTGCATATTGCAAACTGAAATAAAATGATGAATACTCACTCTGTCCCATGAAATGAAAATTTCGACTACAGACTCTATGCAGTTACATGCTGTTCTAGAAGTGTTTGTTGATGATATCTTATATAATGACAACATTGGTGAATCTTTTAAAACATACCCAATTTCATCAGCAATCACAATCAACTAGTTACCTTTATCCCAAACCATTTTTGTAAGAATTTGTGAAATGTTGCAATGTTCGTAAAATAACCTGAAGTGGAAACTACCCAATTCTGCTAAGAAGTTATAAATGGGCCTGTTTTATAGAAGATGGCGATATGACAGTGAAAGTCAAAATTAAACTTGGTCTTGTATACATACAAAAGGCGTAGTGGTTGATTGCTAATGTACCGGCAAATGTAAATGTAATATTGCTTTTGGCACATGCTGGATAAGGCTGATATAATTGTTGAACTTGATCCCTGTATGAAAACGAGGAGGCATGATGGGGAGACAATGCCTTGATAATGATTACTGGTCCAATGTTTTTCTATTTTCTTAAGTGAAAGCAATATAAAGGTCTTAGAACTTACAACTGTTAGTGCTCCCTAACCATGAACAGTTGAGCCAGGTGCGATCTCTCTTTTGAGATTGAGCTAGACATTTAAACTATTTCTAGGCAAGCGTGCATATAGCTGGATATGTAAATGTCATGCATAACATTTCTGTTTATTTACAATTAATTGTGGATTTTTTTATAATTATTTTGATATCATATTTCCGTGAGCATGCATTTTAACATGTTTAGGTCAATGAACATAGGAAAGTATTTCCATGCAGCCAACTTTTTGCTGTCATGTAAGAAGGGTTAACAGGCTTGGCCGCTCTCCTATAATATTGTGAATAACAAATCTATTAAATATGATTACTAGTTCGATGAAATGATTTTGGGAGGTTGTAAGATGTGAATATGCTTTTTTTAGCCACTTTTGACCTGTTTGACCCTTTCGGCTTGGAGATAATGCAACCTTAATCGACCTATGTTAGATAGATGAGTCAAAACTGTTACATCTAGACTCTATACAAAATTACTGTGTTAGATAGAAGTGAATAGTCTCTCATTCTTCTTGTATGTCTTTGATCTCTGGTTGAATCTTATCTATGTTTACAATTACAATCCTATGAAGATTATATGACTATACTTTGACAAAATGAACAGTTTAACCATGCATCTGGGTCATGTTTCTTATGATAATATATTATTTGATTGCAGATATGGCAGCACGCTGATCAGAACCGCACTGGCTTCCTTGGCCGTCAGGAATTCTATAACTCTCTTAAGGTTGTAACTCGAACTAACACCAGATATAGTAAAGGCAGCATTATATGTTGTGTTATTGATTTTATTTATTCTTTACTTTATTGTTCTGCATTATTCCTAACAGGTGTCACTTGCTGGAGAAAACGTTTTGCCAAGATCTGACAACTCTGCACATGAACAGATCTTACGTGCAGCTTTATTATCAGAAAACGAATAGATGAAGCAACAAAGCGCGTGGTACCGGCACATCGCAGGTTAGTGATGTCAGCTTGAGTCTAGATTCAGCTATTTTGGCAAAATAGATCTAAATACTTACTGTACCTTCGCGCATTCGTTTCTGTTGCATAAACAAAAATATTGATCAATGGCATACTTATACTCTCAAAATCATATTAGTTACATCCTTTTGTCCTTCCAGATGACCTATTTTGGGACCAAAAAAATGTGGAAAATAACAATTTGGTGAGAGTGTTAATGATTACATAGAATTTGTGTGGGTAATTTGATTAAAAGTTGGACAAAGATTATTTAATGGAAATAATTATAAAAGCATAAGTCATTGATGAGTATTCTTTCATGAATATTCAGTTGAAGTTGCTTTTAAAAGTATAATGACGTTTTTATCTACTTTTCTGTTGCTTTGTATTTTAACAAATTCCAACCTAACAAATTGCAGATCAAAGGTAAAGGGGGGCACTACTACAAGACACCGAAGATGATTAGATCAAATCAGATGCCCCCTTTCATATTTCTAAAAGGTACTTAAATAGATTGTTTAGTCTCTCTAGCTTGCATGAGAAGGTCTTGATCGCTGCTTTATTTCAAATCATATTGTTCGACTTTAGTTTTGTATAAAGAGAATGATGTTCCCTAGGGAAGTGATTACAGTAGTTTTACTTCTTGCTTTTTGTTTACTAAATTGGGTTTCACCCGATCCTGATATGATGTTGTGGGGTCAGATTGCAGTTAATATTAGGATGTATGAGGGCTTATTGGATGATCTGTTGGATCAACTAGCCCATCTGCTAATGTTGCAGCATTTCCGGTACCCTTTCGAATAGTTCGACATAGAGATGGCAAAGTTGACGCTTGAGGCCAATTGTGTAACAGGTCAACACAGGCTTTAATCAAATTGGTCCTTTTTTACAGGTTAAACGGGTGAGAGTTGAGTCCACACAAAGAATTATAGCCTCATATTTTCGTCTTTGTGTACATATCGGGTTGCTTGAACCCTGTATCTGTTTTCATAGTGCTCTATATTTTAAATGTTTACGAAATATAATTGAAAATGACAAACTCGTGAAATGGTTTAGAACTTTTTTTAATTTTCAGTGAGTATTCTTTAATCATTGATAAACTGTAGGAATTAAAAAATATGTCTTCGGTTCTTAAGGCATTGATTTTCACATGATACTGATTCTTGGGAGATTTAGCGAACATGTGCTACTTTCTAAGTTTGATATATAATTAAAGGGCTGGTCGTATCGAATATCCCAATAATATGTGTTAATGTTTCATGTATCTATCCTTACGTTTGTTGAGGATGACACTTGTTGGCGCCATTGCATATAAAACTCATGGGGGGGGGACCCTCATATTCTGTATTGCCGGTTACTTGTTCACTAGTAGTTTTTAACTCAAGCTAACCATATTTGCTCATCAACTTGTAGCTTATACTTTTTTTTATGAACAAAATCCTAAATGTCAAATGGCCCCGGTATTCATGACAATGACATAAATGTCAAATAGCCTTAGTATTTTGACACACAAGCTTCAGGTTATAGGACACGTTTACATTACATACTGGACTTTGTAAAGATGGCTTAAACTTTATAACCGACCGCTGCAATTGTTTTATTAATCTTTACTTTCTGCTTCACTAGGATGTTGTGTTTTGTGTACTTAACTAGTTACTAAATGTGTTACTTAACTCGTCCTCAGGCTGTCTTTGACTTTGGCATTGATATGGATAAATACGTTCTTAACAAAAGAATCAGTCATCTGCTTGAGAGAGTTAGGAAAAAGGTATAACGTTCTTCATTGTATGTCTTAAATTCTTTAATATTTATGTGTCTTTTTGCATCTTGTTCCAAGATTCATTATATTTATATATTGATCAAGTATCTAATTCTTTCATCATTTAATACTGTATTCTTCCTCCAATGTGTAGAATGATGACGAATGGCCTGGTCCAAAACCTAAAGGTTGCATTAGCCCCCTACAGCTTGTCAGGAGGTTAAGGTTCTGGTGGAGGAAGGAGTGGTAATCAAAAAAGGGGAACCGGTGTTTGTCTTGAATCTTCCTGTCCCTTCAGGATCCATCCCGTCTGAATAGGCTAAAAGAAATATGAAAAAGTATCTAGATGTTCGCACATGATTGAGTATCTATTCTATGAAAGACGTGATTGTGAACCTGGATGATCCTGGACATAACCATAGTCACATAGTTCGCTACAGTACCCACGAATTGCGATCCAGTTCGTTCGATCCAAAACGTGGTACGAAATCGATCCGGATCGATTGGGATCGCGAATTGGATCGGTGAATATGGCGTTCCATAATTTAATTGATATGCGAATCGGGACAGAGCAATTCGCGTTCCAGGTGTTTCCGATTCGCGTTCCAGTTACATTCGATTCACGATTCTGTTCCATTAATTTTGATTTCCTTATGATTTGTCAAGATTTCAAATATTTATTTCCAATTTTAGTTATTATAAAATATATAATTTGAAGATATTTGAAGATTTGATATGGTGATTTATTTTGGAACCTGATCCTTTGAGCTGTCAAATAGTTATGTAGAATATATTATATATAGATGAGTAGCAGTAGCCTTGTTCATATCATCAATAAAAAATCCACTGCTGATAAAACTTTTTTCATATGTTTTTTTAAATGAATTATGAGTACTATTTTATGAATGTTTGGATTTTAAATTAATAATAATATATTAATTGCTACATGGGTACATCGTACCACTTTATTTGGTACATCGTACCGAAGCGATCTGAAATGAGCCTACCCCTCATCGAACCGAATTTTAGGTGCCTAGCGAACCTCGATCCCGATCCACGATCCCGTACCGGAGCGATCCCCGTTCCATGTGACTATGGACATAACCCAATGGAAGGGCTTGGTAATGAAGATGATTTTATCAGAAGGTATCAAAACTTCGAAAAGTTTGATACTGTCGTAGAACATTCGGATCATCTTTTTTCAGCAAAGAGTTCAGAAATGGAGCAGGTAAGTCATAAGTACGCGTTTTCTTTGCATTTTATACTTTTACTGATATAAACAATAATTCCTAGCATTTAAATGCGATATGTTTCAGCCTTCAATTGATTGGGCTAACAAGATACATGAAGAGTGGAGTATACTTAAGGAACACTTACCTGGTATGAAATTGAGAAAATTGTAACAAACAGTTGCTTTTGTTCAGTTTATTCTTGATCTAATCATATTCGGTTCAACAGAGACCGTATATGTGAGGGCTTATGAAGATAGGATGGATCTTTTGAGAGCTGTAATTATCGGACCGCAGGGGACCCCTTATCATGATGGTCTCTTCTTTTTTGATGTGTGTTTCCCTAGAAACTATCCTTATAGCCCACCCGTAGGTAACCTCACAATTCTCGTTTATTTTTATGAACATGTGTCATTTATGTTAACAGTCCTTTTGTATAAATGCTTGATTCTTTTGTTTCAGCTTGTGCGTTCTCTCTCGCATGTTTTGGGTTCCAATCCAGAGTGTGGTGAGGTTGGGTCATTCCTTAAAAACATAGCTTCCAGATTGGTTTATGGGCATCTTTTACCATATTTTGCACTGTGTAAAACCTGTTCAGTTGCATGTTCCGAGTGTCCAATTTGCCGGACCATAATTGCAGATAGAATTTTTGCTTTCACCTCTTGATGTTTCACTCTACCTCCCATAAAATTGAAGGTATGTCAAAGTTCTAATTCTATAAATGTCAATAATCTGATACTACTCTGCAACCAAACACCTTTGTGTTCTAGCACCAGCTTTCGTGATCATATATTATAGGTTTTTGGAAGTTAAATAAAATGCTAGTAGGCTATATGGCAACATTAGCACTTATTGGCTATCATCCTACATTGTTTTAATATTTCAAAATTTGCTTTGAATGGAGGTTTTCATGTATCTCTTAGGAACATTCTGATATTTATAACATTAGTTTTCTTTCTTAAGATGACTGCTCTATAGTTTGTTGGTGCATACTTCAAGGATGGCCCTGTGGTGTATGACTTATATTCAACTCATTGGTATTGTTGTGTTTTGTAAAGTCAACTTTGAGATTTCGAACATTAATTGTGCCTTTATTTATTTATTATTTTTTTTTGTAAACTTGAATTTTACCTAATCACAATATTTTGATTGTGGTGATATTTGGTTGTAAGCAGTGGCTAAGAACGTGAGCTTCCTGAAGAACTTGCTTCTCTTAATAAGCCTGGATCCACCCGTACTCACTCTAGCCCTAATACGCAGCAAACATGTAATTTTTGTTTTCATGTTATTGGCCATCGTTTCCATTTTTGCCCTAAAACCTCTTTTTTTTAGTAGTTTGAATGTTTATGGTTCTAAGAAAAACTGTTAATTTTCAACTTTTAAGGTACACATCACTATGCTAAAAAAAGATTTGTTGTGTTCTGCAGCAAAAGTTGCAGAAAAACCAATTAACACTTCAGAAGATGAAGATGACCCATTGAAGAAGATAACCAACTTTGCGAGGTATTCTTTATTTTCTAGTTTTACCCCCATGATTCTTGAGATCACTATCGGCACTAACATTCATTTGTTTTGTGTTGTTTATTTGGCAGGTCTGTTGTAAAAGGAATTTCAAATTGGTTCAAGGACAACTTCTTACTTTATATAGTCATTTAAGTAGAGCATGCAGTCTTGATACTCTTGTATGTCCAACGCAAGCAAACAACATTTTTCTTCCCCTTCCAAATTGGATGATGCTAAAAGGATATTTTCCGTCAAAGAAACTGAAGCACATCTCGATGTTCATAAAATTTGCTTACTGCCAACTGTTTTGGTGGAAACCTAGAATATACAGAATATTCATGAATTTTAACACTTCATTACATGTAAGAATTTCATGTATTTTAACACACTTCATTACATGTAAGAATTTTGCACCTACAGTTGTGTTAAACACATCTGGCCATTCAATAGATTTGGTACGAAATTTGGATAGTAACCAACAATTTATTAAAATTATTATGATGAACGAGTGTGTCAATAAACAAAGGTGTGTTATTTTTCGACAGTACTTTCTTTGATCAAAATCAACACAGAAGGTGTAGTTATCATAATGAGAACTAATGTGATGTTTGGCCGTGTTATCTATGGCACTAAGATGTTGCCATATTTTATCACAGCTGCACCTGCGAAAGATCCAGCTCCAAGCTTCAACAAGATTTTCAGATTATCCTGTTTCATCCACAAATTGAAAATAGGAAAACTGCTGCAACCTGAAAATTTACAGCATCAAGTTAGCGTTCAGTACAAAATGATCAAAAACTGTAACTGCTTATCGTAAACTCATGGGTCCTAGAGTTACCTGTGCTTCTAACAATGAGGTGCTTGTAGATGTTTCTTCTTCTCTCTCAGTGACAATGCCTATTTGTTGTCTTCTTCTATTTTCCTATTAGAATATAACACTAATGATAAGGAGACGTGGACTTGAGTAATTAGAAAGCTGTTTCTAAACTTATTAGATTTAGCAATAAAAATACATGTAGTTTTGTCACTTACGGCACGGGCATCACTGACATCCCTTATAGCCTTGTGCATCTTTTCTCGATGTTGCTGAAGTAATATAGGATGATAAGCTTTTGGCAGATACAGTTTCCATTTCACTTCAGAAAGTTGTGATGCAACTCCTCAGAAGAATATAGATCTGGATAAGTGCCCCCAAATGAAATACTATATGTTGCCCGAGCATTGATCTGCATTCATTATAGTAGAAGTGAAACAAAAGTTGACATAATGGTTATGCCATGAAATTTACACATGGATTGTTTCACCAACCACAATGGCTACTACATAGTTATTCCTGAAAGGGAAACACGCATTGGTTTTGGCGACAGAATCCAATGCATTGATATATAGGAACAAATTTAAAGGTATCATGTATCAGGCTAGTGCATTGATGACTTCACTTACAACTCTAAAGCACCAAGTTGAAGAAATAAAAGATTACTAAATCTATTTATTTGCTTCATTTTTTGTTGATTGCCTACTACTAACTAGTTAGATGACAAATCTTATTTCAATTCCAGACCAAATGCCTTCTTCACAATTTGATCAAATAGATAACTGCTCTTTGAAAGATTGCTTAAGAGATAGTAAACAAGATTCACGATGCACATAAGGTACTCACCACATCTAACCAGATTATCATATTGAACAGATTTTCAATGTCATCAAGATCTGTTTGCATCTGTGCAGGAATAACATTATGAAAACACAGAAAGTAAGAGAAGAAAACTAAACCTAATGGATGGGATTAAGTTAGTTACCTTGCGTGTTATTTATATAATCACATCAGCCTCGGCCTTGGCTACTGAAGCTCTTGCTTGTTGCAACTCATCATTTAGTGGAACAGCAGAAAGTGGCTCCACAAGGGTTCCTGTGCCCAAACCACTACAAGATAAGCATATTTTATCTCTCGAGTCAGGTTTAAAGGACCACTGTGGAGTGAAAGAGGGCAGTAGCAAGTTCTAACATGTATTTATTTTATTTTTTAATTTTACTGGCAATATACTCATTTTAGAAGTAGTAAAGTCCACTTGACACTTTGTTGGACAGAAAGAAATATAGAATAGCTAGTTAGGGAGAACATAACTGTTTAACAGCTTGTACTTGATATACACCAAATAAAGCTACATGCCCTAATGACATTTAAGGAATCAAAATCCAGTTTTAAATAGCCATGTGAATAAAAGGAAGGAATATAAGTAGAACATGTGATTTACCTTGATAAATAATGTAAAAGGAATGTTGATGGAAATAGTAAGATTTAAAAAAAAAAAAAAAATAAAAATAAAATAAAATAAAAACTTACTCTAAAGGAGGCGCACTTGTTCACGAGAGCGTTTGAGGGTTGGACTTTGCAAAAAGGAGCATTCATTATCATTATAAGAAGTTGTGATACAGGGATTAATAAAAGTGATTGTAGGTAGGTAGGTACAACTGAATCTTTGACAGAGCCGTCTAGATCAACAAGCTTGAGAATGAATTTAAGTAATGGGCGACTGATGGACATGTCAATGATCTGCATAGGTATTTGCATTTTCATTTTCAATAGATGATGAATTGAATTAAAAAAAAATTGAAAGAAGATAACAACAACCATATCGGCAATAGGCATGAAGCGTTACAGAGTCTTGCTCAATGGCGGAAATGAGACTAGTCTGCCAGGAGGCCAGCTGGAGCATGGAGACAAGTGCGATTGCTTCACTGCCATCCACTGAGAAGCCTCGGCGGGCATCTTGTATTCCAGACTTGACCTTTATTAGTATTATTAATAAGAAAGAAATATCATTTAAAAATAATAATCCTTATTGGTAAAACAAAGAAAGAAAGAATGGATACATACAAGTGGGATAGGGATGGAATGGAAGTCCATTTGGATACAGGAATTGTGCATTTGAAGAGTAGCATTGGTCTCGGCCAAAATTCGCAAGCTATCGTCATATGAATAGTCATTTAATCCACGCAACAGTGAATGCTTAGTGGCTTGTTTGCCCAGAGAAGTACCCGCGAAAGAAGCAACGGAGTCACACACTTTATCCCACTCCAACACTACTTTATTATTATCACTATTATTTGCATCTTCTTATTGTCTGTTAACAGCTCCCAGACATCACAAAAACATTAGTTAGTAACAATCATCTAAAATTAAAATTCAAAGCAATTTGGAAATGTTTTATGAATTTTCAGAATATCAATCGAACCTGATCATCCCTTCGTCCTTATCAGGTGATACGGGTTTGAACAAACCATCAATCATTTCAACTCGAGCATATTGTGCACGGACAGATGCACTGTATTGAGAAATCAGTGGCCAATTCCTTGAGCTAACAACCTACACATACCAAGAAAGAATATTATATATTATCAAATTACATTCAGAACTTTGTCACTAAGTTAGAATACAAAAACAAAATGTACAGCTGCGATAGAAGGAACATCTGAGCTCCCTGGCAAACCATGGGAAACATCCATTTCAAAGAGAATGGTTGGAGGGAGTCTTTGAAACTAATGGTATTGAATTTTAACATTCGATTGATAGCAGAGAGTTTATACCACCCGTATGAAATCATTTAATAATAGATCATACTTGAGTTTCAGAAATAAAAAGCAAGAAACTAAAAATTACTTTAAATTAAATGTAAACCTTTGCATTGATCTTCAGAAACAAGTTAGTGAGATACTGATCAGTAATCTGAGTTGGTGCAATACACTGTGTAATGATCCCAAAATCCACTAGGCATTTTCGCTTCCATGGACCTGTCATTATAACAAAAAATTCGATTAATATTCCAATAAAACAGTTTCTCATGTAGCAAAAGATCAAGGAAAAGAGAAAAACCATAGATGTCAGAATTTTCTCTATCTGGGAGGATGCATAAAAGAAAGTACGGTGGGCCTGGCAGTGTTTGTTTTATCGCTTCAAACATCATGTCCACTAGAATAGGAGCAGGATTGCGCCTAGCTTGATGATTCTCTTCGATCACATAATGGGGCTCTTCAAGACGCTGCAAGAATGACACAAAAAGTTTGATCTTAACCTAATCTACGATATTTAGTATTTACACCGCAATAAAAAGATACAATATGTGAGCAGTGAGCTAACTAACCATTCCTTTAGCCTGAGAACACCTAAGTAGATCTCTGCGCAACCTATTACAGTCACATCGTGCAGAGAAGTTCACAATAGCCCAACGTGAGACCTCTGTAGGCTCAATAAGTGTGCATTAAACCCGATAAAATAGCCAAATATTTGCTAAAATAGCCAAATTATACCCGATAAAATAGCCAAATATTTGCTAAAATTATACTCATTATATCGGTAGTGTTAAAAGCCTCTAAAATCTCAATGCCGTATTTCAAGCCATCAACAAAAATTGAGTTTTAAGCAAATTTCTTCACATGTGAAGATATTCGATACCATATTTCTTCACATGTGAGGGTATTTGATACATTATATAAAGCCTCCCAAATATTAATACCTTATTGAAAGCCATGGACACAAACGAGTTTTAAGCAAATTCTTCACATGTGAAGATATTCGATACCATATTTCTTCACATGTGAAGATATTCGATACCATATTTCTTCACATGTGAGGGTATTTAATGCATTATATAAAGCATCTTAAATATCAATACCTTATTGAAAGCCATCGACACAAACGAGTTTTAAGCAAATTTCTTCACATGTGAAGATATTCGATACCATATTTTTTCGCATGTGAAGATATTCGATACCATATTTTTTCACATGTGAGGGTATTTGATACATTATATAAAGCCTCTCAAATATCAAAACCTTATTGAAAGCCATCGACACAAACAAGTTTTAAGCAAATTTCTTCACATGTGAAGATATTCGATACCATATTTCTTCACATGTGAGGGTATTTGATACATTATATAAAGCCTCTCAAATATCAAAACCTTATTGAAAGCCATCGACACAAACGAGTTTTAAACAAATTTCTTCACATGTGAAGATATTCGATACCATATTTTTTCACATGTGAAGATATTCGATACCATATTTTTTCACATGTGAGGGTATTTGATACATTATATAAAGCCTCTCAAATATCAAAACCTTATTGAAAGCCATCGACACAAACAAGTTTTAAGCAAATTTCTTCACATGTGAAGATATTCGATACCATATTTCTTCACATGTGAGGGTATTTGATACATTATATAAAGCCTCTCAAATATCAAACCTTATTGAAAGCCATCGACACAAACAAGTTTTAAGCAAATTTCTTCACATGTGAAGATATTCGATACCATATTTCTTCACATGTGAGGATTTATGATACCTTATTTAAAGCCTCTCAAATCTCAATACCTTATTTAAAGCCATCAACACAAATCGAGTTATAAGCAAATCTACTATTCTATTGAAATTCAGAAACGGCGTATATCATTTCATATTTGCGAGATAACATAACTAATGACCACTTTCCTGTCAACACCATCTAGACGGTGTTGATATGCAAAATAATTTTATGAAAAAGCTAGATCAGTTACGACGACATTTCATCGAACACTTGGTATGCAATGACAAACCACCGACAAACTAGAAGCTTTTTTTATCTATACCTTCATATTCTTCATCAACCTTTCAATAATCATCTAAATTATTCATCAAGATAATTAATTTCTAAAAAGAATATAAACACTGAATATAACTTAATCTGAATAAATGAATCAAAAATATTTATTATTCAAAAACTTGATTCACACTTACATTGTATCTCTGTTTGATAACTTTTGTATACTTCATCTTCTTCATGTTCTAGGTTGAATGATCGTCATTGATTGCACCTGATTCTACTTTCTTCATCATAATCATCGATTTTTCCAAAATCGAATCTCAAAGTTGTAATTATGCTTCTATATCGTTGATTAGTGACAAGACCGATTAATTAGAGGACTTTACAATTAGAACTCTTAATTATGAGATTTATTGTTTTTGAAGATGAATGCAGTGATTGATGGCGGTGCATGGTGGTAAATGGCGGTGAGCGTTGGTAGTTGGGTGGTGTTGGTCGATGATGAACACAGTAGCAGTGGTGGTAATAACAGGTAACCTTTGGGAGAGAATCTATGGTTTCACACTTTTATTTGTGATATGTGTGTGTGTTTTTATTTTGCAGTGGTAAAATAATTTTTTTAATGATATGATCCGTTGGATTGAAATTAAAGGAAGGATCGGATGGATGGCTAGGATCTCTTCTCGCGTTCTCACCAAAATAGGTCTTCTCATTTGAACGCTTGTCTATATATATCTATACATTATATATAAGAGGAGGCATGCCACATAAAATGCCACTTGGCATCCCATAATGCCACGTCATATTTCCATGTCATCAAAGAATGCCATGTCATCACAATTTAATCAACATAAGCAATGTTTTGGTGAGCATAAATTTCGGATTTATTTTTCTAAAAAAAGCATTATGTTGGATTCGAACTTGGGTATATTGGTCCACAAAGAAACATGATAACCACTAGACCAACACATTTTTTTAATTATATTTTGCAAAACCAAATCTATAAACCTACTCACCCAGTTATTGATTATTTTGATTAGTTCAAAAAGGAATGTATTTATCTCCAAAAATTATTTAGAACATATCCCTTCCTTAATTATAGTTTGATAATTATAAACTTTAACCTGATTCAATCTCATAATCCAAATTCACGTTTACAATGACAAACACACACACAAAATCTTTTTGTTTATTCTTATTCTGCAAAAAACATTTTATTTTTATTTTTTTCTTTTGATTTGATGTTAAAATGTTCTGAGCTGCTTTTTCTGTATATGTTCTTCAGTATAGCCACTAATCAGGTAAAAAAATGTAGGCCTCTTTCCCCTAAAACCCTAATGATGCATATTTAATTTTCATTATCTTCAATGTAATCCCGAACTTCTGGCACAACACGTTTCTTAATAGAAGCACTCTAGCTCAATTATTGTTTTTTGATGCTCATTATTTATGCTTATAGTATTCATGATTTTTGTCGAATTCTACAGGAACAAAAAAGTTGAAACCATGCATCGTCCAAACAACATCAACAACCGCGACAAAGTTATTGGTTACGATTTTGATTTTAATAAAAATTCAAGGTATTAAATTTGTAGTAAGCTTGGAATCCATTAATGGATGATTTTTTATGTATACGAGTCTAATATTAATATATTATCCATGTTTTGATTATTAGGTGGCTGATTTTCTAACCAAAGAAAAGGTCAGATCAGGTAAAGTCTTCACGATCACTGAATGTTTTCTATAAAATTTTTGACCTTTATTTATATACTAATGTGACCTAATTGTTTCTTTTCTTTCTCATTGTTGCAGTAAGAAGATACGAATAAACCATAAGGTTAGTTTTTAGCTATAATGACATGTGTTTTATTTAGTTTGTGATATATTGTTTGGTATTGATGTGTATTGTGTTATTCAATAGGTTGCGGTTGAGTACGGTGGAATAAAAGCGGTGCGAATCAGCCGGAGAAGAGTTCGGTGGACGCGTCGTCCAGTTCGAGTGCTCTTGTGCTATCAGGTATATATACAGGTTTCTGTTAATGGTGACTATGTAATATTGTTTGGTGTAAGTAATTGTGTTCGTGCTGTAAATTGCCAAGTCGGACGTTATGAATTGCGATTTTATCAGGTATATTTTTTTTCGATTTTAATCCAAATTAGGTTACTTTTGGTGAATTAGAAAATACTTTTTGTTTCGATTTACAGATTTTGATTATTGATTTCAGTTTTGAAATCAACCACGACTCAGGTTTGTTCAATTTCAATTTCTTCTTTCAATTATGATTTTGTTGATTCTTATTGTTTATTTGGTCACCATGTGAAGATTTTATAATTGATATCCATGTTTTCGGTATGTTTGATTTAAATGTATGAGAATCATGAAGACTGTATTGATTTTATGATTGCATTTTTATGATAATCTACGAATTAATACAATGGGTAGGAGTTATCATGATTAATTTTATGATGTTTCTGGATTTTCATTTTTTTTTTTTTTTTTTTTTATCCATGATAGCATTTCATAAATCTTCTTTTTTATATTATTTTTTTGCAGGTAGCCTTGATTGCTGTTTGCAGCCAAGGGTTTTGAGGTATTTTTTTTCATTTTTTTTTGTTATTTTTATTTTTATTTTGAAATTAGCCATTGATTATATTTTGAAATTGATTTTGATTATAGCTTAATTTTTTTTGGATTTTGATGGTTTTACCTAGAATACTTTTTTTTTTTTTTTTAATTTAAGACAGATGATCGTCAAGTGATTTTTTAGGAGCAAGGAGAAGAATGATTTACTAAACAATCTATAAGATGAAAGAAACATGCTCCAAAGAAAGGTACAAAAATATAGATTTAAATGTATTTTGTGGGTTCAATTTATTTTCAATAACAAATACTATATAAGAGTGTTATTTTTTTCATTGTTATTGAAATCACCCAATTGGTTTTGCAATAGAAAATAACACTATCATACCCTGACAAGTTAACACATTTGGCCTTTTGATAGTGAGTATTTTTCTTACCAAGAAAAAATCTATCGACTCAAACTGATCCTGTGTTTACATTGCAGTTTCTGAAAGACTACGAGTTGCTGTAAGATTAAGGCTCGAAAATGCTTACGAAGACGGTAACAGATGCTGATTTTTCTGGTTTTGTTGAATTGAAACCTTTGCGATGGAGGTATGTGATGTTGCATACTTCTGTTCGATGGAGGTATGTGACGTTGAAACCTTGAAATTGAACAAAGGTGTGTCATTTCTATATTCACATCAACACAGGGCTGTTCAAGCACAATTGGAACTCCAGGGGCATAATGTTTCAGTTCTGGAATCCACTGAGATCAGAAGAAACTAAAAGTAAGTATATCATGTTGTAGCAATCAAAGGTGTTTAAATTTGAGTTTGGGAACTGATTTATCTGATTAGTTTTGACGGTCTGGATAAACAGAATCCAAATCTGATTATCTGCACGATAATATACATGTTTATTTTGCTTTAATCCCTTTATAGGTTATGTTTATTTTGTTTTTCATGTTTATTAATTTTTTGAATTGTAGTATTTGTTGGCTCCGCTAATCATCTTTTATGATATATTTTGTTAATAGTATCGGCATATTTGCAGCACCGACCGTAATCGGAGATTTTGTTGAGCATGATCTTGATTACGAGGATGAATATTGGCTTGAAGAGTTCAACCTAGATAGAACATTTATTCTATTTGAAAAGTAAGTCCTTTTTTGTCTTACAAGTGCTTAAAGATTAGGTCACTGATTCAAGTTTCATAATTGGTACAGATCCGAGATTTTTATATTTAATTTAGAGGTATTTGATCATAAGGTTCTGGAAATAGCAGGATTTATTGCTTCTACACTTCGATTTTGACATTTGACGCTGCAGCTGAGGTACGAACTGGTATAACATGTTTACAGTTTTCCATTTATCATTTATTAACTACAGTTAGTTTGGCTAAAAACAATAGATTTTTGTTGGTGGCTTTCATTTTCACATATAGAATGACCACGTCTATATAGTGAATTAGTGATATCGCATCAAGTTTATACAAATAAAGATTGATCGCTGAAAGTATCTAGATTGGAATGGGACAGTAATGTATATACTTTTAATTGATGGTAAGTCGGTTTCGGAGGTATACTTTTAACTATATTAGCTTTGAACACTGTATGTAATTGAAGTTATTTTTGGAACTGACTATTTTGACTATTGGCTTATGGATGAGTCAATTGCTCTATCTGTTAATGAATCAACTGGTTAAAGAATGAAAGCTTAGCTAAAATGGACACCGGTCGAAAGTCGCCGAAAGTGTAATATCCAAGTTAATGCATAAAAAAGTTAGATAATCAGTGATGTAATGTAACTTTTGTAGTTATTAGTTACCTGTAGTAGATTAAAATTTTAGGAAGTGTTTTTGAACAACGTGACTTGACCCGTACAAAAAATTACCCATTTTGAACCGAGCCCACTTTGACTATGACAGTCTTCCCACCTTTACTTATTTACTACTATATGTTTTCTTTTTCAGCATTTGATTTGGTGCACTTATTTTTACTTCAAAGTACATAAATGAGAAACAAATAAGCATGCAATCGGTGTAGAATGTATATGTTCCTTTTGTCATCACCAAGCTGCTTTCATTCCGAAGATAGAATACAAACATATACTCTACTACAAAAAATATAGCGAGAATTCATTTTTGCAAAATTGAGTTTTAAAGTATATGTTGCTAAGTTGCATTTAACTCGATATAGGTAATGAAAGTGTAAATCATAAACTATATGATGTCTCAAGGTATTGACAGTTCTGAGAAGAAATCATAACCTGTAGCGACACGATTATGAGTAAATGGGTCGAAAATTCTACCTCTGTTTAAGAAATTTGAAATGTAAATAAAGTGTTTGCATAACGTGTCTATAAGATCTGACCCTAACCAGTACCTTTTGCAATAGATAACCATACTTCAATCAACAAGTATTTATGTACCAATGTATGATGAAATGCCACTGAATTCAGTAAGTCCCATAGCACGTGAAGGGGAAATTATTGCCTAAAGTGGGTAGCTTTTTAGGCTGATGGATGAGGAGATGGAAGCCCGTGTGGCTGACTTAGGGTTGCGCTGTTAATGAAATGGGACAAATCAATGTCAGTAATTGCAGGGTTTTATGGCTACATTGCACCAGGTATATTTTTTAGTTGGTCCATTATTCTTGCTTTACAAATGTACAAATGCAAATACGAAGGCTAATTTGTTGCATTATTGACTTGAACCATATAAAGTTAGTTCAAAAATTACATGTCTTCCAGCAGTTAAAAAAGAAACCATCTTTTTTGTTTCATAGTTGATTTCAATTTGTTGTGTGACATATTGATATTTTTATATTTTCAATAGCAAACAGTTGAAAAATAAAGAACTATTTCTATTCTAAGAAACCATCTTTTTTGTTTCATAGTTGATTTCATATATTTTCAATAGCAAACATTTGAATACACTTTCTTGCTATTAAGGTTCTTATTATGTTATAGCATAGCCTAATACCTTTCTTGCTATTAAGGGCAGATGGTTCATGGTCTGCACCTTCTGCTATAAATTTAGTTGGTCTAGGATGAGGTGTTTAGGTATATGTCCTTCCATTAGTATTATGATACACAAGAAAATCCATATTAGATAACTGTTATGATTTGTTCGGTTAAGCGCTATAGTTGTTTACCAAATAAGTATTCATGCACATACTGTTTTAATGATGAGATATAATTGTCCAAACGTAGCATCACAGCTTGCATAAACAGTGTTCAAACACCCCTTCTTTTTCAAATCAAATATCCTTAGTGAGATAATTTGATCAGCGTTGTAGGTTTTATGTCCAGGTGAGACAACTTACAGTAATTTGTTTTTTGTAGGCTGGAGGTGAACTTATGGACCTCATAATCGAGCTTCATAACTATAAAGTTGTTAAAACATTCTGTAGTCGCATGCACTTTTCTCTTGGGTCTGGTTGCAGTGGTGCAGCGAGAACGGTCGGTAGAATTCTGGAAGCTGATATACGAGCCAACTATAAGGGCTCTCGGATGTGCTACACTTACAATAAAATGTAGCTGAAATGGAAATGGGTCAATCAACCAAACAGATTAAAAGTTGCCGGCAGCATCCAAACATCCCTTTTAGCAGCAAACAAAACACCCCAGTTAGCAACAAACCAAACACCCCAACAACCTCTTTAATGAGTGCTTAAAGCTAATTCCATACAAGAAGTTCTCTTTTGCAAAAGTATGGTTATTGGCTGCCCAGTTTGAAATCAGGCAGTTAAATCTCTCGGGTGCACGTGCAATTCTTGGGAATGCAATCGGGATTGCTCCTAAAGATAAGGTATAGACTGAATTTTCAAGTTATTAAGCATTTTGCTGACTTTTTTAGTATGTTCTTGGTCTGACCACTCAAAATCACAGATTTCAAGCAGTATATTGAGATCCTAAGGCATGCTTACTTTAGTTAAATGGGTAAAGTCAGAAACAATAGTTTTGGGCGTAAAGAAGGAATCAAATGGGATCAAATACAAAAGTCTCCATATCCTAAAAAGAAATGATAACACTTGAAAAAAGACAATCACTGGTCTTCAACACAAGACGGGGTCTTTGGATTTGGTCGCTAGGCTTTCTCCGTATTTTCTCAGCTTTCTTCCCAAGGGGTAACTTTGGTTTTTTATACATGATGTTTGGTATAGTCAGATGTTAGAGTACATATATGGTTTGTGGATGTCATGTTTTTTTGTTATACATTCTTATGTCTCTTTTCGATTTAGCTTAAATATTTAACTTTTTTGGTATTTGGTATTTAGGCACTAGCTTGAATCATGAAGTAGACTCATTCAAAGGCCTTGGGATCCATCTGTTTTGGTTAGTTATGTATCTCTAATTATCAGTTGAAGCAGAACCTGGAATGTAAATCGCAAGGTAACCAATTATCATTGCATTTTGCGGCAAGTGCCACTGATATCGTTCTTACTCATTTATCTATGAACTGATATCGTTCTAACCTATCCCACTTGCTTTATTTTTTCTTTAGATAGGATGATTGCTACAGACTTATGCATGCTTTAGAAATTAATGTTTACTATCTTGAGGTTTTGGCCAAAAAAACTCTGATCGTTACATTTTAACTCCTTCTATAAGTTTGTTAGTGTTATTTCTATAAGTATGAGGTCAAACTAACCAGTTGAAATTTAAATAACCTGTATGAATTTCTGAATTCTTAGCACTTAAAACATATACTTTATGATGTGCAGGGGTATGAATTATGTTCATCACCATAAACCACAACCCGTGCAGGGGACTGGCGTTTGATCATTTCGGTTTTGCGTAGAGCCTTCACACCAGGATTGCCGCTATTAAAAGGTACCTGTGCTAATTATATGTTGCATTTAAAGTTTTTAAACTGAAGGTTAATGTAGTAGTTTTTTACCTTTTTATAGTGTGTTTAAAACCGTGCAAATTAGAGGTTTTTTGTTATTTGGGCCGCTTGCAATGAGCATCATGAAGCTGCTAATTCAATATAAATATTTTTAGACTTTAAAACTATTTTAGGGGGTGTTTGGGACTCCTTATTAAACCTTCTATTCGCTGCATTGGTTTATAAAATAAACCACTTGCAATGACCATCATGAAGCTACTTATTCAAAATAGCTTTGCAACTACAAGCTTCTTATTCAAAATAGCTTATTTCACTTGCAACTACAAGCTGCTTCTTCAAGATAGCTTATTACACGCAAAAAAAATCTTAAAACTATCTAGATAAACAATCCCTTGAACTAATGATGAATAAAAGGAATTAACGGTGCGGTAAAAGAAAATATTAGATTTAAATTTAGTTTTGACTGTTGAGTACAGTGGTGATTTGTAAGCAGAGAGGCAGAACTATATGACTAAGAGCTTTCTAATAGGTTGTTATAATGCTAAATTGGCTGTTATATGTATGCCATTGACGTGTATTCAGTTCAATCCAACAGACTATGACTACTTCATAAGTGGTTCACTAGACGCTAAGGTTAGAATCTAGAACATACCGGATCGACATGTTATGGACTGTCCTGATCTTCATGAAATGGTGACCACTATTGGCTATTCTAATGATGGCATGGTAGAAATTATAATCCAAAAAACTTACTTCTTTTCTCTTTTTAGATTAAAATGAATAACTAAATAATTTGTTTCTAAAGATTTCGGTTGTGGGTTCACACAAAGGGATCTGTTGATGTTACAACACTGTTGGTATGTAGTGTTCCTAAAACTACTCTCCCCGTTTGTGTATGTATATATAGTAAATTATCTTACTTAGCTTATTTTTTTATCTTAGATTTCAAGCTTGAGTTTAAGGAGCAAAAAAAATTGAAAACAAAGAAAAAGCCACAACCTAAAAAGATAACATGTTTACGTTTTAGTGCATCTTAACTGCCCAACTACATTAGTCCTTTAAATTAACCTAACCAGTAATGACGTCCTGGTGTTCTTTAGCATTCTTTGGTTTTTGCTTCATATAACTCTTATTGTGACATAATGCTTATGTATCTTCTCATATTAGTTATGTACTTTATTAATATCAATATGCACTCGCGTGATTAAGTTAGCTATTTTGACCCTGAAAGCATGTATGTGCCTATATATCCCTTTTTTTAATCGAGTAATGTATACACTATACTATAAGTAGTTGAAACATTGATTCTTTTAGCTCTGCATTTGGTTGTTTATTGTTGATTAAATTAATACAACAACAACTATTAATAGAAAACAAATCAGATGGGGCTCATGGTTTTATCCAAATATATAGGTTCACAATTCATATCATCCTATTTATATGTGTGCATGTATCTTTTTGCATCTTCTCTTGGATCACTTAGGTAGTACTTATCGACATCTCTGAACTTACAAGGCAAAAGAACCTTTTGGCAAATTACCTAATATGATGGCATAATCTCCCAATGTAAATATACCTTTGTTCTATATTAGATGTGTTGGAATGAATGTCTATATACCTTTGTTCTACTATTAATTATTGGTATTGATTGTAGATACATTATTTGAGAAGGTATGTACTTTGAATCATGTATATTACACTGTTGATATTTTGTGGAAATTTGTACCAAAATGAGATTATTGTTTCCTCTGTATCCATGTCTATGTTTTTTTAATCCAAACACTTTAATTGTGAACATCATGTTATTTAAATATAGAGCCTAATATGCCATGTACAATTATGCAGGTGGTAAAGTGGGTACGTTTTGCGCTATGCCTTGCAAGATAATAAGCCCATCCGATAAGAAGATGCTTTTTGAGCTTAAATGAAAGTCAAGGTCAAACTTTGTCTACGGTGGAAGTATATTTGGAACAACCAACTTTTTCACATGAACAACTATATGTTGTGACAAAGATGACAACTACATCAATTTCACAAACAACGTTGTCTAGAGAAGAATTCCTTCATAGATTATAAGTTTGCTTTTATGTGTTATTCTCCAAAATCATATATATGTAGCTTTCCCGCGGCTTTTAAAAAACATCAATATATCTTTTTTAAATAGTAATTTTTGTAATGTGATTATATCAATCTTTTTACATATATTACATGAACACTAAGGACGAAAAAGATTTGTTTTATATTATCGATAATTGGTCACGAAGGGAGCATTTCATTTTTGTATGCTGGTCCGGCCTATTGCTCTTGAATTTCTTAAATTCATATTAAAGTTCCTTTGCTTATTACATATGTTTTAAAATGTAGTCATGCCTGCTTTCCTTATATATTATGTTCCGTTAATTAATACCTTTCAACGACAATTATAAGTCATGTCCGCCCATTGAGCGGTCTTCGCCAACTCACTCCATATGATCCTTCACAACAATCAAATGATACTCAACTGGTTCCATTCCACAACACACACACACTACCACAAGCGCCCTAGGGTTTTACATTCATTTTCTTACACAATTAATTTCTTAACTACGTTTTCTCATTATAAGCTTAGTTTCATATTTAGCTTTTTAACTGCTTATTCCAAAAAGAAATTTAACCATTTTTATATTTCTTGCATTTAGATTATCTTAAAGTAGTTTTATGGAATTTTTCATTTTTTTCCCAAATCGATTACTATTTTTGTAATTTAATTAGTTAAATTTGTTTTTAATTCATAAAAAATTATTTAAAAGTAAAAAAAATACCCAGTTTTTTTCTAAAATTATTTTTAGTCATTTAGGACTTAGGAAAAATAGATTTGCACCCGTAGGCTTTAATTTGATTTTTTTTGTTTTTTAGGGCTCGGGACATTCCCATTTTGGTCGTTTTTTATTTTTAGTGCATTAGGACTTAAATTAGCATCATTCTCTTATTTCATATGCTTATTAATTGTTAATAGTGTAGTTTCCTTTCATTCCTTGCCTTAATTGCTTTCCCGTTCATTAAAGCATAGAAAACCACACCAAAAACATAAAAACAAGACTATTCAAGCATTTTAATAACAAATATCAAACGAGATCCTCGATTCACAACTCATTGGGACACGACCCGGGTAATCACTTGCCCGGTATCATATATCATATTTTTGAGTCTTTGCATTAAATCATAAAAATAAAAACCAAAAATCAAAGTACTTACCCGCTTTTAGCCGTTTAATGGATTATGGTAACATCAATTATAGATATTAACCGTTTCATTTAACTTTTAATTAATTTTTTGTATTTATTTGTTCTACTAAATCCTAAAAATAAAAACCACAAGTCATACCCGTCCATCGGACAGGTTTTGACACTAGTATATATATATATATATATATATATATATATATATATATATATATATATATATATATATATAGGAGGGTTAATGTGAGATCAAACTTAAAGTTGTAAAAATAAGATCAAATCTAAAAAACCACTAAAACATTTATATATAACAATTTTAGCAATCATACACAAAAAAATATTATTTTAATACAAATTAGCATTTTAGCAACTAATAACCAAATGATACATGAGTTTGGATTAGTGATACACCTGATACACATTACACTAATAAATATTCCAAAACCTGATACACATACAAAAACCTGATACACATTAAACTTCTAATCAAAGTGTATCACCTAGGTTTCGTAAATTTTAAAAAGAAATCTATCAAAAATTTAACAATTTTAGTTGTAGTAAAAAATTATTTTTATTGTAAGGAGAGTATCTCTTGTCAAATTTTAGTTCGATCTCATTTTAACAACGTTAAGTTTGATCTTATTTGATCTACATTCTATATATATATATATATATATATATATATATATATATATATATATATATATATATATATATATATATATATATATATATATATATATATATATATATATATATATACAGTCAGTCGTGCGTGCCATGAGCTTAGACCAATAATAACTAAGGATGATGATTGCGCACATTGCAATTTATGAACTTTATTGTCCACTACTATTTACAAACATATGAATTCCCTCAACCTTTGTGTTGACTTTTTAGCATGTTTATCTCAGGTTCAAAAGGAATTAGCTGGCATGTGATGGCGCACGGAAAACATTTTGATGACGATGCATGTATTATCATTCGAAAAACTTTACAACTTTTATGTTGTATATTTTGTAAACTTGTGGGACCTCTTTGTAAACTCTGATATTTTAATCGAATGATAATTTATTTCAAAACGTCTCATTTAGAGTCGTTTTCTATAACTTGTTCTGTGAACTATGAAGTAATACCCTAGTGACACAATCTTCAGCTACGATAATTTTGGGGGTGTTACAGATTGGTATCAGAGCTTCAATTATAGAGAACCAGGTTGCATATGAACCTAGGCTATAACTACATCTTACATTAAACTCGTATCACTCATTTTTGTCTTCAACATTCCGTGCGCCATGCTTACTCTTTAACACAATATTGTATTATTTATATAAAGACTGTTTATATAAACGATTGACTAAATATGACTGCGTATGCCTATTCAAGGCATTATGGCACAACCAGATCTCCCCGATCATATACATTTTTGTGATCTACGAAACTTTCTTAGACATTGTAGTTGATACAATGGTCTCATTGTTACTAAGACATTGTAAGTATGCAATGGTCTTCCTTATATCTCAAACATTGTGAGATACAAAATTGACTTAGATATATCTCAAACATAGTGAGATACACAATTGACCTAGATATATCTCAAACATCGTGAGATACACAGTTGAATTAGATATATCTCAGACATCGTGAGATACACAATTGGACTATATATCTCATACATTAAGAGACACACAATGGTCTTATCTTTTTCTCAGACACAAAGAGATACACAATAGTTTTATCTATTCCTCAGACATTGAGAGATATATAATGGTCTTATTTATTTATTTATTTATTTGACATTGTGAGTTACACAATGGCCTCACTATTATTTCTCAAACATTGTGAGAAAACTATTTCATAAATATGAACTCACCAACTCTTTTGAACGTTATGTCGATTTTCTATGATTATTTCACTCCTCGTTTTCGAAGATGAGTGTAAACATTCATTCCATACTCTCGGAACACTTACGACGTCTCATAATATATCGCCTTGTAACTCATCGATTAAATTTATGAGTGTTGTGTCGGAAATTCTTAAGTAGGAAGATTTATAATATCTTTATTTAAATGGATTGGGACGCCTTTTTATTTAAATCAAGAAATTATAAATCGCCAGACCATAAGTTTATAATTTCTTACTTACATAGATTGGGACGCTTCTTTATGTAAGCAACGAATTATAAATGAGTGGGATTATTTGTATCCGATATGACATGAGTATGAACTCGAACTCGAGAATCATTCGTATTCTTTAAAAATATCTAGAAAACACGATAGTGTGTTACCACTCAGCAAAAATCTTAAGACCTCATTCGAACAACCTAATTTCATTCTTAAGTTATCACTTTTGCTGTTACAAATCCTTACAAACATGAACCGTTTGTTGAGCTAACGAATTTGGTTAAAGTCACTTGAAACCTGACCTGATAGAATTAGATGTTTCAAGAACAGAATTTGGTTAAACGGACTTGACTATGCACGAGTCGCATAAGTCTAAGTATTCCATATTGTTGAGCTAACGAACTTTTAGGATATAGGATTTCACAAACACATTAAACCATAATCATATGAGGCGTTCAAGATGTTTTAGAGAGAGAAAGTTCTAGAGAGAGAAAGGGAAGAGAGTTGGGAACTATGTGAAAGAAAGAAAAATGGTATTGAAGCTCCAACCCTCTACCCTGGGAGGTAGAGGGTATTTATAGTGTCTTACAAATAAACGCCACCTACGAGCTGTGGATCAGGCATACAGTGGGTAAAGACCCGTCCGTCCTCCACGGTGTTACACAAACTACTTACTAACATAACACGACTACGACTATGAGTTTTCTAACGAATACATATACTTGAGGTGACCGACTCTTTAACGACTGAATTTTTTAATTCCTAACAATCTCCCCCTAAGGGAGGTCACCTCAATTTACCATGAATACAAACAGATATTACATTAGATTGTTCTAGGATTCTTGATTAAGTTCTTTGCTCAGTAGCCCGTAGTCTTTGATTCTTCATGTTCCGCATGTTTGGATAATTTCAAGTGGAGGTCTTTAACTGATCCACGTGATGATGAGTTTTGAGCCAACATTGAGATCTTCAGTAAACAAAAATCTCTGACTCTTCCATTGTGGTGTTGGAATTATGTGATATTGTGATAATTGGACCGACATGCTCACATTCTGGATCATGATATATTCTCATCAGAGTAGCGGAAGCTTTTACTGGTTCATGATATTTGCAGCAGCATAGCAGAAGCATGGAGTGAAAGTATCAGAGTCATTGAAGCACTTATCATGATTTATTTTGAGATGAATGTGTAGTGTGAGCATGCGGCTATGGATTGAGTGCTTCATTCTGATTAGATGCAAACGTCGGGCGTACCTGCATACAATAGTTAGCAATAAAGTGCACGAAAGTGTCTTTGATCACTTTCGTTGAATTGAGGTACACGGCCCACGGTTCCCCGTTGATCAGTACAAGTACTGCCTGTGATCAGGTATAATTTCGAAGAATTTCCTTGACAGGGTTTCGCAGCTGCTTTAGCTGTTCTCAAACTAGAACGTCTCAAAGAAGACAACACGCAGTGAGTGAACCAGCGAATTGAGATTCACTGATTGATGAAAAGATATTTGAAAAACAATCGTGTACCGCACAATAGAAATTGTTTTTGCAATACAACGAAGGTTTTAATGAAAATCAATTATCAATCATAAACACCTTTTATTTTGAAATATTAGTACACAGTCGATGTGCTAAAGAAAAGAATTTTTTGGCACAACGACCGGTTTTTCAAAGGTATCCGTCAATCCATAACCTGAACCAGGATTGATTCAAAAGATTGAATCGCCCCATTGTTTCTGTTCAGTTGTCACATGGTTGATCTATTGGATAGATCTCACATGCCACCCACCAGGAGCTTGTTTGATGTTGGCTCCAGAAGGCTTTCCATCTTCATTGTGAATATGTTTGCATATCACTCAGATGTTCTGGCAATACCACAAGGATAATGCGTAGGACTCATAAGATATAATCTCTCTTTTCACATTGTGTGAAACAGAGAGTCTTCATAGACAGTGTCCTAAGGAGATTTATTTGATGATCTCATGGCTCTAGACTCAATAGTGCATATTTGGTTCCTATGCCGGAGACTAGGGCGAGGGTCTCCTTCTTCAATATCAACAAACTCTAAAAGAAAGTCGATAGATAATGTCGGTTCCCCGTGAGAATGAAACCAGTCCTTTTAAGAGAAACTTGAGTAGCTTGGGAAGTTTTAGTGCAACGCGTCACTGGGTCCATGACGTCTTGTCTTCAATACCAGTGTTACCTTAGTAAACACCAGTAGCATCTGTATTGAACCCGGTTTCTGCCCTAAGGTTGAAATATTTGAGGGTTATTTCTTTTCACCCTTTTCTCATTCAATTCTTTTTCATTCTTCAACCCCTTCAGTGCTTACCAAGATTTCATAACTAGAACCTTGTTGGGTTTATTCCAGTTCTAGCTCAGTCTTAGTCTGCACTCTTCCCATATCTCACTTTTCTCCTTTTTTCATCATACCTAAGAACATCTACACTATCTAGTGGATTGTCCCTGGGTAGATCCCTCCGGTTCTGGCGGATCATGGGAACGAATACCTAACCTAACCATCCTTATATCACCATACATAAAGTAAATTTTGTCGGTCTTTTGGTATTGTTCATCAGCCATTGGAACCAATTGAAAACCATTTGAAAATCAATCAAGATACTTGTGATATATTATCAAAGCATTTTGTACCTGAATTGTTTTTGATATTTTTAGAAAAAGAGCTCCCCCTCAACATGTGCTTCATGTATATGAAATTGTTTGGCACATGGAGGCAAGAGGAAGAATTAACATCTTTGATTACCATTTTCTACAAGATATCATCATCACTTCCCTGATTAAATCAAGTAGATAAAGCATATTGGGGAAGTATGAGGTTTTCAAAAGTTTGCTCCCCCTCAATATGTGCCTCGAGATTTGAAAGATTTTTGCACTTACTAGAGGGAACCTGCACTTAGAGACAAATCAATCACGTTTCAATTCTTTGTAGTTTAAAAAGATGCTCCCCCTCAACATGTGCATGGAAAATTTGAAATCGTTTGGCACATGCGGGGAGGAAAGCTTGCAAACCACTTATAAAACCAATTATCAAGTTATCAGTTTAAATCCAATTTAAATCACAAATTCTCCCCCGATCACACTTTCCAAATCCTTTGAGAGTTGTGATCTCTATTGATTTAAATAAAATTTTGAGAGCTTTTTGAGGAGAATAGTGACTTGCTTTTGAAAAAGAACATTTTTAACTGATAAGGATCAGATTTTCAGACTTTAAACTATATTGTTTTAAACATGCAAGAGTATCTTTTGAAAACATAACATTAGCAAAGGTTTTGAATCAATTGTATAAAACATAATTCTTTTTGATTGTTCAACAGTAAACCTTGCTCATTTACGTGCCAATTGTTTTTTAAAAATGACCTTTCAAAATAACCTTTTTAATTCGATTGAAATCATTCTCCCCCTCAATCAATGACACAGGTTGTTGATTGAGAGATTTTGACAGATGATAAGCTCAGATGAATTAAAAAAATAGAGTACAAGGTATTTTCAAAGCAATTTTTTGTTTTCATGAGATGACAAATATTTTTCAGAAGAATCGTTAGACGGAAAAATATTTGGAAAGAGAAACATTTGTCTTTTTTATGACAAACATTTGTTTTGAGAATCAGAGCATGATATTTGAAAAATAAGATAAAGCATGGCTCTGTCATTTACTTTTTAAAACGGGTTACTGCCTGAAATGACAATAAACCACATTTTTCTCCGGCTCATTTTTTTTTAAACACACTTATGTACATTCGAAGAACATCTAAAGACCCGTGACATTCTTTGAATGTCAACACAAAGTCCGTAGATTATATCGAATAAGGATAAACATGACAAAATAACAATATTTTTGGAATTTTTCAAGATTTTCTAATTTTTATGGATTTTTGAGAATTTTATATTTTTATATTTTCTTTTGTGGGTTTTGAAATTTTGTATTTTGCTTTTTTTTTTGAATAAATATATACGAGAGATAGATGAATAACGACCTTTACTCCTCGTCTTCCTCTTGAAGACGCTTGAGTGTTTCCGGTTGTAGACTCTTTAGACCAAGACGTGGAAGGATAAACTCAAAACGTTCTCTAGGAAGAGCTTTGGTGAAGATGTCTGCTAATTGGTATTCAGTCCTCACAAAATAGAGTTCCACCACACCTTTTTCCACTTGTTCCTGAATGAAATGATGTCGAATGTCTATGTGCTTGGCTCTTGAATATTGAACGTTGTTGCAAGAGAGAGCAATGGCACTTTTATTATCACAGTACAGAGGGATTTTGTTGAATTCAAAGTCATAGTCAGATAATTGGGATCTCATCCATAGGATTTGAGCACAGCAAGATGACATGGCTATGTATTCAGCCTCTGTAGAGGAAATAGAAGTACTCATTTGTTTCTTTGAAGACCAGCTCACAAGTTTATCACCCAAAAACTAAGCACCTCCAGACGTACTTCGACGAGTATCTTGACATCCTGTATGATCTGCATCTGCATATGCTGTAAGTGACATACCGGTGTCCTTCGGGTACCAAAGTCCCATGTTGATGGTCCCTTGCAGATACCGAAAGACCCGTTTAACCGCTTCAAGGTGCTTTTTGGTAGGCTTAGCCTGGTATCTAGCACACATGCATACAATGAACAGAATATCTGGTCTACTGGCTGTGAGGTACATCAGGGATCCAATCATACTACGATATTTCGTTTGGTCTACCATGATCCCTGAGTGGTCCTCATCCAGTTTAGTACGCTCTATCATTGGAGTGTCAACAGGGTCACTAGTATCAAATCCAAATTTCTTTAAAATCTCATTTGCATATTTAGATTGATTTATAAAAATGCCTCCGGGACTTTGTGAAATTTGTAATCCCAAGAAAAATGACATTTGTCCCATCATTGACATTTAAAATTTGGAACCCATTTCATTTGAAAAACGATCACATTCATTGGGGTCGAGTCGAGGCAAAAATAATATCATCAACATATATTTGAACGTGAATTAAATGTTTGCCTGACTTTCTGGTGAACAATGTCGGATCAACTGCTCCTTTGCTGAATCCAGTAGATAGAAGAAACTTTGATAGCGTATCATACCATGCCCTTGGAGCTTGCTTTAACCCATAAAGAGCCTTCTTCAAACGATAGACGTGAGTAGGATGTTCTGGATTCACAAAGCCTTCAGGTTGGCTGACGTATACGACTTCTTTAAGATCTCCGTTAAGAAACACCGTCTTTACATCCATCTGATAAACTACCATGTTCTTACTTGCAGCATTAGCCAAGAAAATTCTGATTGCCTCGATACGAGCAACTGGAGCAAATGATTCTTCAAAGTCAATACCCTCCTCTTGACGGTATCCTTTTGCAACCAATCGAGCCTTGTTCTTCAAAACATCACCATGCTCATCAAGCTTTACTTTGAAGATCCACTTTAGAGCAATGATCATGGCACAATCAGGAGTAGGTACTAATTCCCATACATCTAGTCGATCAAACTCATGAATTTCTTCTTGCATGGCATTGAACCAGCTGTCTTCATTCATGGCAGTTTTCACGTCTTTCGGTTCGATCTTAGAGAGTATGGAGTTGTAGAAGCACCATAAGGCATCGGTTGCAAGTTGTTTCCGTGTGGATACTGGACGAGAAAGGTTTCCAATGATGTTGTCCAATGGATGATCATGTGTCCATTTTCTAAGATGTTCATGTGGTTGTTGTTGAGGAACTGAAGTAGCAGAGTCTATATCTCTTGATGACGATGGTTCTGATGATGATTCAGGAGCAAATATGTTTTCAAAAGGTTCATCTTCTGGAGGAGCAAAAAGGTTTTCATCATCTGTAACAGCAGCAACATTTCCATTGTGTACACTCGATGATTGATGATTTGTTGATGAGACAGAGTGATCAGCAGCAGACGCTTCTTGACTTAATGACATTGATACTGAAGGGTTAACTTCATTGACAGGGATAGAGTCAGCCTCTGTTGATGGAACTGACATATCATTAGCACTTGGCTCATAGTGTTCATCAAACATTGGATCAAATAATTTCTTCAAATCATCTTCTGAAGGAGGTACATACGGAGTTGCTGGTGAGGAGTCGTAAACAAGAGTAGAACTGATGGGACTACTTGATGATGCGGGTCCAGAACTGGGTTGTCTTGGAGCCATTGGACCGGTCAGCTCATCAAATGTAACGTGAATTGTTTCCATAATATTTCGGGTTCTTTTGTTGTAAATTCGGTATCCCTTTTTGTTTGGTGCATATCCTACAAAAACTCCAATGTCCACTTTAGCTTTAAGTTTGCCTAAGTCTTGGTGATGAGTGTGTAAATACTCATCATTTTTGTACAATATAAACTGCAAAATCATCTGAAAACACTCAGAAACACATCAAAATGATAAAAATATCACAAATCAGTGTTTTATGTGTTTTAAATGCAAAAATATCAAAATCAGATGAAAAACGTATCAAATTTGCAAAAATGGCAGTTTTAGTCCCCCGAGTTTCAAAAAGTGTCAAAAACAGTCCCTGAGCACATAATTTCAAAAGTAAAGTCACCAAAGGTCCTTTTGTAATCATAAATTATCATATTTAGTCCTTTGGTGAAAAATCTAAAAGTTTTGAGAAATTGCAGTTTAGTCCCTGAAAATCCAAAAACGGTCAAAACTAGTCCTTGGAAATTTTCAAGAATGTCAAAACTAGACCTTGGTCTATTAAAGGTTGGCAACATTAGTCCTTGGATTACATCTTCATAATTTACATGATTGGTCCCTTGGTTTCAAAGAATTGCAAAATGGTCCTTATGTGTTACTAATTCCAAACCAAACGGATCCTATAATTATATCCAAGCCCAAAACAAACACCCCTGGCCCAATCTGTTTACCCGGTCCAAATACCCAACCCGACAACCCACTTACCCAATGTTTAAAATAAACAAACCCGCCCCTGCCTGTCTTCCCCGACAACTCTGTCTGCTCCCACCACCAGCCACCAACCTACCTATCAACCCACTCTACTACACCCTTTGTCTCCCCCCACCTCACCTACCCATCTCAATGCAATTAATGCGCCCTTCCCTGTCTCTAATATCAGAACCAAGCTTTCTCGCCAAAAACAATGAATGGCCAAAAATGACCCTAAGTCATCCAATGGTGGAGATTTTTGATGGGATTTAGTCAGAGATGAAAGAGAAAGTGATGGAGCTATAAAGAGAAGAAAAAGGAAGCAAGCAAAACAGTAGATTTTAGTTTTAATATTTCTTAATGTCGTTTTTTAGTTAAAAGTTTTAGTTTTAGTTCAAATGATGTAATTTAAGTTTCCTTGTATAACATTCGAGTTAAATTAACATTGTAAGGTGCTTTTGAATATCAATTTCAAGTTTTTATTTAAGATCATATTTTCAAGTCTACTGTTAAGATTTTCAGTTTCCAATTCTATGCACAATCTCTCAGTAACCTATTGTTAAGCTCAAACAAGCTAAAATAAGCTTGTTATAGCTTTTTTATAAACTCACATTGAAATTTCATGCAACTTTGAAAATTGGTCAACCAAAGTCAAACCAAGCTCAAATTGGAATGGAAGCTGATAATGGGTGTTCCAGAAGTTTATTTGGGTTAGATTCAGTTAGGTTAAAGTAGGACTTGGGTTTGTTTTAGCCTGCAATCCAAGCTGGAGCCATGTGAGTTTGTATGTCACTTGTCATTTTCAATCCATTTTGCATAATTGGTTTTGTACATGTATCTGTGCTTACATCTGGTTTAGTCTTGCTTATTTAATGGTACTTAGAGTAGTTAAACTCCATTTGATCTATTTCACTAGCTTGTTCATCAGTTGGTTCCATTTTCATTGCAAATTTGTTTCTAAAAGGGTGTTTGGGTCAGTGCTTCAACTGAGCCATAGGTTTATGCAGAAGTAGGTTTCTGTGGCTTCATGTTTGTTAAGCCATTTCATGCTCATTTCTGTCTTAAGATTGTACCTGTAAGCCTCTAAAGTCAAAATTATATGTAAACTGTTATTATGTTCAATTCTATTAGACTTAGGAGTTCATTGGCTGCATTTAAGTTAGGATATAAGTACTCTTGCTTAAGGTAGTCTGATTTCTTCATTAAAAATCAGTTTCAATCCAATTTAGTAGCTTAGAATCTCATATTAGTCAAACTCCAACTGTTCTTTAAAAGTCAAAAAGTTTCTCAAATCAGTTTTTCTCCAAACTTGCAGCCTCTGTGCAGTTTTCATTTCTAGTATTTAGGGTCTAAAATTTTGTCAAATTGCAGTATGCTAGGTGATCTTTAAGTCTACATTTTTAGTTTTAGCATTAGCTTATTGAATTAGCAGTAGTAGTAGCTTAAACATCTGATCTCTTCTCTGTCCACTGTTGCATCAGTAGCTTTATATCCATGTAGCCATTTTACTTGATCTCTAACTTCTTTATTACAAGTCCAAATTAGCTGAAACTTTGGTTACATGTTCTCTGGTTGGTGGGCTTGAACCCCACACTGTTGGTTTTCCCTTTAGCACATCTGATAAGCAGTTAGATAAGCTCAAAAGTTAGGGCCTGTTTGCTTATTGGCTTAAGTATCAGTTTGCTCAAATCTTAGGTAGACTACTCATTAGGTGTTATAATTAGCTATAACCAGTTGCTTTAGAGTAGTTTAGATATTACCTAGCTTCTTTTATCAGTTTGGTTGCTTACCTTGCTTATTAGCTTATTTTCCATTGCTTATTTCCACTAGCTTACATAGCAGCTTCAGTTTCTTACACATAAGCCCAGTGTTTTGTATTTTTCCTAGAACTAGAATAGCATTTTAGAATTTCCCTGAAGTTTTCATGATTTTTGGTCACTGTTCACTATTTTTCTAGATTAAAATTAGTTTTTATTCATTTTTAAAATAGCTTTTATTGCAATTAAATGAGAAAAAGTTCCAAAAAATAATTTTTCAATTTTATTAGATCAAGATAAATATAAAAAGCATAAAAAAGATTTTTCCTTATTTTTCACTTTTTATTTTGTATTTTTCACATATTAAATTAGTTTTAAATAGTTTAAAATTCCTAGAAAATAGAAAAATAATCAGAAAAATACAAAAATAGTTTTGAAAATTCTAATTTGATATTTTAGATTTTTCTAAGTTTTAATTTTATTTTTCTAGCTTTATTTCCTAATTTCTTGTGTTTTAGGTAATTAATTAATAGTTAAAAATAGTTTTTAATTAGATAATTAGTTTTAAAAATAATTTTCTTTTTCCCTAAATTTTCTTTTATCATTAGGATTGTAAAAATGTATTTTTCATATTTTTAGGATTTATATTGTGTAAGTTTCACATTTTTAGTTGTACGTCGCGTAGTTTTTAATTTCAGTTTCGTAAATCATAAAAACAAAAACATTATTTTAAATATAGTGATAGCGTTTATTTAATAGATTTTATCTTTTTAATTTCCTTTAATTTGCATTTAAGCCGTTTTAATTTGTTGGCTTTTATGTAGTTGTAATCATTCCAAATCTCCCTTTCCGTTCAAATCTCCCGATCACTATACGTTTGATAATCCATTGCATAGCTCGCTGGGACATAACGACCCGGGGAAACACTATACTCCCCAGATCTTCATTGAGTTCGTGCTTAAGCAGTTTTAAGCTGGTTACGGTCCGCCATTCACAAGTGGCGGGCTTACGTGATTTAGTTTGACTGTTTGGCGCGAATCAAATTTTTGGCGCCGCTGCCGGGGAGCTGTGCTGATTATTCTACGTTTAGCAGATTAGTAATTTGGACATTCACTCTTTGTTCATACCATCCATCTGTATATGTTTATATTTTCTTATCCAAAAATACAAAAATACTCTTCTCATTCCTCTTATTCGTTGATTCTATTTCTCTTACCCTATTTTGCCGTTTAATTCTATTCTTCGTATCCTCTCAACCATTTGATTCT
Source organism: Chrysanthemum seticuspe (assembly GCA_019973895.1). Taxonomy (NCBI): domain Eukaryota; kingdom Viridiplantae; phylum Streptophyta; class Magnoliopsida; order Asterales; family Asteraceae; genus Chrysanthemum; species Chrysanthemum seticuspe. The sequence continues at coordinate 258,276,919 of BPTQ01000004.1, forward strand.
CTCCTTAATCCTCTATATGTTTAATTCTTATGTCGACAATCGTCAACTTCATCGTCAAAAATGTGTGTGAACGGTGTGGAGGGCCTAGTTCAAGCGAATTTTGCAATTCGTGCGAATTATCCATCAAAAATTCTTTTCAAAGTTATTTCGACCACCCGCCACAATCTGAAATACATTCTAATCTTGACAAACCAGTTCAAACGTCGGAGCTACCCCAAGCACCCACCGAGGATTACGAGGACACTTTCTTTGAAGATAGAGCCCGTAATCTAATCGAACAAATTCAAGCCGATGAAAAAAGGTCGAGAATTAGAATTGATTACGATGAACCCGTTCAAACACCGGTGACTAGCAAGAATGACTTGCCTAATCTTCACGTTTCTCAAGAACCAAAACCGGAGACCATAACGGAAGTGGTGGAAATTGCTAGCTCTCAGAGCACACCACTTGTCCCACCTCCGGATTTTTCTGAATGTTCTTCGAGACTTGATAGTCATTCGGATCACCATGTTGGTTTTGTTGATTCTTTGAATAAACTGATTCCTCTTCATAACTCTCAAATGCAATCGTTTATTCCTTGTGTCGGTTGTGGTGAGCCTCTTTATGGTTCACCCTGTCGTTGGTGTACTTGTGTACAATGTGGTAATGATATCCATAACGGGAGTTGTCTGTTTTGTGGTTCGAGGAATTCATTTGATTATGATCCTAATCAGAACTCATTTAACGACTCCTCTAACTTTTCCCATTACCCACCACAGCCCGACTTATCTTCATATGACCAACAATACTGTTGTGAATTTTGTGGAGGTCCTCACCAAGGATTTGAGTGTCAATCCGGAAACGCGTTTGTCTATGAACAGTTTTCCAGTGATGTTCAGAACTTTGGATATGACCGAAATCCATATGATTCACCATTCCAGACTCAACAGTTCTACTGTTGTGAGTACTGTGGAGGTCCCCATTACAGCTCTGATTGTCAAATAGGGAACCCAGTTCCTTGTAACAATCACGACTCTTACATGTTTGACAATTTCCAACCTCCACAGCAATATACGGTTCAAACTCCACCTGAGCCGTTGTCTCAAGAAGTCTCCCAGGATTTTGAAACCGCAATGAAAACACTTGAGGATATGATGAGTAACTTTAAGAATCAAGTGAGTGGTGAAAAGACCATGGGAGAATTGCTAGCCGAAGAGCGAGAGGCCCGCCAATCGAGGGAAGAATTATTAGTCCTAGAGCATGCAGCTCTAAGACGTTCCCAATTTCTTAAAGCCGCTCTTTATGATGATGATGAGGAGAGTTTTTATCCTTTTAGAGATAATATTTCTCAACTCCCTCAGTCAGTTGATATCCCACCAGTCGAGATTTCATCTCAAACAACTGCTATCACACCTGAAGCTCCCACTCACTCTCTGAACATGGGGGACGAGCATCTTGACACTGTTCCTGAAAAGGAATCGGACGAATTCATAAAGTCTAGTGTTGAGGACCTTGTCCCAATCCCGAGAGAGTCACAGGGAACTTCTGATCAGATGTGTGATTCTCTTTCCCCTCTTGAGTGTTCAAAAGATCATTTTGAAACTTTCTCCGATCTTAGCGACGATTGTGCTTCCTTTGGAAACATCGAGTACGTTGAGGCATCACTTCCACAATCTGATGCTGATCCTTTTCTTGAGGAGTTCTCCGATGAACTCACTCACATCAATCCACTCTTTGATTTCAAAGCCGATCTAGGAGAGACTGAAAGTCTCATTGACAATGATCGTTCACTCACTTCTTATCCCAACAGTCCAATAGAGAATATTGATCACTTTGTTCCCGAAACATTCAAAGCTACTTTCACTAATCCTCTATTTGAATTCGACTCTGAATTCACTTCAATTTCTGAGAATCCACTCTTTGATACTCAGATTGAGGATAGTGATGAGCCCACAATGGAACAAGAGTTCACAATTTCACCTCATGTGAATGATTCTCTCCATGAAGAGTTCTCCGGTGAGCTCTCTCATGACATATCTCCTCCGGAACATGATCATTTCTATTTTGATCTTGAGGATGATATTGGCTCGGAGGAAGGTGTACTCTATCACACGAGTTTGCCTAATACCCTCACCCTTCCTCCCGATACGTCTACATTTGAGGATGAGGAATGGATCTTGATTGTTATCAAGACCTTTCTTCCTTTCCTCAAATATCTTGTGATTTCCCTTCATCTTCACTCCTTCGGGAATGAAGACACTATGTTTGACCCCGGCATTTTCATTTATCATTTTTGAGCCGGACTATGTATATCTCATCGGTGTGGAACTTTCACGTGCTTCAAATGTTTGTCCAAACATCTTGAATGAAAGTCCGATGGAGATTGTCTCTTCCACTTGCTTCCCCATGAACCAATTAATTCGGGGTCGAGTCAAGCTAGCGACTCGGTAATCAAAAACAGTAGCTAAACATGGGTTTTCACCCATGTGTTCCACCCTAGTGTGGGGGAGTTACCCCACATATTATATATATATAAGTTTCTAAAAAAAAAAAAAAAAAAAAAAAAAAAAAAAAAAAAAAAATCTTCTAAATAATGGCCGTAGTATTTCCCTTTTACGTTCTTTGTTTCGGCATAACCGCCGGTACTTTGAATATTGAGGGCAATATTCATTTCTAAGTGTGGGGGGGAATTCTCACGAATTTTATCATATAATTATACCAATTCCCCCGTTTTTGGCCAAAATTTTTTTTTGGAGTAAGTGTTCTACACTTTCTCATCTGGTTATCAGTCCGCCATGTCTGTAAGACAAAAGGATTGGCTAATCCAGGAGCAAACGGCTCTTGGTAAAGATTTCTCAAATCCGTTTATATGGCTTGCAATTTGCCCAAAATTGTATGGTTCTCAACTCACCATATCCTAAAAAGTGAAGAGTTGGCTAGCCCGCAAGTTTATGGCTTGTGGTAAAGGCAGTGGAAAATCCATAATTGGTAATCAGCTCACCAAAGATAATTCTGATAATTTATCTAAGAGTTGGCTAGTCCAGAAGGGTACGGCTTCTGGTAAAGACAAAATCAAATCCGTTGAAAGCTGGTGGTTTGCTCAAAATCACATGGTTATCAGTGTACCATGGTTCTTACTTGAACTAAAACATTTGGCTACTCCAGAAGTAATGGCTTTTGGTAAAGAGTTTAAAATCCATTATGTTTTCTCAAATCATTGCTAGGGACTAACAATATCTCAGTGTGGGGGATTGATGAGTGTGTAAATACTCATCATTTTTGTACAATATAAACTGCAAAATCATCTGAAAACACTCAGAAACACATCAAAATGATTAAAATATCACAAATCAGTGTTTTATGTGTTTTAAATGCAAAAATAACAAAATCAGATGAAAAACGTATCAAATTTGCAAAAATGGCAGTTTTAGTCCCCCGAGTTTCAAAAAGTGTCAAAAACAGTCCCTGAGCACATAATTTCAAAAGTAAAGTCACCAAAGGTCCTTTTGTAATCATAAATTGTCATATTTAGTCCTTTGGTGAAAAATCTAAAAGTTTTGAGAAATTGCAGTTTAGTCCCTGAAAATCCAAAAACGGTCAAAACTAGTCCTTGGAAATTTTCAAGAATGTCAAAACTAGACCTTGGTCTATTAAAGGTTGGCAACATTAGTCCTTGGATTACATCTTCATAATTTACATGATTGGTCCCTTGGTTTCAAAGAATTGCAAAATGGTCCTTATGTGTTACTAATTCCAAACCAAACGGATCCTATAATTATATCCAAGCCCAAAACAAACACCCCTGGCCCAATCTGTTTACCCGGTCCAAATACCCAACCCGACAACCCACTTACCCAATGTTTAAAATAAACAAACCCGCCCCTGCCTGTCTTCCCCGACAACTCTGTCTGCTCCCACCACCAGCCACCAACCTACCTATCAACCCACTCTACTACACCCTTTGTCTCCCCCCACCTCACCTACCCATCTCAATGCAATTAATGCGCCCTTCCCTGTCTCTAATATCATAACCAAGCTTTCCCGCCAAAAACAATGAATGGCCAAAAATGACCCTAAGTCATCCAATGGTGGAGATTTTTGATGGGATTTAGTCAGAGATGAAAGAGAAAGTGATGGAGCTATAAAGAGAAGAAAAAGGAAGCAAGCAAAAGAGTATATTTTAGTTTTAATATTTCTTAATGTCGTTTTTTAGTTAAAAGTTTTAGTTTTAGTTCAAATGATGTAATTTAAGTTTCCTTGTATAACATTCGAGTTAAATTAACATTGTAAGGTGCTTTTGAATATCAATTTCAAGTTTTTATTTAAGATCATATTTTCAAGTCTACTGTTAAGATTTTCAGTTTCCAATTCTATGCACAATCTCTCAGTAACCTATTGTTAAGCTCAAACAAGCTAAAATAAGCTTGTTATAGCTTTTTTATAAACTCACATTGAAATTTCATGCAACTTTGAAAATTGGTCAACCAAAGTCAAACCAAGCTCAAATTGGAATGGAAGCTGATAATGGGTGTTCCAGAAGTTTATTTGGGTTAGATTCAGTTAGGTTAAAGTAGGACTTGGGTTTGTTTTAGCCTGCAATCCAAGCTGGAGCCATGTGAGTTTGTATGTCACTTGTCATTTTCAATCCATTTTGCATAATTGGTTTTGTACATGTATCTGTGCTTACATCTGGTTTAGTCTTGCTTATTTAATGGTACTTAGAGTAGTTAAACTCCATTTGATCTATTTCACTAGCTTGTTCATCAGTTGGTTCCATTTTCATTGCAAATTTGTTTCTAAAAGGGTGTTTGGGTCAGTGCTTCAACTGAGCCATAGGTTTATGCAGAAGTAGGTTTCTGTGGCTTCATGTTTGTTAAGCCATTTCATGCTCATTTCTGTCTTAAGATTGTACCTGTAAGCCTCTAAAGTCAAAATTATATGTAAACTGTTATTGTGTTCAATTCTATTAGACTTAGGAGTTCATTGGCTGCATTTAAGTTAGGATATAAGTACTCTTGCTTAAGGTAGTCTGATTTCTTCATTAAACATCAGTTTCAATCCAATTTAGTAGCTTAGAATCTCATATTAGTCAAACTCCAACTGTTCTTTAAAAGTCAAAAAGTTTCTCAAATCAGTTTTTCTCCAAACTTGCAGCCTCTGTGCAGTTTTCATTTCTAGTATTTAGGGTCTAAAATTTTGTCAAATTGCAGTATGCTAGGTGATCTTTAAGTCTACATTTTTAGTTTTAGAATTAGCTTATTGAATTAGCAGTAGCAGTAGCTTAAACATCCGATCTCTTCTCTATCCACTGTTGCATCAGTAGCTTTATATCCATGTAGCCATTTTACTTGATCTCTAACTTCTTTATTACAAGTCCAAATTAGCTGAAACTTTGGTTACATGTTCTCTGGTTGGTGGGCTTGAACCCCACACTGTTGGTTTTCCCTTTAGCACATCTGATAAGCAGTTAGATAAGCTCAAAAGTTAGGGCCTGTTTGCTTATTGGCTTAAGTATCAGTTTGCTCAAATCTTAGGTAGACTACTCATTAGGTGTTATAATTAGCTATAACCAGTTGCTTTAGAGTAGTTTAGATATTACCTAGCTTCTTTTATCAGTTTGGTTGCTTACCTTGCTTATTAGCTTATTTTCCATTGCTTATTTCCACTAGTTTACATAGCAGCTTCAGTTTCTTACACATAAGCCCAGTGTTTTGTATTTTTCCTAGAACTAGAATAGCATTTTAGAATTTCCCTGAAGTTTTCATGATTTTTGGTCACTGTTCACTATTTTTCTAGATTAAAATTAGTTTTTATTCATTTTTAAAATAGCTTTTATTGCAATTAAATGAGAAAAAGTTCCAAAAAATAATTTTTCAATTTTATTAGATCAAGATAAATATAAAAAGCATAAAAAAGATTTTTCCTTATTTTTCACTTTTTATTTTGTATTTTTCACATATTAAATTAGTTTTAAATAGTTTAAAATTCCTAGAAAATAGAAAAATAATCAGAAAAATACAAAAATAGTTTTGAAAATTCTAATTTGATATTTTAGATTTTTCTAAGTTTTAATTTTATTTTTCTAGCTTTATTTCCTAATTTCTTGTGTTTTAGGTAATTAATTAATAGTTAAAAACAGTTTTTAATTAGATAATTAGTTTTAAAAATAATTTTCTTTTTCCCTAAATTTTATTTTATCATTAGGATTGTAAAAATGTATTTTTCATATTTTTAGGATTTATATTGTGTAAGTTTCACATTTTTAGTTGTACGTCGCGTAGTTTTTAATTTCAGTTTCGTAAATCATAAAAACAAAAACATCATTTTAAATATAGTGATAGCGTTTATTTAATAGATTTTATCTTTTTAATTTCCTTTAATTTGCATTTAAGCCGTTTTAATTTGTTGGCTTTTCTGTAGTTGTAATCATTCCAAATCTCCCTTTCCGTTCAAATCTCCCGATCACTATACGTTTGATAATCCATTGCATAGCTCGCTGGGACATAACGACCTGGGGAAACACTATACTCCCCAGATCTTCATTGAGTTCGTGCTTAAGCAGTTTTAAGCTGGTTACGGTCCGCCATTCACAAGTGGCGGGCTTGCGTGATTTAGTTTGACTGTTTGGCGCGAATCACTTGGCCCTCATTAGTTGGATAACACAATGCACCAAACACACGAAGGAATGAGAGATTAGGTTTTCTATTGTGGACAAGTTCATATGGAGTTTTTCCATGAGCAGTGTGAATTAGGGATCGATTTTGAGTGTAGCATGCAGTGGCAATGGCTTCAGCCCAGAGAAACATTGGAACCTTTGAGTAAATCAACATTGTTCTTGCGGCTTCCACAAGAGTTCGATTTCGTCTTTCAACTACACCGTTCTGTTGAGGAGTTCGTGGAACACTTCTTTGATGACTGATTCCAACACTTTCATAAAACTCACTAAGTTGTTTATTAACAAACTCAGTTCTATTGTCTGTTCGGATGATTCTGACAGTTTTGTTAAGTCGAATCTGCAGCTGTTTGATAAGTTTGATGATGATATCTGGAGTTTCATCCTTTGTCCTTAAGAACTTAACCTAGGTGAATCGAGAGTAATCATCAACCACAACTAACACATATTTCTTCACAAAGATATTATGCACTCTCATGGGTCCACATAAATTCATGTGAATTGTATGAAGAACTTCTGTAACTGAGTTTGTAGGTTTGGGTTTGTGGGCATACTTCTTGCTTTTTCCCAATTGGCATGCTGAGCAAAGATGATCCTTTTCATACTTTAGTCTAGGTAAACCTACAACTAAGTCCTTTCTGGAAAGATTGTTTATGGTACCAAAGTTCAAGTGATTGAGACAACGGTGCCATAGCCATGACTTAGTTTTGGACGCCTTTGACAGTAAGCAGATGGGTGAAGATTTCATCATATCTTCGATAGAGATGGTGTATAGGTTTGAACCACGAGTTCCTCTGAGAAGTTCCACACCATCAAGTTCTCTAACAAAGCAAGTATGTTTCCTGAAGGCCACTTCTAAATCTGAGTCACAAAATTGTCCGACAGAAAATAGATTATGTCCAAGACCTTCAACATAATATACCCTGGAAATCACACTGTCTCCGACCACGTAATCTCCATAACCCATAATAGCACCAAAATGATCATTTCGGAATCTCACAGTTTCGATGAATTTACTCACGAAGTTCATGAGCCGTGACCGGTCTCCGGTCATATGCTTGAAACAGCCTGAGTCCAGGTACCACAGAACGATTTGAACGATCTGCAGTTGAACACAGACAAGAATGGATAACTGGATAATTGGGATCCCCATGCAAGAATGGGTTCCATTTAGTTAGTAACAGTGATTGGAACACCCACATCAGAAGTAGAAGCAATGGAATCATCATAAATAAATGCAGTGCTAGTGTCCGTATTTGACCTATTCAAAGTGTGTTCACTTCTTAAGGGAATAGTTCTACCAGTAGGCATCCATTTTCTAGTGGGCATTGACTTAGCAAAGTTAGGGCACATCACATTAATCTTATGGCCAGTAGGTATCCATTGATAACCTATATTACTAAATTTCCTTCCTGTGGGTTTCCACTGTTTTCTAACTTTCTTTCGACTTTGCCTTTTTGCCTTTTTAGCTTGAATTTTAACATTAACAATTTAGCTGGGCATTTAACAACATTAGACAAATCATTCATACCACATTCAAGATTAGTAACAGAAACCACGCAATCATCATTACATGTTTTGCCAAAAGTAGTAGAATTCTTATTAATTACAGTACGCTTAGAGCTAACACTAGAATCAACACGATTCGTCTTATTCAAATTCTCCCTAAGGTGATCTTCTACTCTCTTCCACTGAACATTCCTAGCATGCAAGGTCCTATCATTCTTTGTGTTGCCTTAAGGCTTTGACCCACTTGCTTTTGTGTCACTTCTTACTCCTGTAGAGGGAATTGGAACATTAGTTGGTTTTGCTACTTTTTGCATTCCTGAACTAGAAGTGCAGGGATCTGAACTACTTGAAGGCACATTAGTGTTCACTTTCTTAAAACTGGGCATACAATGGTTTGTATGCTTGGCACTAGGCATAGAACAAGGCATCACAGCTTTTCCTTTTGCACCTAAGGATTTAGGACATGTTGCAATTAAACATTCTAGCAGTTCTTGAGATCGTTTGGCTTGAATGCACGCAAACCTAATTTCACTGTCAAGAGGCTTATTTATAAAATCCTCTTCCATAATCTCACGGAGACATTCTAGACTATCCTTAAAGTGAGCACAATAGTTGTGAAACACAGGTTCATTATTCCTAAGATGAAGAGGAATGTATTTAACAGTCACAGTATATTTGCAGTCTGAGGATGACTTTGATGCAACATTCTCATTAAAAACAAGTGACAGTTTCCCTTTTTCCTGACTCCTCAGATTCTCAATTTCTTTTTGTAAAGACGTTATTTTTTCGTTGTTTTTGTCACGAGTAACTTTCATTGAATCATATAACTCTTTAAAGTGTTGTTTAACTTTTTCATTTTCTTCTAGAAAACTCTCGTTTTCTTTTTGTAAAGCATTAACTAAGTTTTGAAGATGAAAAGTTTGAGAATATTGAGAATCTAAAGGAGGAGGCATTTGGGAGCCAGTCACATTGTTCTTTTCACCCTTTAATTGAGAGATTTAGGCTTTTAATTTTCTGATCGTGTTACAATGAGCTTGAATCTGTTCGTCACGTTTGTTTATCTGAAAAACTGCATCAAACTCCAGAACATCTGAGGATGTCTTGATATTTGAGGTTTTGACATTTTCTTTAAGATGTTGATATTTTAGCTGTAAATCAAAATGTTCAACTTCTATTTTAGAAAGATGTTTTACCAAATTATCGTGATCATCATGATCAATTTTCTCACTTAGTTCTGAGTTTCTGTTTTCAAGCTCAATGACACGATCATGGGAAACTTTCAATGCAATAGATAATTCATGAAATCGAGAAGCAGTAATAGAGTGCTTAGTAACAGTATAAAACACATCTTGAGCAACACAACTCGAAATCAAATTCTCATTTAAAATATGCAAGTTCTTTCTTTCAACTTCATTGTATCTGAGTTCCTGTTCATAGTCATTGACCTCAACTATCATTGCATCAAATTCCTTTTCCATTTCTTTAATATCAGAATTAATTCCTTTTTGAAGACTCTCAAATTGACATTTTAATTGTTTAAAGAAAGGCATGACCTCAGTTAAATAACATTCTTTGGTTTGCTCAAAACCCCTTTCCCCCTCAGTTATCCCTGTAGGTGTGATTCTCTTCTTACATGTTTTTTCAAAATCAACAAACAACTGATAAACAACATACAGGCTGATTAAGGTCTTGCTATTAGTGGCAATAGATCTAGGAACTAGATGCATTGGTGTATTTGGAGGATACACAGTAGCTGCAGGCATTTTCCTAAGGGGAGTGTTTGTTTCAACAAGTACATTAACTTTTAGCTTATCCATATCTTTCTTCCAAAAGATCTGTTCTGGGGTTAATTGAGTTTGAGGCTTAAACATGTTCAAGGATATCCAATTTTCCTTAGTGTAATCATGGGGTTTGATTGTTATGTTATTCTCTTTACACGCAGGATCGTTAAGCTTCTTATTCATTTTCTCCCTAGATGCATCATCTAATTTTCTATCTTCCTCAGTGCATTCAATGCAACTAGGTTTCTGTCTAGGTTTAAGAATCTCATTGCCATCATAGATTATATTTTGAGCAGCTTTTGCTATCTTACCATACTCAAGGTTGGATTCCTTTATAATGGGGATACTATGCTTATCGCTGAGAACTCTATGCTTAGTGATCATGTGAGCAGTCTGAATGGTGTTCCCTTGTACGTACAACTTATTTTCAAGCTTGTTTTTCAAAGTTTTTAGATTGGAAAAATCATTCAAAAGTTTTGATTCCTTAGCATTGAATTCTTGCTTAAGCATTTTAACATTAACTTGAAGTTCTTGTTTTTGCTTAGCAGTTTTAGAAAGCTTTTCTTGTAAGGAGCTTAACTCTTGTTTTAATACTTCTTCTCTAAAATTTCTTTTTCTAATAATTGTACGCATTTGGTCATCCATTTCCTGCTCACGGGTGGTTAACTCAAACTTAGCACGCTGTTCATAAATAGCAACTTGTTCTTTATAGGCATTTAGTTCAGAAATAACAGAATCCTCAGGGGCACATGCAGTGTATTCATCAAAAATATAGTCATCATTGACTGCAGAAGATGCATCACTTGGTACAGTCTTGCTTTCACTTTGTTTCATATATTGATCATATGGGACAACATGTATATTACCCATATTTTCAATATCTGACTCAAAAGTTTCAGATGATTGTACTTTGTCATGTATCTTTTGCTCATCAACATCATCGTATAGTTTTAATACCTCTGAGATGATTGATTCTTTGGATGGACCAGCTTGCTGTGGTGAGGGGACCTTTGGAGAGACCATTGGAGAAATGCTAGCCATGAAGATAGTCTGTGCAGTAGGTTCATCATCAACGTCAGAGTCGTATGCATCATAGTCGGCGATTTGAAAGGCATTCTGATGATTATGACCTATCTCCTAAATTGGTTGCTCATCCACATCTGCATCATATGTCTTTGCATTTCCCTCAGCAAGAAACAACAACTCCTCTTCATCCAACACAGCTCCATTATCCTGAGCTTGTACTAGTAACATCTTGTCTTTGAAGTACTCTGCATTTTGAGGGCGTTTTGGAGAAGTGCAGTTCCGTGCTATGTGTCCATCACCACCACAGTTGTAGCACTTAATTGGCTTAGCTTGACCCTGATTTGGATTTCTTCCACGATTCTGATTCGCCACATATCCTCTACTGATGAGTGTCTAAATACTCATCATTTTTGTACTATCTAGACTGCAAAATCATCTGAAAACACTCAAAAATGCATCAAAATGATCAAAATATCACAAATCAGTGTTTTATGTGTTTTAAATGCAAAAAGATCAAAATCAGATGAAAAACGTATCAAATTTGCAAAAATGGCAGTTTTAGTCCCCCAAGTTTCAAAAGTTGTCAAAAACAGTCCCTGGTATATCTAAATAAAGAAAAATGTCATTTAAGGTCCATGGGATTCAAAAGTTGTCAAAACAAACCCTTGAAATGTAAAATTTGCAAAACTACAACTTTGGTCCCTCAAGTTTGAAAATTGTCAAAAATGGTCCTTGGAAATTTTGAAAATGTCAAGTTTAGTCCTTATACTATTGAAACTTGTCACTTTTTGTCCCTTGGAGCAACTTTGCAAAATGGCAGCCTAGGTCCTTGTATTTTCAGAATTTGCAACAATAGTCCTTGTGTTTTAAAACCTTTAAACCCCTTTTGGACCTGCCAATACCACTTATGACCCTGCCATTCTTTTTGAACCCCAGCCAATTACCTTTTTGGACCCCCTGCTTATTAATATCACCAGTCAAATATCTGGTCAAATCCCCCAACCCGCCAAAAGTCTTCTTCCCCACTTGCTAGCCTACAAACTCAGACAAACCCATTCCCCCTCCTCACCTTATCACTTTCCATGTTCCCCCACCTCCCCTAACACTCCAAAACACATTAAATGTTTCCCTCCCCAAGCACTCAACCCCAACTGTCAAAAAAGTGTTTTGGCGCCAAAACTTGATTCAATGGCCAAGATCAGTTTTATCAATCCAATGGCTGAGGAAATTGGTGGGAATCAATCAGAATAGAGAGAGAAAGAGTTTGGGTATAAAGAGAAGGAAAGAGAAGCAAGACAAGTAGTAGACTTTTAGTTTAAAATTTCTATTATGTCGTTTTTCTATTTTATGTCTTAGTTTAATTCAAAAGCTGTAATAATTTGTTCCTAAGTGTTGAACTCAAGTATTTTCATCTGTGTAATCTAGTTTAAACTTCAATTTCAAAGTTTATTTAAGTTTCAAATTTTCAAGCTACTGTTGAAAATTTCAGTTTCTATTTTCTACATACAAGCTTCAAATAATCTCTTTCCATGTTCAAATAAGCTTGTTTAAGCTTGTTATAGCTTTTCACAAGCTCACATTTCAGTTTCAAGCATTTTTGGTTCTTGGTCAACAAAAAGTCAAACTGGGTTAAATTGCAATGGAAATGGTTAATGGGTGTTGCAGAGCCTTGGATGGGGTTTAAATAGATTAGGTTAGAGTGGTTTTGTGTTTGGTTTTAGCCTGCATAGCAGTTGGACTTATGTGAGTTTATTTCTCATTTTTCAATTTCAATTCATTTTGCATTTTGTACTTGTATGAGTCTCTGTGGTCACCAATAATTTAAACCTGTTTATATAGTTATATTTAGGTCTTATAAGCTCAGTTTGATCAGTGGTACAAGCTGGTTCAGTAGTTAGGTCATTCTTATTGCTTATCAGTTGTGTCAAAGGGTGTTTGGATTGACTGCTTAAACTATGGTTTAGGTTTATTCAGTGTTAAGTTCCTGGTATTTCATGTTTGTTTAGTCATTTGAGACTCATTTGAATCAATTACTTGTGCCTGCAAAGCTCTTTAGTCAACATATCCATTTATCTGTCTCAACTGTTCAACTGTTGAGCTTTTACAAAACCAAAAGCTCATTTTGTGTGTAAAATCCATAGAGTTAGGTTGTAGTAGCTTTATTTCATATATTTACATCATTCTCAGTCCTTAAATCCAGATCAAACCTCAAGTTAGTCAACATTTCATTCTTACTTAAAAAGTCAAAAGCATGAAAACTCAGTTTTGGCCATAATAGGGTGATTTTTCTTGGGCTCATTTCTGAGTCAATCTCCATGAAAATTGTAGTTTTAAAAAGCCCCGCTGGTCTAATTTCTTATGGTCATTTTTATAGATTTTTGTGATTTTTTTATAACCATCAAAACAGCTTGTCAAAATGGTACCAAATACCCTGTGCAGGGCATTGAGCCTGCACAGGGATTATGCAGCTCTTGCAGAGCTTGCATTTGGCTCATAAGAGCCTCTCTAGGTCTGAGCTTTGGATTTTAGATAGTCAGCCAGGTCTTCTTCTAGTTCCAACATTTGCTTTTTAGTTTCCAGCTTATTCTAGTGCTTATTTTCTTGTCCCAAGTAGCTACCTAAAACTGTTTTTTAGCTTATATCTCAAAATCATCAAATCTTTGTAGATTGCAAATCAGAGTGTTAAGCTTGTTGTTTATTGTTGCATTTGGTCATTTTTAGCATATTGTAGCTTCTGAATCAGTTTGGTGCTTGTTTTGTCATTTTAGCTTATTTGGAGTGCTTATTATAAAGCACTTTCCACATCAGTTCCATAATTCCTCACACAAGCTCCTGTTTTTCCATTTTTCCTAGATTTCTAATATTATTTTAAGCTTATCTTGAATTTTTCATATTTTTCCAGTACTGTTTAGTATTTTTCTTGATTTAAATTAGTTTTTAAGCCTTTTTAATTAGCTTTTAATACAAAAAATTAAGAAAAGTTTCAAAAAAATAATTTTTCATTTTTCTTAAGTTAAGATAAATATAAAAAGCCAAAAAAAATATTTTTCCATAATTTTCTTAGCTTAAATAGTATTTTCTAGCATTTTAATTAGTTTTAAATAGTATTAAATTAATAATAAATATATAAAAAGTCAAAAAAATATATTTTCAGTTTTAAAATAAGTTTTATCATATTTTAGATTTTTCTAAGTCATGATTTTATTTTTCTAGCTTTATCTCATATTTTATCATATTTTAGGTTATTATTAAATACTTAAAAATAGTTTTTAATTAATAATAATTAGATAAATAGTTATAAAAATAATTTTATTTTTCCAATAATTTTCTTTTATAATTAGGATTGTAAAAATGTATTTTTCATATTTGTAGGTCTTTTATCTCTTTAATATCACGTTTTATTTTGTACGTTAACGTAGTTTTTAATTTAAACGTAAGTTTTAAGTTTTAAACGTTCATCATTTTAAAAATAGTGATAGCATTTATTTAATATATTTTATCTTTTTAATTTTCTTAATTTGCATTTAAGTCGCTTTATTTTATAAACTTTTTCAGTAGTGTAATTATCCATCCAAAACCTTTACAGATCACTATCCTTAGTGATCATTCTATCGTCTGATCAAGTGTTTGCACACCATTAAGTCTCCGTGGGACTTAACGACCCGGGAATTCATTGTATTCTCTGATCTTCATTGTATTTGTGTCTGAACTGTTTTAAGCCTGTTACGGTTGGCCATTCACAAGTGGCCAGCTTGTGTGATTAGACTTGACGGTTCGGACCAGATCATCTACCAACTCCACCTCTTCCCTGTTCATACTGCCTTTCTTGAACTGGTTGCACCATGACCTTCCCATCTCTGACAGTAGCTCGATTGTGTGGGTTGGATGCTGTTCTGAGGTTATTGTTGGTGTGTGGGAGAGAGTTCATGTTTTGACTAACCATGAGAGACAGTTGATTGATGAGGTTTTCCATGAATGTGTTTGGGTCAGGAGGCTTATATGCTGGATCAGGGATGAGCTTGTAATTACCATTACCCATGGGTATGACTTGAGAAGCTTTGGTGGTAATTCCAACATTTGTGTAAAAAGCTGTTGAATCATTTGATGAGCTTGTTTCTCCCTGGTTGGTTTTGAACTGATCAAGAATCCTTTTTTCAAACATGGCATGTCTCTCATTCTGAAGAAGGAAGGCATACAACTGCTCATAGTTTGTATTATTCAATCCTTTGGTTAGCTTCACAGAGGTGATGAACTTGTGCCATTCGGGATTCATGTTGTTCACAAACTTTGAGTTCAGCTGAATGTTTGGCATGTTCATTTTGATGTTCCTCATATCATTCACAAGCTTATGGAATCTCACGTAGTACTCATAGACACTCTCATCTGGTTTCATTTTGAAGTGCTCAAACTCATCATACAGTTGTGATTCTCTGTCTTCCTTGGTTAATTCAGAACCTGAGAGAAGCATCTTGACATTATCCCATACAGCCTTGGCTTCAGTGTTGTGATTGATAAGCTTGTAGATATCTTTTGGAAGACCCTGAAGTATAATGTTAGAAGCCCTGATATCAGCATCGAATCTTTTTTTCTCCTTATCATTGAGCTCATCATACGTCTTTGGTCTGTCTATTCCATAGATCATTGTTCCATTTGCAGCTGTATCAATTAAGTCTCTTGTAGTCTCAATCTGATAAGGTCCTTCATCAATGGATTTGAGAATGTTGACCCCATTTTCCTTTCCAAGACAGTACAATCTGATTCGTTGAGCCCAAGAGTCGTAGTCAGTTATGTCAAGCATAGGTGGACGAGTATCTAAACCAGCTGCTTGAACATCCTCAGCAACAGTGGAGATGATTGTAGGTACGTTGGTAGACATGTTAACAGTTTACACGGGATTTTATAACTCTATGATTAAACCGGGAAATAGATTCTTTCACGGGATTTTACTAAATCAAGAGAAAACCATATTACAAACAAAAATCAATCAAGTCGCTAAGAGTTATTGAACCAAGTCGCTAAGCCCAAGTCGCTAAGACCCAAGTCACTGGACACAAGTCGCTAAAGCACCAAGTCGCTATACAGTCAAGTCGCTAAAGAGCAACTCGCTAAGGTCCAAGTTGCTAACACCAAGTCGCTAAGAATTATGACAACAAATTGCTAAGCACCAAGTCGCTAGACACAGTTAAGTTGCTAAAGAACAACTCGCTAAGATCCAAGTCGCTAGTATCAAGTCGCTAACAATTTACACTACAACTCGCTAACAATTTCTGAAGCAAGTCGCTAGCCGTAGTGGAGAATCCACTAACTTGTACTATTTGTCGGCTTGTCTCAATAGACAAGTCGCTAGGCTCAAGTCGCTAACAACTAACACTGTAACTCGCAAACTTTCACTGAAGCAAGTCGCTACGAAGAAAAACACAACGAGAACCAAGTCGCTAGCAAGAAAAACTTCAAAAACACACTTTTCAATCCAAAACAAGCTCAACCACAGTGATTCAAGCTTACCAAATCAAAACCCAAGCACTTACAATGATTCTAAACACAAAAGTACACCCAAAATTCAAACTTTAACACTAGAAATGATCTAAATGATGCAAAAACCACTAAACTTTCTCAAACTCAAAAACCATCTAAAACCACTAGAAATCCAAGGATATGTAAGAGAGGTGATCAAACCATGGCTCTTGATACCAATTGTAGGATATAGGATTTCACAAACACATTAAACCATAATCATATGAGGCGTTCAAGATGTTTTAGAGAGAGAAAGTTCTAGAGAGAGAAAGGGAAGAGAGTTGGGAACTATGTGAAACAAAGAAAAATGGTATTGAAGGTCCAACCCTCTACCTTGGGAGGTAGAGGGTATTTATAGTGTCTTACAAATAAACGCCACCTACGGGCTGTAGATCAGGCATACAGTGGGTAAAGACCCGTCCGTCATCCACGGTGTTACTTAACAAACTACTTACTAACATAACACGACTACGACTACGAGCTTTCTAACGAATACATATACTTGAGGTGACCGACTCTTTAACGACTGAATTTTCTAATTCCTAACAGAACTTGTTACACTCTTGAGCTAATGGACTTAATTCAGTCTCAAACTAACAAACTGGGCACGATATCCCATCATCCATCACATAAGCTCTCCCATGAGCTCCTCCCATTTGTTGGCCTTTATTTGGGGACAATATTTCTCGAAATGTTCTCACTTTCCACATCCCATCACCGTTTGTTATTATTGTTTTTACTATTGTTATTTTTGCTGTTGTTAGATACTTGAGCAGTCTAAGCTCGCACAACTTGATCTACTAGGTTACAAGACATCTGAATTGTTTCATATACAGTGTGAGTGGATCAAACGAATTTACGTTCTCTTGAATACTGAGTGGAAGTTCTCAGATGAACTTTTCTCATAACTTCTCATTGGTTGAGACCATCACTGGGCACACTACTGCCAACTATTGAAAGCGACGAATATAAGTTGTGATATCAACACCATTTACAACAAGAAAACTTCTCCTTCATTTCTTGCACCTCATTATGAAGACAATACTTCTTGATTATAACTTCTTCAATTTAGTGCAAGAAATCTTGTGAGTATTCAAAATACTAATAGATTGAGCAACAACATTCTACCATGACAAAGCATCATTCAGAAGTATGCTTGCGGCATGTTTGACTTTGCAGTCTTCAGCATAATTGCTGATTAAAAATAATGACTTTGTCCACTCAAACCAACGAGCCAAACCAACTGCTCCTTCCGTGATTTTGAAATTGATGAGCTTGTAGCTCATGAAATTTTTATAAGAGCAGCCTTTAACCTTTGGTACAACATTCACTCATGCGGTGCTCCCAACTGGCCCTGCAACATTATGGCCCTCTAGTTGCGTTAGTCCTCCAATCATCTATTCAGATACTAGTTTGAGCCCTAATCAGAACACTTTTGCTCACCCATCAAAACTTTAAAAGAGTTCTGATTTCACCTGGGAGCGTGAGATCAGAATTCACCACAAATACCCACACTTTTTCCCAAACATCACAACATCATCCTTTTCAAAATCATTACTAGAATTAAATTAGTAGCTTACAAACTTGAGCTACCACCAAAACTTAGTAGTGTAAACTACGTCTTTCATGTGTAAAATCTGAAGAAGTGTCATACTGATGAGGCACTCACTATTCCTTTGGAAGAGATCCAGATTGACGAATGTTTGGACTTCAACGAAGAACCTATCGAGATCACGGACCGTGAGGTCAAACGACTTAAGCAAAGTCCCATTCATATTGTCAAAGTTCGATGGAACTCTAAAAGGGGTCCTGAATTCACGTGGAGACGTGAAGATGAACTCAAACACACCGTCAACAGATAAAACCCACTGACCTTCGGGACGAACTTCCCATAAGGGTAGAGACTGTAGCAACCTGTAAATTTTAATAAGGCAAAATGACTATTTTGCCCTTTGGTCTTTAAAAGTTTACCTTGACTTTGACTTTTGACTATTTAACTTTTACTATAACGTAAAAGCAATTACTGTAACCGGTAGTAACTGGTAATTTTTCAAGTTAACTAATTCACTCTGTTTCGAATTATCACTCTCTGAACATTTTTTTTCACCTCTGTCTATTTAACGAGAAATTATCTGGCAAAACGTGAAAACTGCACATAACGCGTACCGACACAACGATAAACACAATAAAAAATTTAATTTAAATTACTTTTATAAGTAATCTCAAAAGTTTAGTCATGTGAATTTTCCTCGCGACCAACACAAGACTAGGATGAGTCTATGTGTTCAATATACTCAAATATCACCAATAGTCATATTTTATATGAACTATTGCCACGTTATCAATTTTACGTAGACATGTTACTTTTTACGTAAGACGTGTACTCAAACATACGTTATTAGGTTTTAACAACATAAGTGCATTCCTTTAGACTTATCACACTTTTAATATACCTAGTTGGAGTATATTGATAAGTTTAGACATTTTCAAAAGTATTCTATTTTTATGTTACCCAATTTCAAGTTTCGTGACTTAAGGGCTTAACGTTAGTAATTACCGGGGACCAAACCACACCCCGTAAACTCAAAGTTATACAAATAAGTATCACAAAATCACATACTCATCACCTCATGTGTATGTGTGGCGTTCATATATGTGTCTACATATACACATGTCACTTTCTTAATTTATAAGTCTTACACTTTAAGACTTATCTCAACCAAACTCATAGTACATGCAATCTTACCCAAAAACCTCTCAATATTTCTTCTCCCTCCTTCCTTTGCCGTGAATATGCAGCCCCAATAACCATAATTCTTAGTTTCTAGACACAAAATTATACATCAAAGATTGAAGTCTTAGTTGGTACATAAGAGTTCTTGTGTTGTTTTGGAGATTCCTTGGTTAAATTAGAAGATTATCCAGGTACTTAGGGGCTAAAGTTATGAAGATCTTACAAGGGTTATAATAAGGGTTTTATAAGGTTGAAGTCAAGTTGGGTTGAAGATTGAAGACAAAGATTAAAGACTAGGAGGGTTAAGTTGATTGTTAGTTGTTAGTCATGTAGTTATCATCATCATCATGTAAGATATTGTTTATTTCATATATTCATTCAATATGGTTGTAATAGATACTGGAATTATATTTATTTTATTGTTATAAGTATGATTTTATAAGTCTTTGACATTGTACATATGATTTTTAACTTGAAAATAAGCTAGAGCATGCCTTATGTGCACTTTATGAATCTGAAATTTAAAACAGTCCCAAAGATTGATTAAACTGATCATCTAAGTAAACTTTGAGGTTAATTCAATAATATAGGCTTGTAGAGCTATATCTTACGGTCGTTTCACCGGGTGACGCACCTCTTAACTCATCCCGAAGAGTAAATGAGAGCCAAAAAAGCTCAAGGTTCTGGTCATTTCTAGAATTTGGCCAAGCTTAATAAAATGTAGCGAAGACCTAAAATTGAAGTTTGGTGAAAGCTGCGCGTCAAAACAAGTTGTAGAACTCAACTTATGGTCGTTTTGGCAGGACTGAATGTGCAGCCAAACTTTCTGCAATGAAATATAAGTATATACTTGTAATTAGACTATTGATGTAAGTAAATTTGGACCTTGGACCTGAGTAAACTTAAGAAATAGGTAGAGAATATAAAAATATGAATTTGGGCTTTTGAATCACTTAAAAAGAAATTGTGGTTAAAAAGTTATGCCTAGTTAAGTTTTACTAAAAGGAAATATAGTGCTGGAACAAGAAAGGTTCTGATACGATTTTAAAACGAGGTTTTGACCCTTTTCTGGTCCGAATCATCAAAAGTGTAAGGCACAAAATTTGTTCAAAATGATTTTTTATACAAAAATGCAGGAGCACGTATGCATAAAGTGAATAACAAAGGCTAAAAATTTCAAAAACCAGTTGTACCTGTTGTAGACCGTGACTAGAGAACCTTTGTGGCGTTTTGGTTCTCTTGAGGCCGAGACACCTCCAAAGCTAAGCTAAGGCTGTTGTATCAAGGCTTTCTAGCTTAGACATAGCCATGGCTATGACCTTGGTTGTTGTCTCAAAGTTGTTTAACCATAGTCTAGCCGCACAGCTAGCATGGGTTTAATGACCCGAAACTTGTTTTTGAGACTTGTTCATTAGATTGGATTTTTGCCCGACCTTAAGATGACTTATCTATAAGGCTTGTTAATATTTTTGATAAAAATCCAACTCTCATATTTTTGTACACCTACCAAAATATCTAAAATGTCAAAAGTATATAAATACTTTTAAAAACGTTATTTTGTACTTTCTCATTATATATCTAAGACGCGACTATTATATTTTAAGTCGTCGTTAAAAGCTCGCGACTTTTTGATATACGTTATATCGTTGTAACCCGCTTCTGATCACTACAGTGAGTTCATAGCCCCAACTTTTGTTTAACTATTTTATAAACTCTTTGGGGGAGATACATGCTACTGTTTTTAATTACATGCTACTGTTTTGATTATGGACAATTACTTGCAAACTGAATGCTAGCCTTGAATGTATTATTGCATGCCTAAGTTGTTTATGCCAAACGTCCCCTTATCATGGACCACTAATCACTAGTTGTCGCAAGTGAGCGCAAATATTGTGGATAGGCCTATCGGGATTGAGGAATCCCGTTTGTGTTAATCGTACTGTGGATATCACAAACGCACTATATTTGAATTTCTAGGTATATGGCATAGTACCTACACGGGGAAAATTATTTAATGTATATATCGAACGATGATATATATATATACAGTCAGTCGTGCGTTCCATGAGCTTAGAGCAATAACAACTATCAAGACGATGATTGCGCACATTGCAATTATACTATGAACTTTATTGTCCACTACTATTTACAAACCTATGAATTCACTCAACCTTTGTGTTGACTTTTTAGCATGTTTATCTCATGTTCGAAAGGAATTAGCTGGCATGTGAAGGCGCACGGAAAGCATTTTGATGACGATGCATATATTATCATTCAAAAAACTTTACAACTTTTATGTTGTACAGTTTGTAAACTTGTGGGACCTTTTTGTAAACATTATATTTTAATCGAATGATAATTTATTTCAAAACAACTCATTCAGATTCGTTTTCTGTAACTTGTTTTGTGAACTATGAAGTAATACCCCAGTGACACAATCTTCCCCGCTGCGATAATTTTGGGGGTGTTACAATTGATGTGCTTCCTCGGGGTACCATTCAGGAGATATTGTATTTTTTTTGTCTTTTCGAATCATATTATGTAATATGATGCATGTATGCATCATATTCATTATTCTTTATTTTTTCATCGCTCATGCGGGATTGGCAAGTATCAACCATTTCTTCTTCAGAACACCAAACGTTCGTTTCACATCTTTTCTTGCCGATTCCTGCATTTCCTTATACCTTATTTTCCTATGGTCATCATCTAATGGTTCTTGAATCGTCTTAACGAGTGTTGACAATTCTGGATATATCTCGTCAACAAGATAGTAACCAAATGGGTAAGTTATCCCATTAGCAACAAACGGAATCTCCGGTGCTATTCCTTGTTTAAGATCGTTAAATAAAGGAGATTGATCCAGAACGTTGATATCGTTGTGCGACCCAGAAACACCAAAGAAAGCATGTCATATCCATAAGTCTTGTGACGCAACAACTTCAAGCAAAATGAATGGATTCGGACCATGATCACGTCTAACATATTACCCTTTGTGTGCGTTCGGACAACCAAGCCACTCCCAATCTCTACAGTCCAGGCTTCCTAACATCCCCGGAAACCCGTGTGTTTCTTCGTGATGTCGATAAAGCTTTACGACATCAGTAATAGTGGGTTTCCTCAAATACTTTGGACCAAAAATTTCCATAACAAACTTACAAAAATTATCAAGTGATTGAAGAGAAGTTTTGTCACTTACCTGCAGATATTCGTCTAAAGCATCAGAAATCGCACCGTATGCCAATTGACGGTGCACTTCATCAACGTGAAAATGCCTTCTTTTCCGGTACAATCAATGTTATTACTAAAAAATGGACAATGAATAGTTTACCTCCCGAACTATCTAGTTGAAAAGGTTGCGACTCATTCGGAACATCTTCAGAAGGTATATTCATCGTACATTGGGTTCTAACTAAAATAAGCTTCGACTAAACGACCATCAGCACCATAACGATCTCGATTAATGCATTTTATCATCAGGCGATTTGCCTTTCGGCTATTTTTAATAAACGACACCGGTTTTCCAATAAAATTCAAGTTCTGACTTACAATTTCTTGTTTTTCTTCTGATTCAGTGAACATAATCGTATTAGAATTCATTTAAAAAATAAAAAGAATGATATATATGTTATTTAAATGAAATATGAGAAGATGTATATAAAAATGATAAAATTTTGAGGTATTTATAAGTAAAATATGGGGTAATGTGTAATTTTTTTTAATAGATAGCATCGATCATTACATGGACCCAAAAAATTCTCAAAAACAAATAGGTGAACCAGTCACCTTATGTTCTCTCGATTTGAGTGAGTCGCGCGTGAGTTTGGAAGTCACAAAAGGGATTTTGCCCCCTTTGTCGTTCAGTCTTAAACACACCACCTATGAACCCGAGTTATGTTTCATAGAAAAGTGAACGGAAATTGTGGGTGATTTTCTCCAATAAAAGTAAAAAAAAGTAAAGTAACTCCCAATGCCGTCTTTCACGGGTTATGGGTACCCAATACCGTTTCCGGTGTTTTGGGGAGGTTAAGATGTAGACAGCCTTACCCCTACCTAAGGTAGAGAGGCTGCTTCCAGTTCTACCAAAGGTAGAAAGGACCTCCGGCCTTTTGTAGGGAGTGAGGATCGAACCCCTGACCTCTTAGTTGAGAGGCAGGGGGTTTTCCAACTGATCCAACCCTACTTATTGGGACGTGAAAGTCCAATATATAAATTGGGACGTGAAAGTAGTTTATACATCAACTTGTGAATATGGAACACAATTATAGCATGGCCTTATTTTCCGGCTTAAAAACAAGCTAAGGCTATGTATGGCGATGACCCTTTTTTAGCGTTTAAGAATGTTTACCTTTTAAGGTATAAAATAAGCTAATGACAGTATCTTGTACTTGAACTAGCGGTTATAGGGCTGGAAACGAAGCGAGCCAACCCAAGCTTGTAAGAACTTGAGCCTGGCTTGGTTAGATTTATAAAACTCGAGCTTAGGTTTGAGCTCGTTTCAAACGTTATATTTGCTGGTGACAAATTTCACATGCTATACTCGATCATTTCTTATGATAAGCCTGAAGGCAATACAACTTGACTTCATTGCAACATATTGTTGAGTGCTACTGTGCAAGGGTATATAACTCAACTAAAATAACAAGAGATCGAATTACCAAAGCCTCTTGTTTGTATAAAATCTCTGGTCCACGAGTATTAATTCTAGTGGGGAATCCATCCAATCCTAACTACCTGAATCTCTGCCCACACATGGTTGCATTTTGTCGAGCCATAGGCATTGGTTGGTGCTTTACATCACCACCACCAAAAAGCAAACAGTACTTTGGTTCACCAATCCAACACAAAAACGTCACTTCTAACCAAGTACATCGATGTGAGTTATTTTACCATTTTAATACCACCCGTAATCTGGTCCATATAAAACATGTTATCCATAACTTGCATAATCTTTGTGGGTCATGTAAAATATCTTTTGCATGTTCAGCTACTTGTAGCTAGCACTTCATGCATCAAGACTTGCATTTTGATACATCAATAAGAACATGATTGATCTGTTTAAAAACATAACTTTGCCTGAAGATGTCCTGGCTAATTAAGTCATCTCTTCACAAACCAATAATATGCTAACACATGAGTTTGAGTTTGGACGCAAAGTTAATTATACATTTAAGCCTTCATTCATATATCTACTTTATTGTTGTGTTCTAGAGTCTAATGTTGTAAAGAAAATGAAGCAAAGAAAGGATAAACATACAAAATTAATTCTCAAGATTCTTAATAAAAATTCTCGTAAACTTATATGTTTAACTTTCTGTAATGCTGAAAACAGACATGTTTATGACTTTATATCCATTGAGTCTTTCTTTTTTTCGACTCGATTTTTTTTTTTTTTTTTTTTTCGTTTCTCATCTAGAACTCGAAACGTGACATATATAAATGTCGTGGAAGTAGAAAGTTGTGTAACGACGTACAAAACCTCCACCTCAAGTTTAAAAAGACGGTCGGGTCCACGTTTCAGTTACATCAACATTGTATGTATATAACAAAAGGTAGCTGAGCATATGAAAGGAAATTAGGTGGCAGTCGTGGACTCTTTCACTACCCTATGCAAAGAACATGGATACGATTTAGCATTTCTGTGAGACATTAGTTTTGTGTGTGGCTCTCTTTACCCTTATCCCCTTAAACCTATAATAATTTCAACCAACATTAAACCCCACTTTCTTTCTTATTCTCAATGCATTGCACTTCTCCTTCTTCTCCTTCTATTTACTCTTTCAAAACCCAAAAACTTAAACCAAATATAACCGTAAGCGTAAACATGGCGTGCCAAGAGAATGGCAACCTCCCGGATCACCAAAACTGGCCATGTCCCGGGTTGTTGTTTAGTGAGGCAATTCGTGAGCTCCATGCAACCATTGCGAATGATTGGGACTCAGTTAAACAGTCGGCTTGCCAGACTGCAGCTGGTAGAGCGCTATGGAAGCATGTTGTGCATGATCCTTTAGCTGAGTTGTTTGCGGGTGAAACATATTTGAAGAGTCTTTATGAGAAGATTAAGAAAGATCGGTTGAATAATGCGAGAGAAGTTTCTGGGGTGATTCTTGCTGTTAGGACTTTATGGTTTGAATCAAAGCTTGAGGCTGCTGTGAAGTCGTTTGGTGGTAGCGCTCAGGTTGTGCTTCTTGGTGCAGGTTGGTGATCACTTTTGCTACATTATGGGTTTTGTATTAATAATTCTATTCTTATATAGTATAGCAATAAGTGCTGGTTAATTGCTGGTTCAGTAATGAACAAATCAAACCTACAGCTTTAAACAAAAAGTGATCGAGCACAATCTGTATGCTATATCATGATCACTAGTTTAAAAATGCTCAAAGCTCTTAAAATATCGTTTACTGTCAGTAACTTTAGACACCCTTCATGTTGTTTGATGACTAATATGCCTCTCTTAAACACACATTTGTCACTACTTGGATGGGTGATCACAAGAAGTGACAGAAATAAGGTGGGTCCCGGGACACCTATGGATTTTTGTGTCGTGATGTTAATTTTGTTAAAAAGACCTCGATTTGTTTTAAATGCACCCGGTCCCTGAAAGTTGTTTTTGTAGTATTGTTTAGTTTATTCTAAGTGCACCTGGTCACTCCGCGTCCTAGTTCCGTCCCTTATTCACATATCATGGCCAACAATTTAATCTTTTTTATATACCACCGAAATCTTGAAACTATTTGCTTATTTAAAATCAGTGATCACATAGAAGCTGAAAGAGTTTGATTACCTGCAGGAATGGACACACGGGCATATCGGTTGGAGTGCTTGAAACAAAGTGATGTTTATGAGATAGATTTCCCAGAGGTGATGCAAATGAAAGATACGTTGATTCAGGCAGCAATGGAATCAATAGACGATGCCAGTCAACTGACGTTGACCGCGAAATCCCTTAAAAGAATAGCTGCGGATATCAGAAACGAGGACTGGTTCAAGCAGCTTCAAGCATCAGGGTTCATACCAGAGAAGAATACGGTGTGGATTCTAGAAGGAATTATCTATTATCTTCCTCATTCCCAAGCCATGGAAGTGCTGAAAACAATAGCCAACCATTGCAGCATCACACAGACAGTTTTGCTAGGAGATTTCATGAATAAACAATCAACGACACTCTCAGCCACCAACTACCATTTCTACAGTGATTGGCCTGAACATTTGCTTCCTACTCTAGGGTTTTCTGATGTCACGCTTTCACAAATTGGAGATCCGGATGCTGATTATGGTCTGCTCCATGATCCTCTTAATCTGTTTAACAGACTGCGTGGTTTGCCGAGGTCAATTCAAAACCACCCAGACGATGGAACTCCATGCTGTCGGTTGTATTTGGTGCAGGCTTCTGGTTCACCCAACCAAACTATTTCGAGAAACGGCTCTTCATAAGCAGAGTTATTTTTATCTTACAACCAATTATATGTAGGTTTGTTGGTATTAATGTGATTCTTTACAGATGCAATAAGAAGATAGTATCATCACTAATTCACACGCAACAAGATGACATCAATGCTGGTGTTCTCTTGAAAGAATTAAAAAAATATCAGATATGAGCAAAGTAATGTAAACAAAATTTTGCAAGTGTACATTATAAACAAGAACTAAACCAATACCATTATGTTATCAACAATTTAACAAGTTAAATTTCAAGACAATCTTTGATACCCTGCTCAAAATTGTTAAGGGAAGATATGGTATCCATTAGTGCATCTGCCACCTTCTGTCTGTTGCAAAGAGAAGAAAGTACGTATTACCAACAGTTGCTGATAGAGTATTATCTAACCTTACGCATAGATGCTTTGAAAACAGTTTTGGAAACTATATTACGATGAAAGATACCTGTCAGGTACAAGCTGAGTGGCAGTTCCATTTGCCACGCTATTAAGAGAGCTAAACGACCTGCAATCAGCAAAAGTCACACATACCTTGATTAAAAAACTAAAAAAATATGATGCTGATAAGTTAGCCAAAGACGAGGTCTCTCGATCAACTCCATTAATTGTCTGGAATCTATATTGAGTTCATATTTAGATTTTTATTTTTTTTCCTCACTGCATTCTGTTTGCAGTTTGCTTGAGTGCCTTTGGGGCGTTTGTGTTTGTTTTAGTTCTCCTCTGCTTTAGTGTAGGTCTTTGTGTGGCCTTGTGTTCTTTTATAATACTTAACTTAAAATGAACTAATTGAAAAATAAAAACCAGGCCAATATTGTAGCTTGTATCCAGAAGTCGAGAAATAGAAACAAGTGAACGTCATCCAATTACTGAATTACTTACAAACAAAAAGTGTAATGTACCTTTCTAGATCACCGAGCTTAGCCTCGGCCTCCAACTTAACTGGGTCTTTGTCATCAAGCAATGAAGCTGCGTTTTTTAATACCAACTTGAACGTGCAAACCTGCAAGTTGAAATAAACTTGCAATTCACTCTCCACTCGTGCTTTCTGTTTTCTTCTTATATCCTAATCATAGTCACATGGAACGGGGATCGCTCCGGTACGGGATCGTGGATCGGGATCGAGGTTCGCTAGGCACCTAAAATTCGGTTCGATGAGGGGTAGGCTCATTTCAGATCGCTTCGGTACGATGTACCAAATAAAGTGGTACGATGTACCCATGTAGCAATTAATATATTATTATTAATTTAAAATCCAAACATTCATAAAATAGTACTCATAATTCATTTAAAAAAACATATGAAAAAAGTTTTATCAGCGGTGGATTTTTTATTGATGATATGAACAACGCTACTGCTACTCATCTATATATAATATATTCTACATAACTATTTGACAGCTCAAAGGATCAGGTTCCAAAATAAATCACCATATCAAATCTTCAAATATCTTCAAATTATATATTTTATAATAACTAAAATTGGAAATAAATATTTGAAATCTTGACAAATCATAAGGAAATCAAAATTAATGGAACAGAATCGTGAATCGAATGTAACTGGAACGCGAATCGGAAACACCTGGAACGCGAATTGCTCTGTCCCGATTCGCATATCAATTAAATTATGGAACGCCATATTCACCGATCCAATTCGCGATCCCAATCGATCCGGATCGATTTCGTACCACGTTTTGGATCGAACGAACTGGATCGCAATTCGTGGGTACTGTAGCGAACTATGTGACTATGATCCTAATCTTTTGTTGTAAAACTG
This sequence comes from Chrysanthemum seticuspe, assembly GCA_019973895.1. Lineage (NCBI taxonomy): Eukaryota > Viridiplantae > Streptophyta > Magnoliopsida > Asterales > Asteraceae > Chrysanthemum > Chrysanthemum seticuspe. The sequence continues at coordinate 258,305,347 of BPTQ01000004.1, forward strand.
TATCAAAACAGGCTGCAAGAGATAATATCTGGATGTGCTTATGCTATTGGAAGTTTTGATAACGTTTATCAAATGCTGTTTACAGTGACCCCGAAGAATCAAATGATCAGAATCATTTTGATTGCAACCTCCGAAACTGATTATTAGAAAAAGTTTTGGTAAGAAACTTGTCCTATCCACCAGCATCATCCAAACTTCATTAGCCCAATACACGACTACTCCAATTTCCAAAAAATCATCGTTTCAACTACTCCCTACAGTATCATGATTATTATAATCTAATTATTTCTTTAAGGGGGCGAACGCAATTGGTTTTGTAGGAAAATTTGATCAATCTACCACTAGCATCATTCAAACCTAAATACATGATACACCAAAACTCTTTTCCTAAAATACTATAATTGTCATCTAATGCGTAATTTACAACTTAAACCCGTTTCAAACTTAAAATAGCAATACATAGATATCGCATAATTCAATTATCTAGTTAAAAATGAAGGCATTAGTGGAGAAGATAAGAACCTCAACGCCGGTTTTAGATTGAAAAGTAACAACGGAATTCCTCTCCTGAGGAATACAATCCCTCGAAGCCGATATAAGCAGTCTTTTAACCTCTTCCAAATCTTTTTCCGGTGACGTTCCACTACCTGCTGCAAATCACACCAACCAATTTCAGAACAAATTCAACTTCAACCTAATCAACAACTAACAAAATTAATCAATTACAGATTTCTGCTTGCAGCTTATCTGGTTACTTTTAAGCAGATAAGCAGTTTGAAGTGTTTGAATAATCCAAACTGCTACTGGTTATGTGCCTTTTTTGTAGGTAAAATAAGCAGTTTGAAATAAGCAAGTCCTGCTTATTTTGGGATAGAAGTGGCTTTAAATACAGGCATACAGCTCAATAACATTCTTATTCTCTACTTGTCGAAATTAATTTAAGATAAACCGTAAACGTGAAATAAGCAAATACAAATGTGGTAATTAAGATGAGCATTTACTGATTAAGATGTAGGCAGAATTGAGGCTATTTCGAGACGCGTCAATAGGAGCTAACACATACTTAGCAGCTTTCTTCTTTTGATCTCTTAACCAATCCTTTGGTCCTGCTGAAACATAATAACTTTAACACATTATTATATCAACAATAATGTAGTACGTAATAAAATATTCCCTTGTCCGTCTTTACTTTTTGGGATGTCCCAAATTAATTAAAGAAAGCAAGCGTTGATAAACTAGTCAAGGGTAAAAATGTCATTCTTCAAAACGTAAGAAAAAGAAAACAGTAACGATTATGATTTTTTAAACTGTTTGTTTTTTGTCGAAGGACTGAGGGAGTAATAAGTTACTACTAAAATAAGGTGTTTCATACAAATGCCGAATGAGAATGCTGATGCGGGTGGAGGGTGGGAGAGGATTGGGAAGAGTGCGGTTAGGATGAGGGCGGCGGCGGCTTGTCTGCGGCTGGTGGGGATGAGGGTGGGAGATGGTGGTGATTTTGGCGGGAATATGGTGGTCAGAATGGTCGTTGGGGAGGGGATAAGGGTGGAAACTGACGGTGGTGACATTTTTGTGGGTGGTCTTGTCAAAGCTATGGACTTTGTGTTTGTTTTTGGAAAATGAGGTGCCGTGGTTAATTAAATTGCATATGAAGGCCTTACGCTAGTTGGTATTCCAATATCCACCCTTTTAGATTCATCTCATATTCTCAAAGTTTAAAGTTATTGTTTAGAGAAAAAAAAAAAAACAGTCAATAGTACACTATGACACTAATAAAATTTTACTTTTGCCTTTTTAAATTTTCTTCATGAGTTGAATTTAAAGTGGACAAAACTATACTTTTGAGATGGCGGAGTGTGGTGGTTCAAGCCAAACTCAAAAAGTGATGTCACGTTGTATCACATTATCATTTTTTTTTATTATTCACACATAAAAAAACTCTTCACTAATCACTTAAGCCAAAACCTCATTCTTTTTTCCATCAAAAAGTGATTCTCTCTTTGATGCAAGCCAGTGAAAAAATTGGTGTTGTCTTTGTGCCACTACACCCAACTCTCTGAACATACCAAAGTAGGAAGATATATAATATTATTGAGATGAATATAGTAAAGTATTACTCTTTGTTGTAAAAATCGGCCCAGGCAGTTGATTAATCCTGTATAATCGCTAATCAGTCACTAAGCGCCCAGATTTATTATAATTGGCCTATTTAATCGGTTCAGTCAAAAATTGCTTAAAAATTGGTCAACAAACCGATTAATGGGACAAAATCGGTCTAATCAGATTAATCGAACAAAATCGCTTAAAATCGGTCAAAAAAATCGCTTAAAAATCGGTCAACAAATCGATTAATCGGACAAAATCGGTCAAAGATCGCTTTAAAATGGTCAACAAACCGAGTAATATCTATGTTTGACTTTGAACTTTGAAAAATTGTGTATTATGTTTATATTTGAACACTTGAAATATTTGAACTTTGATGCGCTACGCTTATCTCATACATATAATATAATATAATATCTAAAATTACAATTTTGTGCATAAAAATTCCAATCCAATTAATCCTCAATTAATCCTCGCTTAACCGATTAATCGTTATGCTCTACCCAACCGTCTCACTAACGCCTAGCAATTTTTACAACCTTGACATTACTATATACTTTTTTCCATTGGTGTGCAAGTAATGCTTTTGATGGTGTACAATATTTTTTTTTCTTTCTTTTCTTTGTTTTTCTTTATTGTTATTATTATTATTATTATTATTTAACTAAGAATTAAAGTGTCATAAGTTTGTTGAATGATGTAAAAATTTAACAAATCTATCATTCTCCCCTCCTATCAATCTATTTTACAATTGTGTTTTACAATCAAAGCTATGATAATCAGTCACAAATCTTTCTCTGGCCATATTCTCATCATATCACTTTTATTTCATCATTAGATGATGATGGAAAAGGATTACCATGTAAACATTTAGGGTGTGCTTGGTTTAAAATGGAGAATAGAAAAAGGAAAGGCAAAGGAAATGCAAAGGAATGGAATGAAGATTATCATTATCTTTGATAGTGTTTGGTTTAAGAAAAACACATTAACCTCCAAAAAAGTGGTGGTGGTGGCTGGTGGTGGCGGCTAGTGGTAGTGGCTACTAGTGGTGGTGGCTGCTAATGGTGGTGGCTGGTAGTGGTGGTGGTGGCTGCTGCTGGTGGTGATGGCTGGTGGTGGTGGCTGGTGGTGGTGGTGGTGGTGGCTGCTAGTGGTGGTGGCTACTAGTGGTGGTAGCTGCTAATGGTGGTGGCTGGTGGTGGTGGTGGCTGCTGGTAGTGGTGGTGGTGGTGGTTGTTGCTGGTGGTGGGGGTGGGTAATCATTACCATACCTTCTAATTTACTGGGTAATGTCCCATTATCTAATACTAAACAATGATTGTATTCCCTACTCCTAACCAGACATGTTTAATCATTACATTTCTCATTCCCCACCCCCATTACCCCCAACCATGCACCCCCTTAGTTAATCTATATTTGTCTTTCAGGACTTGGCCATTTTTGTATGTACTTATCACTGGTAGCTGATTTAAAGAACGATCAGTCAAGGATACTGAGTAAAGCTGCTTGAAGGGCGAGCTTGATCCCTTTAGTTGCTTCTTATATAGCATTCGATTTTAAGTAATTTATTTTTTATGATTAATAATAAATTCACGATCAAAATGAGTATTTTGTTTCAGGCGCCAAGTGCCTCAAGATTCTATACTCTTGCACAAGGAGCTCTTCATAGCATGTTTATGCGAGTTTAAAAGTTATAAGCATTTACTAGATAAAATTGAATGGGACGAGTTAGGATCAAATAAGAAGAAAAATTAAATTGAGAAGGATAAGAAGAAACCACAACCACACGTTTTAGATGCACCTACAAATATCAATGCAGATCCCCTTAAAAATTTCACTTCAATTTAAAATTTTTGGCTAGTAATTCTTCTTATTCTTCTCATCTTAGTTTTTTCTTCTCACTGGATCCCTTCCTTATATAGAATTGATAAGAAGAAACCACAACCACTCATTTCAAATGCATCTACAAAATTGGATGCATCTCCTCTTAAAATTCTCCTTCCTATTTGAAATGTGTGGTTATAAATTCTTTTTATTCTTCTTATTTTAGTTTTTCTTCTTACCGGATCCCTTCCCATATAGTAAGGATCAAATGAGAAATAAAAGTAAAATGAGAAGTAACCATAACCGATTAACCGCACATTTCAGATGCACCTACAATGAAAGATGAAACTCCCATGAATTTCTCCTTATTCATTTGAAATGTGTGGTTAAAATTATTTCTCATTCTTCTTATTATATTTTTTCTTCTCGCTAGATCTCTTCCCCAACTAAGGAATCTAGTAAGAAGAAAAACTAAAATGAAAAGAATAAGAAGAATTTCTAGCCACACATTTCAAATAAGGGAAAGATTTTTAAGGGAGAAATTTTTAAAGGGAGATGCATCTATTTTAAGTTTTTTTCTTATTTGATCCTAACTCATTTGGGATCAGAGAAGAAGAAAAATTAAAATAAGAATGATAAGAAGAAACCACAACCACGTATTTCAGATGCACGTACAAATTTAGGTGCATCTCCCATAAAAAAGCTCACCCTGATTTGAAACGTATGGTTAAAAATTCTTCTTATTCTTCTCATTTTAGTTTTTCTTCTCACTGGAGTTAGGATCAAATGAGAAGAATAATTAAAATGAGAAGGATGAGAAGAAATCACAACCACACAATCCAGATGCACCTAAAAAAGTTGATGCATCTTTACTCAAAATTTTCCTCCCAATTTAAAATGTGTGGCTATAATTACTTATCATCCTTCTCATTTTAATTATTTTTCTCACTGGATCCTTAATTTTAGGATCAAAAGAGAAGAAAAATTAAAATAAAAATGATGAGAAGATATCACAACCACTCATTTTAGATACACCTACAAAAATTGATGCATCTCCCCTTAAAATTCTCCCTTCTATTTAAAATGTATGGCGAGAAATTCTTCTTATTTTAGTTTTTCTTCTTACCGGATCTCTTCCCTGGATCAAATGAGAAGAAAAATTAAAATAAGAATGATGATAAGAAACCATAACCACTTATTTCAGATGCATCAGTTAATACAAATAAGCCGTAAAAACGTTTATTTATATTTTACGATCTTCTAATGTTTTGTCGATAACAAACGTAAAATCATTTTAACGAAACAAATAAAATACGTAAATGGTTTGAGCCAATAGTTTACTAACACACTTACGTTTTCACATAAAACACTAAACAAGTAATAATGTTTTCATGATTTAGTAATACATATGTACAACAACTAGTGTTTACATATTGGGTAGATATATACATAATTAGTATGTATTATAATGGGTAATATATATAATGGGTAGAAGTTTAAGTATTTGACCCATTGACCAAATACAATGAATGTAGTTGGGTATAACCCAAAGTCCATGATCCATACCCATGGAGCACAACCCATAACCCATTGCATGACATCATGCATAAGTCATAAATGGGTATTATCCATGACCCATGGATTTAACCCATAACCCATGGACTAGATACATTGCATCCTCTAGATACATTGTATCTACTTGGATACCCATGGTCCAAAGTCTAGGCCCCATGACCCATAACCCATGACACATGACCAAAAACCCATGGGCAAAAAGGAGCGTCCCACGGTTCCCCCAGTTTACACTGGACGGATCCCTCAAGTAAGGGATCCGTGGGATCCGTGGAACAGTTTCAATATTTCTACTATAAATAGTGAGCCATTTCTTCATTTTAGGTTGTCACTTCTACACATACTTTCTCCTAGTATTGTAAACCTTCTAACCTCATATCCGAAGGATCTTTCTATGTAGTTTGTGTTTGTTTTTGTGTGATTATCTAGGTTCCTCTTAAAGGAGAGATCACCACCTCTTGAAGTCGAGCAAGCTCAAGTCCATGAGTTACTATGCTTCGTCATCATCAAGACTATTGAGGTTCTCTTGTTGATAGTTCTTTCTTCCTCATTAGAAGTATTGTGTCAAAGGCATTAGTCAAGGATGCCAAAAGAGTCAAGACGAAGGCATTAGTGAAAGATGCTCAACGTCTGTATCAAAGGCATTAGTGAAGGATGCCAAGAGGGTCAAGTCAAAGGCATTAGTGAAGGATGCCAAGGGTGTACAATCGATATGGTGTATCGATGTATAAATAGAGATAGTTTGTATCCAAGGATATTGATATCCTTGATGATGTTGTAATAAGGAGTGGGTCTTCTTTGGGATAGGTGTTGTGTAGTGTTGGGTAGTAGTTCCTCCTTTGTAATGGAACTCGGTATCTAGCCTTGTACCGGATAAAGTGTATGCGAGGTTGTGATAGGTGTGGTTCTACCTTGTGGAAGAACCCGATGTCTAGCCTTGTACCGGAAAAAGAGTAGTCGACGTTGTGAAGGCTTCTCCGCCATAAGGAGTTGTATCGTGTAGTGATTACGAACTCTCGAGTAGGTGACTCGGGGAGTGGAGTAGGGCAAGGAAGGTGTCCTTGTAGCCGAACCACTATAAATACTTGTGTCGTGGTTTTGTGTTTCTTACTCTTTACCTTTACATTACATACTTACATATCTATCTATCAACGTCCAACATACACATCTAAATAAGATTGACATAAGTCGATCTAAATTACAAATAAATTTTTCTCTTTTATATTTTTTTATAAATTAATAAAGTCATCCTTTTTTGTTTAATCATTATTAAGTTTAAGTCGTATCGTTACGCTCTCTTAAAAATCACTAAAGTAGTTATATATATTGAACTCATCATCAAGAATGGTATTCTTCGTTGATCTCTATAGACAAAACTACAAACTAGTGATAATGATATATCGGCTTTTCGAGAGCCTTGATCATCACTCTTCACATAAGGATTATTGACATTTCATCTATGTCAATAAGTATCCATGTGAGATTTCTCATATTGTGATAAAATGGGATTTTATCATAATCTTTGAAAACTTCCCAAAGAATTATGATTTATTAATAAAAAGGGAACCTCGTCTAATAGGATTAGTATAACACGTCAAAACCCCAAACCATAAGTTATAGAGCATAAACATCAACCCTAGGCAAAAATTAGAACCCCCAAAACAAAATTATGAAGGATCACTTAAGCTGTCAAATTGCTGATATGCCAGATCCCTATGCTTGAACTAGCCGGATCCCTCATACAAGGGATCCGTGGGATCCGTGCAACAGAAGACAGCATAAGAAAGAAATGATCATTGTGGAAGTTCCACTACCCACTTTACTCTATCAAGACTCACGAACATAAACCTATTTACTGTTCACAGGAGCAAATTGATCATCTTCTTCAAGCAAAACAATCTCTTGTGTAAGTATAATCTTCAGTACATTGTTATTTCCATTCATTGATTCCTAGGATTACAATTTTCATCTTTAGAAGTTGAGCTCAAATGGGTTTGTCACAATTTGTTACCACATTGTTTTCTAAGATAATCTAAATAAAAGAATTAACGTTGTTAATACAAATTAAACTCATTCCTTGAATTCAATGAAGATGTTTTGAGCAAAATTGTGATCAATCCCATTAGGTTACTATTCACACAATTGACACCACATTGTGGTTTTGATGTATAGGAACAATCATGCCTAGCAACCGCCAACAAGATTACCATGATACCGCCCACTACATCCCAATGTATCATCGTAAGGAAGGCCTAAGCCCGGAGGATAGGAAAGCCATCAAGATGTTAGAAAAGAGGCTCTTCCATGAAGGCCGAGTGGTTGAATCATCATTCCTCAACAACAACAACATTCGACAAGTCTTTGGAGGAATTAACTTTGATTGTCATTTGGAAATTAATGAGCAAATTTGTCCAGTGTTCGTGCTTGAATTTTACAAAACAATGAGAATTGTTCGGAATGAAGACGGGACCATTTCAATAGCCTTCATCATCAATGAGCACGAGTACACTCTCACTCTTGTAGAATTTGGAAGGATACTTCGTGTCCCATATCAAGGAGTGTGTATGTATTCTAACGAATGGTTGTTGGCGGAGCTACATGACATGGTAGATCATCATGAAGTATACTTCACGGCCATCCCGGAAGCAACCACGGTAAGGGATACCGTCTTCATGGAAAGAGCATCTCCATCAAGGGTCACGAGAAACTCCAAGGTGATCTATAGGGATCCATTTCAAATGGAGCTTTCAGAAATGTTCCCATTATACAAGAAATGGGAACTTGTGGTAAGGGAGAACGTGCTTTGCTTGAGAGGGAACAAAGATCATCCCAATGCTTGCTTGAGCTTCATAATTTATTGCCTTGTGACCGATACTCACTTCAGCCTCGCCTACTACATGGTAAAAATAATATCGAGTGTGAAAAGCATGGACAAGATGGTACTCCCTTATGCAATGCTCCTGACCCTTCTAGCAAACTTAATCTTTGCTCTAGATCCTTCTCCTTATTCCTTTGACCACAGTTTTTGCAACAAGGTCATGGTACCTCTATCCGATGGAAAGACTACAAGGATCATGGTGGATGGCAAGAGACCTCACCCACCAACGGATTCATCGAAGGAAAGAGAAAGACAAAGAGAAAGAGAAGGAAGTAGCAACCCCCTTGGCAACACCGATCTCGACCCTTTAGCATACATCAATCAACTGCCTGACATTCCAAGCCCTTCACAAGAGTGGCAACAAACTAAGGGCATATTCAAGTGTTTTGCTAAATTCTTGATGAAGAAGAAGAAGTAGAGACGGTGGGATGAAGAGTGAATGGGATGAAGATGGAGATGAAGACGGAAGTGAAATGGAAGGAGGTGTGGATGGAAGGTAATGTCATAAGACCTTAAATTGTGAAACAATTTCTAAAACAATGGTTTGTAAACATCTTAACAATATTTATGTAGATTAGGATGTAGCTTGTAGGAGTTGCCATGATTTGGCATTAGACACTTTAACTTAGGAGCTAGTAAAATGAGATTTTACGACGACTTGATCTCATTCAAGTAGTCGTTGTCACTCATTTTTTATTACATTTAATTCCCCCCACTTGCTATGCGTTATACTTGTTGTTTGCATGTGTTTACTGATTGTAGAAATGATTAGGATAAGCATTTGCTAAGAGTGCAAAAACTGCACAATTGTTGAGAAGCTACTGGTCAGCAGTAGACGGATCCCTGGGCTATAACTAGCCGGATCCCTCAGATGAGGGAACTGTGGGATCCGGGCAAACAGATATCAAATACAAACCATTTTACATCAAACCATTCCCCTATAGCACATCATACTAGCTAAACATGATTCTTTAAGACTACTTAAGTCTCCCGTCTCACACTCACCCATAGCTAACTTAGGAACAAATTCAAAGTGCTTTTGATTTATCAATTCACCAAAACTCACCATATTTCCGATCCAATGCTCACACATTGTTCCTCACATCTCAAAGCACTTAGCTTGATATTTTTCTCAATTTTAGCAAATTGATTTTAGCCATCCTTACTTTAAAATAGGCTTAAAACTAATTTTTCATTTATTTTTATTTTTTTAGGAATTTTTCAAATTTCTCTTAAGTCATCATCTGATATCTAGGATCAATTGCCATCATTTTTCATTCTCAAATCAATAAATATCTTCCTCAAACACTTAGTTACACTCTCAAAAAGTCCATTTCCCTACCCAATACCATCATTGAGTATCCTCACTCCTTATGATTGAGCATTTAAGTCATCTATCACTTAATACATCTAAGGAAAGTCAAATCCTCATCATTTATAGGTACTAGACCTTACAAGAGCATAATCACTTCACCACTTTTCTGTCTGACAGACGGATCCCTAGTTTATAACCAGACGGATCCCTAGTGAGAGGGATCCGTGGGATCCGTGTCTACAAAAAGCTTCTAATAAGCTTTTCTTTCAAAATTCAAACCATCTTTGGTAATCTAAACACTTTTTGCTTACCATTTAATGACTCCCTAGAGCTGAACAACACCATAGTTGACCTTGGTATATGCCAAATTTTCTTAGTGGTCATGAATTTAATTCGTTAACTCAAATTCATCATTTATAAACCAAACACTCTTGAGAGCTTAAGTCACCATTCTTACCACAATCCTAAAAATCAGTAGTTGAAGACTCCTACTACATTCTCAACTTCACTATGACTAAAGCGTCTAGCAAGAACTCTTCAACCAAAGGTTCATCCAAAAAGAATACTCATATGGTCCATGAGATATCATCCACCGAGTCATCACCCGTAAGAAGTCCAAATGTTAGAATCCCACCTCAACAATCTCAATCAACAATAGCCAAAAGAACCGCAAGAATTAGTATTAGACCTTTCGAGTTAGAAAAGGCTTCGTCAAGCTCTAAACCAAACGCATCTAGTTCTAGTAAAACATCTAAGCTTTCATTTCTAGAACCTAGACTACATTCCTTTAACGAACCTCTTTCCCATCCAAATCTCTACTCATTAGAGCACTCACCACCAAGGACTTCCCACTCGTTAAATAGGGAACCACCTATATCACCAAATAGTCCACCTGTAAAACCCTAAAAATCTAAAACGTGTAAAAGACCTTTTTGCCCCGCAAGTTGATAACTTTGGAACTTTTATATGTGGAATCACCAAATGATACAAGACAATAAGATTTATTTTTCACTTATGAATATAACACATTATATAACATTTCATGCACCACATATTATATATATACAAGTTACAATAATTAGACTAAATTAAAGCAAGAATATAGTAATTATGGAAATAGAATTAAGTATTTGATACCTCCCAAATTCTCGTCCAATTCACACGCCTAAACACCCTTTTTCACGCCCCATTTACCCCATATATTTTTCCCATTAACTCTCATATTAACTCCCATATTTCATCCAAAATAAAAACACAAAGAAACCCTAATACTCCCTCTACCAAAGTGACGGCCAACAAGTGATTTCCTCCTCTATTTTCTGTCGTCTACAACCAGGCCAAAAGCACAAGAATTCCAAACTGTTTTGCTCCATTTGATCCGTGTTCCTTCCCTTTTGTGTCTCGACTACAAGGTAGTACGCATGGTCTTGTTTTCTTTCTTTTTGTCTGCTTAACCTGGTCGAGTTCTAGTAGTATGACACGCCTGTTTTGGTCTCCATTAAAACGCTATATAAATGGATTTATAGGAACCTAATGTTATACTACACATGGCCATGAGAAACCGAATATTTACGTGTCGAATCTAATGCATCAGTTTGTCACTATTTTTTATAGCTTCAACTAAAACCTTTACATAAAACTGTCAATGGAGTCACCTGTGTTTAGGTTGGTGTCGATAATGGTTTGTATGAATGGTGTACTGGTGATGTCGATGTACGAGGTTATAGAGGGTGTTGGTTAGGGGTAGTCCCTTTTGAATACGGTTGCTCTTATTTCGTTATATGGTGTTGATTTGTGCTTGGTCCATGTCGTATAAGATTGGGTATGCATGCATGAATCTTAACTCGAGTGAATGGGTAAATTGTGGGTGTCTTGAATGAGGGTTGGGTTGCGAGCATGTCGAATCTGTGGAGTCGTGTGAGTGCATGTGAAATCATATCTCAGTGTGCATGTCGAATGAAGTTTTGTGATGAAGATGTATGTGTGGGTCGAAAGTGTGTTTGCATGTGCATTTAATCTCATAAAGGCTGGTGTTGTGTCATTCGAATCAAGAAATTAGGCGCAGGGACTGTATGCTCAAAATAAATCATGTGTAAATATATACACATGCCTAATATTGTGTAACTGTGTGGAAATCATTCATTATATCATAACTGCATGCATGCATAGTGGGGACATGGGGTCGAGTGAGTGTTACTAATATAAAGTGGTTTATAAACTGTGATGGTATGCTTGGCTAAAGGTGGTGCTTGTGATTGTATGTTTGCATGTGTATGTCGATGTGTGTTAGTTTTGTGAGAAATTGAGTCAAATTGGTGTGGGTCACGTGTTATAATCAAAATGGAACTCTTGGGTTTTCAGTTGGACTCGTCATATGGACTAGACCTCATGTGTGCAAAATTGTATACCGTATATATAAACTATTTTGTGTAATATAGTAGTGTAGGTTATGTAATTTCCGAAAGTGGTCCGCGTCCGTCATTTGTCATAACATTATTCGAATATCGTCTAAAAAAATATGTTATTATTTTATAATTTAAAACACTAAAATATGTTAAGTATGTAACCCGAATATTAAAATACCATTTCGACATTTGTGGAATTATAAATAATATGTATAATTATTAATTTGTATAGGTTCTGCGAAGAAGGAGTGATCCTTTGCTTTCCGTGTTTCTTGCTTTTGTTAGTTTTGCTTTTGGAATAAGGTACAGATATTCTATCCCTTTTCAGTAGGGATTTCTCATGACTTTCTGATCCTTTGACTTTGTTCGCTTACGATATTTCATTGCTATGATTTTCCTTTGCTATTGACCCTCTGATATTGAACCATTGCTATTGACCCCTATGTTATTGGACCTTTGTTACTGAACCTCTGTTATTGAACCTGTGTTACTGAACCTTTGATATTGGACCTTGATATTGACTGTTGCTATGAACCTTTGAATTGTGAGCTACTGATATTGAACCTCTGACTGTGATGACTGACATATTGCTACACTGTGGACCTTTGTTTAACCTTCAGATTGATACCCGAGCCAAATATTGTTCCCTAGCCATGAAGGTAACATGGCCGTGTCATTGATGCACCAATGGCATGACTCTAGTGTGGTTGAGTGATGTTCCACACCGTCCCTTTCTGTTATCTGATTATGAGCTCGATATATATTGTATGGCCATTATCTGTCTGCAGGGGCGTATGGATGCATCCTAGATTTGTTC
>BPTQ01000004.1:258330644-258369956 GCA_019973895.1 Chrysanthemum seticuspe
TTCTTCTACTAATTTGTACTTTACGTTGAGTAAAGCATGAAGAACTTGTTCAGGAACCCACTAAACTTTTAATCTCGTTAATAACAGTACTGATCCTTGGCCTCCTCTAACCAACGAAACTCCTCCGAGGTGTTTACTACCACCTCCATGTAACTCATTACATCCTACTCCAAGATGATTCTTACTTCCAATACTAGGTACTCAACCACCACCATTACCTCTCAGGAAATATACTAATCTAGAAACCACTAAGGAACAGAGGTTTCCACCACATTGTGGGGTTGGGCTGTTCCTATCTTCACAGTGTAAGACCACAGTATAGTCTTGTATGTTTATTTTATAAATGTTTGCCTTTGTTTTTTTTTACTCCATAGTTTTGTATATGTGTTAACTGATTATTTCTTTTATGTTATAGGTTTTACTTTATTTTAGGATTTTGTTTTCAAGAAGTTTTATTCAGGGTTTCATGATACCATAATCCCAACCAGGTGATTCTATGAGATTGAGAGTCGGGTAGAAGTTTGGATTTTGGACGGCGTCCTTTTCTTTACGCCGACTCGAATTTTTCGGGTCACTTGTCTATATTGTTTTGCTTTCGATTTGTTTTCGTATTTATGCTTTTCTTTGTTTCCTTGTTATCGTTCCAACGTTGCCTTTCGATCCTCATTGACTCATTGTTTCCTTTCCGTTGCAACCTTGCTATTGTTCCTTTGTTTCTTTTCGTATTTATGCTTTTGTTTAGCTTTCGTTTTGTTATATCTGTTCACTGGGCTTTTTAAGCTCAGCCGCATTTCTTTTCCTGCGGCAGGTTTTAGGTTTGAAGATGGGCTGAGAGTTAGAGTATCTTAGTGGACCAACCCTAATACCATAGTACTTTGGGACTTATTTTGAAGAACTTTTGTTTTAGGATTTTATTTCATTTTGGATATTGTATTTTCTTTATTAGTCAATTGTGTATATGTTTTGATACCTCATTTTTTTTTGTTTCCGTTTGTAAATATTTTATTTGTATGTTCTGATATGACACCAGAATGTGACACTTCTATCCTTGTCGGGTTGGGGTGTTACACCACCTTTGGAGACAAGGAATCACCAAAGATCTAATCATATAAAGGACTCTCCATTACCACCACCAACTCATGGATCATAACCTTCATTCTTAGTAGAACCTCATCCTACATTACTCAATGTACCTCCACCATCATTTGTGGAGCCTCCTCAAAGCAACCAATCTCCTCCGGTTCCTAGTCATGACAATAATTGCTCTAATTTTCAAATCACCCAAGGACTTGTTCAAGAAGTACGAAATGAGTTGCATTTCATGTTTAATCATCTTCTTGAACGATTGGACCAAATCAACAAGTCTACTCATCCTTAGATTCAAGCACATTGATGCTTCTTAAGGTTTTCGTCACTTATTAGAATTAGTAGAAAATGTATTACATGTTTAAATTATTCTCTTAGTTTTAGAGATTTGTAGATCATTTCTCATACTTTTATTGAATGAAATTACATGTTTTTATTGTCTTGACATCATTTGTTCACATCACCATTGCTGTCTTAAACTTTCAGACAGACGGATCCCTCTGTTTTGCCTAGACGGATCCCTCCTAAGAGGGAACCGTGGGATCCGTGCAAGAGAAGACTTGTTTACTACTAACTTGAGTCTTATTTGTAGGAAATTATGTATTATATACTTGTTTTCTAACCTTTGTTTTGTAGATTTTCAATATACATATAAAGACTTTGACACCCTAAGCTAGGGGGAGCTTCGTGTCAAAGCGATACATTGCAAAATCATTTGCAATATAGTTCACATTAGGATTACATTACAATACGTCCCCTTGCAAAGTTGCAATCATCAAGGGGGAGCATATTCGTCACAAAGACGAAACCATTTGCAAACATAGCTGCAATGCACTAGTTTAGTATTTCTTCTTACTTGACGCCCTTACAAAGGGATGGACTTGTCAAGGGGGAGCTAAGTTGAGAATTCTTCTCCTCACTTACTCTATATTTTTCATATCATTTCTTTCACATGTTTTTATTAAAACAAAGTGTTAGTTTCTCTTCGACGCTCTTTTTGTTTCGACAAAAAAGGGGAGAAGAGAGTAAAAACTCCAATTCAAACTTTTACGAATTTTAGTTTTTCCTTAAAATAATCTTATATTTTGTCATCAACAAAAAGGGGGAGATTGTTAATACAAATAAGCCGTAAAAACGTTTATTTATATTTTACGATCTTCTAATATTTTGTCGATAACAAACGTAAAATCATTTTAACGAAACAAATAAAATACGTAAATGGTTTGAGCCAATAGTTTACTAACACACTTACGTTTACACATAAAACACTAAACAAGTAATAGTGTTTTCATGATTTAGTAATACATATGTACAACAACTAGTGTTTACATATTGGGTAGATATATACATAATTAGTATGTATTATAATGGATAATATATATAATGGGTAGAAGTTTAAGTATTTGACCCATTGACCAAATACATTGAATGTAGTTGGGTATAACCCAAAGTCCATGATCTATACCCATGGAGCATAACCCATAACCATTGCATGACATCATGCATAAGTCATAAATGGGTATTATCCATGACCCATGGATTTAACCCATAACCCATGGACTAGATACATTGCATCCTCTAGATACATTGTATCTACTTGGATACCCATGGTCCAAAGTCTAGGACCCATAACCCATAACCCATGACCCATGACCCAAAACCCATGGGCAAAAAGGAGCGTCCCACGGTTCCCCCAGTTTACACTGGACGGATCCCTCAAGTAAGGGATCCGTGGGATCCGTGGAACAGTAGCATCATTTATTCTATAAATAGTGAGCCATTTCTTCATTTTAGGTTGTCACTTCTACACATACTTTCTCCTAGTATTGTAAACCTTCTAACCTCAGATCCAAAAGATCTTTCTATGTAGTTTGTGTTTGTTTTTGTGTGATTCTCTAGGTTCCTCTTAAAGGCGAGATCACCACCTCTTGATGTCGAGCAAGCTCAAGTCCATGAGTTTCCATGCTTCGTTATCATCAAGACTACTGAGGTTCTCTTGTTGATAGTTCCTTCTTTCTCATTAGAAGTGTTGTGTCAAAGGCATTAGTGAAGGATGCCAAAAGAGTCAAGACGAATGCATTAGTGAAAGATGCTCAACGTTTGTGTCAAAGGCATTAGTGAAGGATGCCAAGAGGGTCAAGTCAAAGAAATTAGTGAAGGATGCCAAGGGTGTACAATCGATATGGTGTATCGATGTACAAATAGAGATAGGTTGTATCCAAGGATATTGATATCCTTGATGATGTTGTAATAAGGAGTGGGTCTCCTTTGGGATATGTGTTGTGTAGTGTTGGGTAGTAGTTCCTCCTTTGTAATGGAACTCGGTATCTAGCCTTGTACCGGATAAAGTGTAGGCGACGTTGTGATAGGTGTGATTTTACCTTGTGGAAGAACCCGGTGTCTAGCCTTGTACCGGAAAAATAGTAGGCGACGTTGTGAAGGCTTCTCCGCCATAAGGAGCTGTGTCGTGTAGTGATTACAAACTCTCGAGTAGGTGACTTGGGGAGTGGAGTAGGGCAAGGAAGGTATCCTTGTAGCCGAACCACTATAAATACTTGTGTCGTTGTTTTGTGTTTTTTACTCTTTACCTTTACATTACATACTTACATATCTATCTATCAACGTCCAACATACACATCTAAATAAGATTGATCGATCTAAATATTTTAAAACGAAGTTTTAATCGGTAAAACTATTCAACCCCCCTTCTAGTTTTCTATAGCATCTACAAAAATGTATACATCTCCCCTTAAAATTATCCCTCCTATTTAAAAGTGTGGCTAGAAATCCTTCTTATTCTTCTCATTTTAGTTTTTTTTTCTTACCGGATCCCTTCCCATTAACAAAATAAAACTTAGACAATAAGGTCGAAAGCATATTTTTTTCTTAACTGTAGTATAAGAAAACACAATAACAAAAAAAAATACTCCGTATGTTTGATGAAAACGAAGCTCACTTTTCACTAATTGATGGAGTAAATAAGCAATAACTAGAAACACAATGCATTAAGACCGAAGCATTTTAAAAATTTTGGTGATATTGACGAAATTTAACGCTACGAAGAAAATTTTTATTAGGGTTTCGTAAGATCGCGGGACCTCCTAGTTCCGTCACTGAGACAACTTAAACAAATATGTCTATAGTCTATTTTGTCAAACCCTTCTTGGCAATCTATGAATTTGTTCTCTCGTTACAATTTTACGTGTGAGTTAACTATTGTTAAAAGAGAAATGATTTGGATGATTAAAAACATACTTAATATTAGAGTAAAATACACGGTTGGTCCCTAATCTTGTACCTAAACATCACGCTGGGACAAAACTTGCCTTTTTCATCGTGGGGAGTCCAAAATAAGGTTTTTATAGTCTAAATCAGTCCCTTGACCCATTTTCCGTTAGCCAACATCCCGTTATATTGTTAAATCCCGTTATTCTTGTTAAATGACCATTTTGCCCATATATATATAAAAACCTCAAACACATATTTCATTTCATCACTCTCTCCCATCCTTCACCTTCACCTTCTCTAACCAACATCGCCATCGCCTTTACCTTCAAATGTGTAACTCCTGATTCCCTGTAAATGACATCCCCAAATTTGTATTATATCTTTTCTTATTATCCCTAAATTTCACCTCACTTATCACACATACAAACCTTATCCTAACCCTAATTCCCAAATTAATCCACCAAATCACAGTTAAACTCAAATTCACCTTCATAATCACATAAATTTTACTTCTAACCAATCAATTTCGATGCTTGTCGCTTCATCAACAAGATTCCCCCTAAGTTAGGTATAATCACAATAATTCAATCATTTTGTGTCATTTATATCATTCAATCATTTTGTGTCATTTACATGCTCAGACTAGTTGTCCGTTAAGGCACATCTATATAAATGGGGGGTCGATTGATGCAGGTTTCTTTTTAATGAGTAGTTTGAGGTTTGACCATAAATAAATAGGTACACACTTGGTTTGTTTGATTATGCTTTAGTATTAGTACATCATATTAATTGTATTATCATTTTAGTTATTGAAATACTTTTTACTTTTTATATATGTAGATAGATTTTGTAACTGGGAAGTATGTGTTTTTTAGTGATAATTATGGAGGAAATATCTTGCTTCCTAGAGCAATGCGATTATTTCATAGATTAATGTAGTTATCCCATAGGTTTCTATAGACAGTTATCGAATCTACAGGTAAACATCTGTGAATTTCACTCTTGTTGCATAGTGCATGTAGATTCTAATTCATTGGCATAGTTGTCTTTATGAATTCTCTTCCAATGCAGAAAAGAGTTACTGAGGAGATATCTCTGGATCAACTTAGAAATAAGACCGGAGATGTGTGGCATGTATTTCTCAAGGGAGATTTTACAGATTTGCTCTACGGATACAAACTGTCTGGAGAGTTTTGTCCCGAGGAAGGGCACTACTATGATTGTTCACAGATCTTGTTAGATCCTTATGCTAAAGTTGGTAACCTTTTTTATCTATTAGGTTTAATTCTTATATTAATCCACATTGTCAATATGTTATGTATTTTTTTCCTGATACTTGGTGCTTATTCAGGCTGTTGTAAGCATGGGGAGTTTGGTGTTTTAGGACCTGATGATGATTGCTGGAGCCAAATGGCCTGCAGAATTCCTTCTATTGATGAGGTATGAATATGGAAAGATATAGGAAATTGTAGCCGTTTACATTTTATTCTTGAACAATTAAATTTATTAAATCTATCGTTATCTATGTATGGTTTATAGATGTTTCATAAATTAATAAGCCCTTATTTGTAGATTGAACATGCTCAACATTTGGCCCCCGGAAGTGCAGCCAAGTTCGGTGAACTAGGCATTGTTGCTTCAGTTCAGGTAATTGAATGGTTAATTACTGTTCAATGTTTTATGCCCTCCATTTTATAATAACAATCTTTCTACTAAATTAAAAAATATGCGCTTTATTTACAACATATATATAGAAGGATATTCTTATATACTATATGGAATAGAAACATTTTAATGGAAGTTTTTTCTGATATGTGATGTTAATCTTTACTCACACCTCTTGATCACACATATCCTAACCACTACAGTAGGGGAAAGCAGTATGGTGCCACAAAGAATAAGAAACAAAAAGCTAAACAAGCTCATGGTTGACTTTGAAAGTGAGGGTTTGATTCTTAGCGAATGAATTGGACATCAAATATGGATATATTCTAGATTAGATCAGATTAGATGCTTTGATCAGAAGGATAAACAAATAGAAGGTGCATTGTATGTGCATATGATATGTTAGAGTTTTAGCCGATATCGGATAGGTTGTAGTACGTTGATTGTATCTCTGATTGGGATTGTCCAATTCAGTAGTATGTTTATGTGATTGTAATATGTTTGGTATTAATATATATTCAATTTCTCAGGTTTTGTTGAATTTTATTTTTGCAATTGTCTACTTGATAATATTGCATACTAGTTCATTCTTTCATTCTATGTTGCTATTAATTTTATAGAGAGAAGCAGAAATTTAGAGAGAGAAATAGGAAAAAGAGATAAAGGGAGGGTGGTAGTGATGATATAACTTTATTGACTAAATACACTTTTAGTCCTTAAGGTTGTACCAGTCTTACCACCAAAATAATTAACCAAAACAATGAAATGACCAATTTGCCCTCATGTGCAAGGCACATGAGGAAAATAACAGACGTTGACTAACGGAAAATGGGTCAAGAGACTGATTTAGACTATAAAAACCTTGTTTTAGACTCACCACGATGAAAAATGCAAGTTTTGTCCAAGCTTGATGTTTAGATACAAGATTAGGACCAACCGTGTATTTTACTCATAATATTATATTGTGTGATAGTAATTTATTAATTTGCAAAAAGATGATACCTTTATTAATTTGCTAACGTATCAAATTAGTCATAGAATTAGACGTAACATATCAAATTAGTCATAAAATTAGACGTGTTTTTAGTTAATCATCCTTTAACATCCATTTGTAAAGAAGTTTGAACGAATAGTAAAAAGGACAAAATGATGTTTTTTACATTTTTACCAAGTTTTTGTCACATATTTCTTTTCTATGTATACCGAGTATTTTTTATCACCTGATTAATGAAAATATATCTATTTTTTCAAAGAGTACATTTATAACATAGGTACTTCGCAATTCTTGAAATGACACGAAACATACCTCGAAACTGATATGAAAATAAACGGGTTATAGTTGAGCATAAACAAGTTCCAGTCATGTTCAGATCAACCCACTTTACCCATTTATTAGCAGGGTACTCGCGTGATGTGGTGGCGAGTACCATGTGATTAAATTTTTCGACAAACAATTGTTATTTTGTTTTTGACTGCTGAATTTCAGATTTTTGTTTTAGAAGCTTAATTAGATTGTACATTGTGGTTAAATAGTTGTATATTTTGGTGAAAGGGTATTTTTAATAGTGTATTATTGTATGTGTTAAATAGTGTTTTTTTTTTTATAGTTTTATTTGTGCTTTAAATATTTGTAAATTATACTTATTTACTTGTATTTGCTTAAAAATTTATTTTTAGTTTATTCATGTGTGTAAACTTAATTATATTATACTTTGTGGTTAAAAATTGTATTTTTAGATGAAAGGGTGTTTTTAATAGTGTATTAATTGTATTATGTGAGTGTAGTGTGTTTTTAGTTTTATGTGTAATTTAGATATTTGTAAATAATGCTTATAAAATAGTATTTGTTTAAAATTTTATTTATAATGGTCTTAAAATAATAAATAAGATTATAAGTACTATTACTAATATAGATAACACAAAGCATGTTTTTTTTTTCAAATCGTAAACACACAACTCGAAAAAAGTTTTAAACCCGTCGCAATACGCGGGATACGAATAACTTGTTCAAACCATTTCTTTTTGACAATCTCCCCTCAATTAAGAGTGTGGTTGGTAAAAGTAGCTGTGAGTTGTAAGCACGAAAAAACTTCCCTTTCTTTCTCTTCTTTTTTTTTTCCTTCGACTAATTTCAGAAGTCGATCGGAAGTTGACTATTTGACAAAGGGGCGCGTTAGCGACAGCTCCCAGCTCACCGCTCATAGCTTCTTAAAAAAACATTGGAAAAATGAGTATTTCTAAAAGAGAAAAGTACAAAAAGGGGTCAAAATCTTTTTTGGAGTCCCCATTGTGGTCATTTTTAAACTCAATTTCCAAAATGATCATGCGCAACTACTCGACTTCGCAGCTCCACCAAAAAATCGCCATGTGTCCAGTTGCAAGTACACTTTTTTACTTTTCATTGTACCAAAATAACTACCCATATTGCGCAACCGACGGCTACTCAACCTCCTTTTACTCGACTTACATTTATCCACGTGCAAAGTACCTCGGGAAAGAAAAAACTACACATTAAAAAAATAAAAAGAAAGTACAAAAGATCTTTTAACCAAAAGTACACATAAAAATCCAAAATGCATGTGTACTTTTAGTTAAAAGATTTTTTGTACATTTTTTTATTTTTTTAATGTGTACTTTTTTCTTTTCCAAGGTACTTTTGCACGTAGATAAATGTAAGTCGAATAAAAGGAGGTTGAGTAGCCGGCGGTTGCGCAATATGGGTAGTTATTTTGGTACAATGAAAAGTAAAAAAGCGTACTTGCAATTGGACACATGGCGATTTTTGGGTGGAGCTGCGGAGTCGAGTAGTTGCGCATGACCATTTTGGAGATTGAGTTTAAAATGACCACAGTGGGGACTCCAAGAAAGATTTTGGCTCCTTTTTGTACTTCTCTCTTTCTAAAAAATAGCAAAGCTCACCGCTCCTTTGCTAAATGAACAATAAAAATAAAAAAGCGCTTTACTCACCGTTCATCGTTTCAAAAAACTCCAAAAAGCTCGGCGCTAAACATGCCTAACTAAAAAAATAGGCAAAAATGCATATATATCCCTCCCAAAATGAATAATTGCATATATATCCTTTGTACAAGTTTTTTATGCACATAATACAATGGTTTTTATGCATGCTTTGGATATATATGCAATTTTACATTTTCAGGAGGATATATATGCAAAAGCCCCCCAAAAAAAATATAATAAATCTTTATTTGCATCCGTTTGTGATTGACAAAAATATCAATTCCGTTACATAATTTCAAATTTCAAATCCTCCATAAACCCTCCTTCATCATCATCATCACAAAACCGTTACAAAACCATTACCAAACGGTAACATCTCCATTTCAAACCCCCCAAACCCATTCTTTACACACACTTTGATCTTCAACAACAACAACACATCAATCAATGGATGAAAATGAAACCGAAACCCAAAGAATACCATCATTCACAGTAGTTAAAAACGGTTCAATCCTCAAGAACATCATCCTCTTAAACAAATCTTCATCCCAAAATCAAGAAGATGAACAAATCTTGTTAGTTGGTCGTCACCCACATTGTAACATCTCTCTTGGACACCCTAGTATTAGCCGTTACCATCTTCGCATCCACTCGAACCCGCAATCACATTCCATCTCCGTTATCGACTTATCTTCCGGTAAAACTCCACATTCGTACCTTTTTAATTGATTGATTATACACTTTTTTAATTGTTTTGTTGGTTTATTGTAGTTCATGGAACATGGGTTTGTGGAAAGAGGGTTAAGCCTGGGGTTTACGTGAGGTTAAAAGAAGGCGATACGGTGAAGATTGGGGGGTCGAGTCGGGTTTATGAGCTGCATTGGGTCCCTGTGGACGCGCTGAATGAACCATATGATGTTTACGCGATTAAAGAAGGGGAAGAAGGGGCGAATCAGGTTAAAATTTTGTTTACGTTATTTTGTTGTAATGTGTCTGCCAGGTGTTTGATGAAATGTTTGTTCATGTTTTTTTCGTTTGTTTTGGGTGTGTGTAGGATGAGATAGATGATATGTGTTCGTTGGATGATGATATGGAGTGTTTGGAATGGCCGTTTGAGGACAAGGTTCAGGATTCGCCTTTCAAGAAACTGGATCCGTTGATATGTTCTGTGGCGGAGTACTTGAGTTCTTCGGGTGATGATACTGAGGTGGAACACTCAAGTTCGTCTAATGAAGGCAACAAAAATGGTCAAATCTTTAGTGCCGTTTTGGATCAGCCTGAATCTGTTGTCTTGGGGACTGTCTCTGCAGTACACGATTCCAACAGCATGAGTGAACTGAGCAATGAATTGGAGCCGCAAAATGATGGGGTCAATAAGGAAGATCCGGTTTCCGAATTGGTAGTGAACTGCTCAAAGTCTACCTGTGATGATGCCGAGCTAGAACATTTAATTCCACAGGGAACAGGCGATGAGATTGTTGACATATTTGCCCCTGTTTCGGTTCAGTCGCCACTTGTTGTCTCCGAAGGTATGTCTGAAACGGAGGTTTCTGATAGTCTAAACAAATCAGAAGATCAGTTGAATTTGTCGAGGGAAAACGTGAGCAATGAATTTGAGCTTCAAAATCATGGTATCATTAAAGAAGAACCGTTTTCTGTGCTGAACTGCTCAAAATCTCCATGTTATGATACTGAGGAAGAACACTCGAGCCCAAAGGGAACATGCAATATGAATGGTGAGTTGTTCACGGCTGTTTCTATTCAGTCCCCATTTGTTGTCTCAGAAGCTATACCTGAAGCAGAGGTTTTCGACAGCTTAGATAAATCAGAAGATGACTCGAATTGGTTGAGGGACAATATTAGCAATGAATTTGAACAGCTCGGTTATGGGACTATGAAAGAAGATCTGATCTCTGTAGCTGTTTTTGATGCTTTGAATCAGGACATAGCAAGAAGCGATGAAATTGATATCGGAAATGAAATTGAACAAGTAACTGAGCAGGAAATTGACAATTGGTTGAGGGACAATATCAGCAATGAATTTGAACAACTCAGTAATGGAACTGTGAAAGATGATATGGTTTCTGAGGATATTAAAACCTGTGAAAAAGATGCTTCAGATAAAGAGATAGCAAGAAACGATGAGATTGATATGGGCAATGAAAATGAAGCGCTTATTCAGCAGGAAATCGACAATGGTTGTGTAAAGGGAGACGATGATGGGTCTTTTACGCCAAGTAGAGAAGGAGGCAAGGAGGTTAATGTGGGCTGTGTATTTGAAATGAATCAGATAAAAACAACAGATGAATCAGCTTCTGTTATTCTTTTTGATGGTATGGACAACGAGGTAGATATCAGCAATGAATTTGGACAGCTCAGTCATAGTGCTATGAAGGATGATCTGCTTTCTGTGGCTCCTTTTGATGCTGTTAAGACGTATGAAAAGGATGTTGTAAATCAAGACGTAGCTAGAAGCGATGAAATTGAAATGGGCAATCAAAGTGAATCGGTAATTCAGCAGGAAATTGAAAATGGTTCAATCTCTGTGGCCCTTAACGATGATGTAAAAGGAGATGAAGAAGAGCCTTTTGTGGCAGATATGGCAGGAGCCGAGGAGGTGAATTTGGGCTCTGAGTTTGAGCAAATGAATAAGATGAATATAATGGATGAATCAGCTTCTGTGATTCTTTTTGATGGTCTAGACAACGAGGTAGATATGGGTATCAAATTTGAGTTGATTGATGATGAGATAATGAAGAAAAAATCAGTTTTTGAGGCTCTTCCTGATGGAACAGACTCCGATAAAAAACAGACTTTGACTCCGGTATCAAGGGTCAAAGAAGTTTGTATGAATCTGGAGGCAATGATGAATGGGTCAGTTCCGACGAATCTTTTTGACAGTTTAAATGAGAATGAAACTGAGTTATTTACTCCAGACAAGGAGAACAAGAATCCTGAAGCTCGTTCTGGGAAATCTTCGCTAAAAAGATGGAAGAAAGCTGTTAGTCCTATTGTCAACGAGGAAAAAGATATTTTTGGTTTTTCAAAAAGTTTGTTAACGAGTGTAGATGAGAATGAGAAAAATCTAACTAGGGATGAAGGGAAGTTTGTTTCAACTACTCTTAAGCAGAAATCAGTGGATACAACAGATAAGGTTGATCCTTTTGTCTATTGTGATGAAGAAGTATTGTTCTCTTCAGAAAAAGAGACTAAATCGGGACAAGTTGAAATGGAACCAAACTGCAACTCCATCAACTACCCTGAGACTGTTCAGAAGGTCATTGATTCCTCTCAGGTACAGTTTGTTAGTATCATATTCTATTATGTCACCATTGATAATATTAGTATAATTGTTATCTCTTGCATGCACATTTTATAACGTGTTCCAATTAGTTCTGCAATCTAGTTTTTTAAATCAGTCACTGAGAAATGTTTATGATATGAAAATGTAGGATTCCCTTAGAACGGCAAAGAAAAGATGGATCATGATAGTGGATACTAGCACTCTTCTACATGACGAGTCTTTGAAGCATTTAAAACTCCTGAAAGGCCTCAAAGGGACTCGGCTTTTCGTACCCAAAATTGGTAATACTTAAGTCACAGTTTTTGTTAGTTAAGCTGAACATAAATAGTTATTATATAGTAGTCATAACTGTGCTGACGGTTTTCTTTGCTGTTGATTGATTTTAGTAATGAGGGAACTAATGGACCTAAAGAGCCAATATGCTTTCTATAAAAGCAGCACAGTAAAGGCTTCTTTAGCATTGCAATGGATTGATGAATTAACGGTGAATACAAGCTGGTGGATTCACATGGATGATGAAATCCTGCACTCTTCACAAGCAGAAACTGAAGTCCTTCAAAGTGCCCTCCATTTACGTAAAGAAATTACTGACGGGAAGACCATTATTCTTAGCAATGACCTCACACTGAAGACCAAAGCCATGGCAGAAGTATGTATAGTCTTCCACCCGCCAATCACAGCATTTAGTTGCTTCGTTTTATATTTTCTTACAATATTTATACTCATATACACATTTTACAGGGCGTTATGTGTGAAGAAGCTGAAGAATTTCGTAGGAGCCTAGTGAATCCCTTTTCAGAGAGGTTTATGTGGGTTGGGAGCTCGGCTAGAGGACTTACTTGGTCCTGTGTAGATGATGTTGTGAGAAATTACCATGGATGCGGTTTACATGGGTCACACAGGTTGAAGGGTTTAAGGCTACTGGCGCATGGATAACAATTTTCGTTTGGAAAGTTCCTTCACCTGACTAATTAGCTATAAATCCGCTTGTGTCAATCAAATTACTGTAGTACTTTTAAACTGGTAGCATCAATTTCTAATATCAATGCTGTTTGTGCAAATTAAGAAATATATGGTAGCATCAATTTCTAATATCAATGCTGTTTGTGCAAATTAAGAAATATATGGTAGCATCAATTTCTAATATCAATGCTGTTTGTACAAATTAAGAAATATCTGTTTTCTATAATGCTCCAAGACCTTTGCTGGAATTTCACCTCCAAACCTTTCAGCTCTACTTTTTTGAATAACCGGAAATACAGAACCTTTTGTTCTGAGGGAGAAACTACATATTGATTAAAGTTGATTTAATTCATCTCTAACTGCAGGTTTGACCTTCCAAACAGTCAACTAGTCGAATAACTCCATTTTTGTGAAAGCACACATATATGGTTTGATTAGTCCTAATCCGCAGGTTTCAACATAGTTGGCCGGTTTTCGTCTGCACAGATTATAGCAACTTTACACCAACCCATGTTTTCGATTGATCATTTTCAATGTCGTGTAACATCTTTCTCAGCTTTGAATTCAAATACTTTTCGCGATAAGGTAACTTTGAGTCTTTGACCAACAATCTAAAAGGTCTCTTTGTCCCCCAACTTCAACTATAACAGCCATCACCAAGTCAAACATTAATTATTCCATTTTGTGATCTTTGCCTCTTCTTAAAATTATGATATGATTGAAATCTTGTTGAGACTATAACTACTTATAATACCCGTGCACGCACGAGGTTTTGACAAAAAAAATTATTCTGTATTAATGCTGAATATTGTGTCTTTAAAGGCAATTGCATATAATTATATAGTTATAAATTTCGTGCACGCACGAAGTTTACACATAAATCAAATTTATTTTAACATTTTAGTTCAATATATACACATATAAGAATTTGCCTATGAAATTTGTGATATAAGTACAATTAATACTTATGCACGAGTTTTTCATTATGCATTAATATCTATTAAATTTTGTAAAATATTTGTAAAACTTTTGGTAGGTAACTCAAGATTTAATTTTACCTAGCTGATAAAGATGTTGATGTTGTTATTTAAATTTCACTACTGATATTATGTTGTACACATGATGAAAGTTTAATAGCACATAATGAGCGTTAATAGCACATAATTATATTTCCGTTTTCAGTAATTTAGCCGTATTTAAAATGTAAACTCGTATCCACATAAGTTAAACTTTTAAAAATGAAATAAATAAGTCTTTATTGAACGTATATAGTAAAAAAAAATTAATACTTATAATCTTATGCAAATTTATATGTTGTTATATTAAAACAACATATATATTATATTTTTTAAGATATAAAGTATAAATGGTATAAAGTATAACGGGGTATTTGTTTATAATCCAAAGTTATTAAAAAACATAGAGACTTATATAATATTACACTTAAATCTATATAATTTTTTAAAATTCAACCACTAAAGTTTTATTAATTACCTCATCTTTTTTTAAGTTTTTGTTTTCACAAATTTGACACCTATATTTTTATGTGTTTTTTTTATCAACCAAATTTCTTCACCAAATTTATTAAAGTTTGACCAAAATCAATTTATTTTTTACTTTTATTAACCAATCAAATCACACGATTTTGCTTACATGGCGAAATCTAGCTCTCCTATTGGCCCAATTATTTTTTCAATAAGAATGAATTAGAAAAATCATTTCGAAATAATGTAATTCCTTTGTTATATAAAAGATTTACAGTACCTAGCAAAAGCAACTAGAAGTTTCAATTTGAGGACACCTACTTGAGAAAATAGACTTTGAAACGTATAGTGACTTGATCCCTCGCTTAATAGCCCTGTTAACGACTGCCGTTAACTGTTAGCCAAACAAAAAAAAAACTTGTCTGTTCTGCTTTACATAAATTAGCGCAAACATGTTACCAAATCAAGACAACATGGTTTTGTCTTGACATGATCCATCTATCAAGGCCATCACCAGTTGCAATGACAATCTTTGGCCAAAAACAAATCATCTACAAGCTCATTTCAAAAGCCTTATCTTTTGATGTTATAAACTTTTTTTCCCTATAGTGATATGTCTACGATCATAGAACTTTCTTAAACCTCCTATTGTGATAGTTGCCGGGTACAACTTATTGCACTTGAACTTACAGGATTTTTAATGCTTCTTTTGTCCAACAAATAGTACGCGTAACCATTTTTAAATTATCCCATCAGAATTGTCACTTTCTTCTTTTAAAAAGGAGCTTTTCCATGAGAATAATTACATATTAGGTACAATCATACATAGTACTACAAAAAATATGTCAAAATCAGTTAATCAAACATAACTGATGATGACTTTCAACACAATTTGCAATTGGTCCTTGCCACATTACAGCAGTAACTTATGTCCAAAGCTTCACTCTTTGCAATTTACACTTACCTCCAAATGGATCTGGATGACTGGATGTATAACAAGCACAACAACAATAAATACATGCTCCTGGAAGCACAAAACCTCAGAATCATAGAAGAATTTGGCCTCGAACAATTTAAGAATAATCTTACCTCGCCCTCACCCTCCAAACCTCCCTCCCCTCCTTCCTTCTACTTCAAACTCTAGTCGATAACAGAATGAAGTGTGTGATATTTCAAGACCAATATAATGGCAATTCATCATCGAGTTTCGTCTTGCCTCTCGACATCATTATTGATATCTACAGGTTCTGGAAAAATCTCACCCGACAATTTTCTATCATTTGCACCACTTCCCTGAGATTTGTCTCTCCCAGACTGCATTGCGCCACTAATTCCCTCTTTATTCGTTTGGCTATTCGTGCTCCCTGAAAAGCTTTGCCTCCAACTACCAAACAGAGCCGCACTCCAAGCCCTTGTTGATGAGCTGTTTCTTAACCTTTCTGAACTAAAGTCTTCTTCCCTTACGACCCGAAAAGGGTTTTCCAATGCTTTCAAAATATGAGCCATTTGAGGCCGTTTTGCAGGCTTTGGATTTAAGCAAGACTTTGCCACTATGGCTACAGCCCAAACTTCTTCCATCAAATCTTCATCTACAACTAGGGATTGGTCCACAATCTTGGATACCAGTTCCTTATCATAGTTGTTGATACAAGCCAAAGTTTGGTCAAGCCATTCCTTTGATGAGGTATCTACTGGATTGCTGATTCCAAGTTTACCCGTTACGAGCTCAAGTAAAACTTTTCCAAAACAATATACGTCGTATGCACAAATAGGAGGTGCTGATCCTGTTTGTTCCAAAATATAACCAAATACATAAGTTTACACACAGCATATCACAATACTCAGATACAAACAAAATACAGAGGAAGCAGAGTAATACAAATATAAATGATATAAAAATGTTCACGCACCAGAAGGAGGTGGTTCTGAGTTCCTGCATATCCACGAAGAATAAAAATCGTATAAGTAACCATAACAAAGAAGTGTTTTGGTTATTAACGTTTTTGCAAAATAATTTAACACAAACTAATAGGCACGTGAAATTTTCTACATAGCGCTCAGCACTTTAAGCAAGTTAGCATTCCTAGTACTAAAATAAATTAAGCAGTTGTCAAAGATAATGTTCAAAATTCTTGTATGACAAATTGGGTAACAGATTGTTGAATTCAGTTTGGTGTAACATTGCAATTTTTATGGGACAGAAAACAAAATGATTCTTACGATGAAATCCTTAGCAGCCTTGATATAACGTTCTGATTGTTATCCACTCCTTGAGCACAAACATCACTCAAGCTTCCAAGCCGTACATCATATTTATCATCGAGTAGGATACTGCTTGCTTGAATATCTCTGTTATGTTAAAAATAAATAAATTTCCCAAAGTCTCCACAACCAGCAAAAAACTAATGATTTTTTACACTAAACGTATCTAAAATTAGTAATTGACAATAAAGTTTATACAGTATATACCTATGGACAAGAGGAGGATTGCATTCGTGGTGCAAATACGCCAAAGCTTCAGCAGCTCCTATAGCAATTTTTAATCTTGTGATCCAATCCAACGATTGCAAACCATCATCTTCTAAACTGGTAGATCTGTACAAAGAATTCGAGAGATCTCGATTTGGCATGTACTTGTAAACCAAAAGCTTCTCAATCTCATGTTCTAAACAATGTCCTAAAAACGGTACAAATCGTGTGTGGGTACACGTACTAAAAAACTCCACCTCTGTCATGTAACAATCTTTTCTAAAAGAGCGCATATCAATTTTCTTGATAACTACAGAAATTCCATCTTCTAATTTCCCATAAAAGATGTCGCCACTGTGACCATGCTTCAAAAGATTTGTATCACTGAAACCACTAGTAGCTTGCAGCATCTGCTCATATGTAAATGTGTTTGCCAAGCTTAACATATCGACTGTAACATTTTCACCTTTCACATTTACATCTTCTTGAACAGGTTCTACATTTGCACTTCTTTGGCTTACACTTCTTTTGCTACACTTTTTCACCAAAACCAATATGAAAATTATTACAAGGACACCAAGTCCTCCAAAACCCCCTGCCAACACATACTTCAAACGATTGCTGCTCTTTTTAAATACTGGAGGCTGCACTGGAGCTATGGGACCACCGTCATAAGGTATACCGGTCAGAGCATAAAACGTCTGGCAATCAGCCAAACTCCTTTGTCCTGGGAGTCGAAAAAAGCAGTTCATCGATACCGAAGTTCCATTTCTAACTTGACCGTCTGAACCCTGAAGATAGTTGTTGGATAAATCAATCGAATCAATATTTAAAACACTCAAATTCACACTTCCATAGAACATATTGTTTGAGAAGTTAAACATGACACCAGAATCATTCAAAAATGCTGACAGGTCGGGAAGATTGCCAGTTAAGTTGTTACTAGATACATCAAAAACAACTATACTTTGCGGCAAGCTTATCGTCAAGTTACCACTCAAAGCATTATTCCCAACCAACAATCTCTGCAACCTATTCAAACGTCCCAATTCCACTGGCAACGGCCCAGACAACGAATTCAACGAAAGATCAAGCTCAACCAGCTGAGAAAGGCTCCCAAACTGTGCAGGCACAGCAGAAGCAAGACTATTATTAGAAAGGTCCAGCCTCTCCAAACTCAACAACGAACCAAACTCCCCTGGAATAGGCCCAGATAACGAATTCGACGATAAATTAAGAGTCTTTAACCTACCCATACCCGAAAAACCAGGTAAAGACCCTGTCAACAAATTATGCGAAAAATCAACTACAGACAAATTTCGAAGGCCATTTAAAGAATCTGGTATAATCCCAGTAATATTATTATTCCTAAGAACCAAATTCTCAAGCCTACTTAACATCCCAATAGACCCCGGAATCGACCCCAAAACCGCGCTAGAACTTAAATCAAGCACCTGCAGTCCACTAAAACTACCCCCCAACCAATCTGGTATCGACCCAGGTAACCTAAACCCTGATGAATTAAACTTAACCAATAAACTACAATTCCTTAATGACTCAATATCAAACCTAGGATTCATACGCCCCACCCGAGTCCTTTTCAGACCCGTTAAACTAACACCAGTAACCCGACCATTAGTACACTCTATACCAGTCCAGTTTGTACATGGGTCAGTTTTTCTAGGCCAGTTTCTCGCCCGTATGCCCAAAGAAGCTCGAAGATCGAATAACGCAACGCGTTCAACGGGTAAACTCAGCTGAGTCAACACCGAGTTCACCATTAGTAACAACACAAAACATAAAAGAAACAAAACCCTCATTTCTTGTAATATTAATATGTGCACATAGTATGTTTAAACAAAGTTTAAGGAAAGAAAGGAAATCTAAACAAGAACATGTTTTTGTGTGTGTGTGTTTTAATGAAGGGGGGATATGATATTAATGAAGTGTTATGTTTTTCAACAAGAAAGGTAGAAGGATAATAAATATATATATTAAGATTATGGGCAACATGTAGATACAGTAAGTGTTTTTGTGTTTGTGTTTGACTGAGGATAGAATGAAGAAAGTGAAATACTTTTGGTGGTGGTTTTTATTTTATATTTTTTTGTTGTACTTTTTTGTATCTTTGTTTTTGTGTGTCATGAGTGAATGAGTGGTGATGAGTAATCCAATCAATTGTGTATTATGATGAACAAATCCAGCTTTATCTAGTTGTATTTCTTGTGTATTGTAGTAAAACACCAATTGTGTTTTAAAAGTGAAAAATAGTAAATGTTTTTTTGGTTATTTCTTTACGTAGTTATATAAAAAGTATTTTGCTGAAATTTTTGTTACAATGAACAAGCTAGAATTAATAGACTAGATTAGTTTCTATCAATGTATTTCATGAAATTTTCTTTTACTACATGAGAGGCAACTTTCTCCTTTGCATGACTCATGAGTCTTTGAGAATCGAGACTAATGCTAGTGGTGATCACATTTTCACAAAAGCAACCCTGTCATCTCAGCGTTACATCAGTTTTCTCTCTCTACAACTCCACCCAAACCATAACTAGCTAGTGGTGACCACAAATATTTACTCCAACGTTCAAAAAATATAAGAGAATGGTTGCAATTCTTTCGGTTGGTGAGGCAACCACTTTTTTGCAAAATTTGTCATCCAACGCGTCGCACAAGGCTTTGCTTGGGGGGGGGGGGGGGGAGGCTCGTTGCTTTTCTCGGTTATGGTTGCCCACCAACGCCCATTAGCAGTAGTCTGATAAACCTCTACTTAAAACATCACTAATTAGCAAAACCAAAAAAATATCGCAATTTAGATTTATCGAAAAGTGTTAGAGTTTGTGACTCTTTAATGATACTTATATTAAGTGATTCTCAACATTGAACCAAATAACATATCAATATTCTTTTTTATTTTCAACTTTTCAGATTTTTGGTATCACACTATCAGCATTACATCTTTTTTTCGGCTGCGTGCTTCATCCTTACCGTGTGGTTTGAGAGTCTTGTGGCCAGAACATGTTCGGGTTGTTAGCCTTGGATCTCGTCAGATGGATTTACATTTCAAGGATCACATGCAAGATCGTCACACACGAGTTTTTGGTCAACCAAGGGTTAGTTTGTCTTGTTTGATTGGAGTCAGACATGGAACTTTTTTATTATTTTTTATTTTTTTATTTTTAAAATTTTTTTAAATGGGTCACGGGTTATATCAACATTGTTGAACAATGAAACCCCGTAAGGCATTATGTTTATTCATCAATCATTTAATCTCTCGTATAATACTCTCCACACTCCGAGCGGTGAAATCACAAAAGCTCGGAGTGGATTTGAAAACCAAAAGGGGATAGCTTGGCTATAGTTTTTATAGCAAATTGGTTGCAATTCTCCACAAAATATACACAAGAAATGACTCAGAGACCCACCAAAAGACTCAATGACTCACAAAAAAACTTAGAGACCCACAATTTGTAGCACAAAATTGTAACAATTAGTTGCACAAAAATTGTAGCTAATATATTCCTAAAGCATAAATAAGAATCGAAAGCATTAAAGCAATATTAATTTGTTGTTGAAGATCTCCAACAATGGTATCAAATCTTTAAACAACATAAGCAAAATAAAAAACAATCAACAAAAGCAAAAAACAAGTAGCAAAAGCAAAGCAAAGATAAAAAGAAAAAGACTTTAATTTGCCACAATCGGATTTCGGTGGCGCGTGGCAGCGCTTTGAACGTCCGGGTGAGGTGAGATTGGTGGGTTTTGTGCAGAATTGAAAACGAAGAGAAGATACTAACGACGTCTGTTAACTCCAAGCGGTTTGTGAGTTATGAGCAAAACAATATACAATTATAGATTTTAGCCGAAAATGAAGATATGAGATGCTCATGGTAGCCGGAGGCTAGGTCTTCGGAAGGGAGATAGAGTTAACAGGGTGGCATAGAGACAACGACTCATGACGGTCGACTAGGTCTCGGGATCAAACTCACTCAAATACCTTGTTAATGAAACCCCGTAAATCATAATGTTTATTCATCAATTATTTATAAGACAAATTACATAAAACCCTAATGAACTCTAAAACCACGACCGAGTATAGGCTATTTTAATCTATCATCTAATGAACATATCTTTATGTTGTATTATTATTTATACAATTCCTTCGTCGTTCTGCGATTTGAGATATACAACCTTTCGTGTATAAAGTGGATCTTTAAAAACACTCTCACCAAAATCTCATTTTAAGGGAGAAGTAT
This sequence comes from Chrysanthemum seticuspe, assembly GCA_019973895.1. Taxonomy (NCBI): domain Eukaryota; kingdom Viridiplantae; phylum Streptophyta; class Magnoliopsida; order Asterales; family Asteraceae; genus Chrysanthemum; species Chrysanthemum seticuspe. Next base: position 258,352,061 of record BPTQ01000004.1, read on the forward strand.
TTGGGTGTGTTTGATAGGCAACTTTTGAGAGTATTTCAAAGCAATTAACATTTAACATTATTATTAAAAAGCTCGTTTGGTAGAAAGCATATAGCATTTATAAAATTATAAAAAACGCTAATTTCTTTATGCTCTATAAACAAGCAGTTAGCATTTAGCATTTAGCATTACGTTATTTTACATCTTAAAGTTACAGATGCAACTATTTTACCAAACAATTTTATAAATTAAAATGCCGCTATTAACTGCTTACTGCTAACTGCTAACTAGTAGTGTTCGTTTCAAACACACCTTTTGCCTAATAAGTGATGTAAAATTGGTATAGAAACCAATGCATTATTTAATACTTACTTTTTGTAACTTTCTTTTTGTGGTTACTAAACAAGAAGCATAACATGAGCTCATGTGTATTCTCTTATTTACTTGTATTTTTGTTTTATGGGTACGTACAGATTGATCAACTTGAGACTGCAGTGGAATAATAGTTATATAGTTTGTACGCTTGTACTTTCGGATATTGGATTTTGTTGGTAGCAAAACTTTTAAGAATAAACAAGTGTATTTAATATTCATAAATACTGTCAACTTTTAGGAACAATACAAGGACACGAGGTTGTAGTTTATATAAGTTTGTAACATGATTAGTAAATCCCATTTTACATTAGTTAATCTCGTACATTAGTAAGTTAATATACAGTAAAACATGCCTAGAATGATGGTAGGGGAGTACCATGCTAGTTGAAAAACATAAGATTGAGAAGTATTACAATAGTAACGAGATATTTACTTCCTTATTTTGTGAAGGAAAACAAATGAAAAGGAAAGTCACATGTGTAGAAGAGCAATTAGGCAAGTTACACGGTGGTTATGGTCTTCGAGGAAGAGTCCATGATTTAAACATAAATGTCCACTTGCACTTTCATTCGCCATGTTTCCACATTGACAAAAGGACATATTTTGTTGTTTATAAGCTATACTAAGAAGCTAAGACCCGGTCATAGCATGATTTTATTGATGACTAAATAATCGTTTTGACATTTTTCAAAAAGACAAATATATATCATTTGTGTGAAAACAAAGAAAATGTAAACAAGTTTGATAATAATAATTTTCAAAAATACGTTTCCTATTTACATTTACGTTCTACTAGGCGTAAGCGTGTAACCGTACATAATAACGATATTTTATAGCGACATATAGTTATAGTTGAGATATTGTGATTAATTACTGATTAGGTGTTCCGTGTAACGTTTAACAATTGACGTTGACTCGTATTCATCATCTCCTGAGATGACAACAACATCATATCAATTTTACTTTAACAAACTGTGATTGAAATATGGATCGGGATTATGATGAATTTAAAAAAAATTGTAAAAGTTGAATAATTTTAGAAACAACATTAATTTTAGAAGAAAAAAATCTATTTTTAAAACAGTTATTTTTAAAAATGTTTTTATTTGGAAAAGTAACATAAGATTTAAATTTAAATTTTAAAAAATTATTTAAAAATTAACATTACTCATTTTTATATGTTGTAGGGATACATAAGATATATTAAAGTATGTTTATACCCTTAAAAAGGACAATCTTTGACTTCATACTCTTTATAAAATCAATTGGCACCACAATTGAGCTAAGTTTTTCTTATTAAGTTAGTTAATTGAATAAACTGGTTTAAACTTGCAACAATGGTCTTGGTCGACATGTTCTAATTAAAACCATGTGACGTATGTTGATTAGTACATCTTACTTGTGAACGACCATAATTCATATTAAACTAACATATATTGTTAGCAATAATATACTTTCCTTATGGATTGCATCCAGTGGCAGATCGAGGATTCAGAATCGTGTGTGACACGATTTCAGCTCACTTCGCGATTGGTTCTTAGTTTTAACTTTTTGAGGTAATACTAGTTTATTGTGGTTTTAATTCTCGATCCGGGACATTGTTAATATTAAAACGAACTATATATTTTGAGTCATGAACAAAACTAGACCTTAAAGATAACCATAATATTTTTACGATATTATAGTGATCTAAACAAAACCAAACATTTTAAGTATATTGTTTCTAATTTTAACGATTATAAAACAAAGTTACCTTTTGCCTATTTTCTTTGCATGTGTTTTCCTTTGTGCCTCTGCCCATTGCTTTTGCGGTCATGCTTTTGTTCTTGTATGTTTTGCTCGTGAACCCTGCCTTCTTTGCGCTTCCTTTTTTTATTTTATTACTTTTTTATGGGTTTCATGCGGCGTTTATTTTCTATGTTTACGTGTTAGTTGTTCTGCCTATCTGCTATGTTTGCTCAGTTTCTTGGTTGCTTGTTTTTTCTTTTCCTTTTATGGGTTTATTGCGGCGTTTTTTTTTTTAGGTTTTCTATTGTTTTTCTGTATTTCTACTCTGCTTTGTATGCTTGTTTATTTACTTTTGTCTTTTGCTTGCTTTGCGCGCTTTATCTGCTCACTTTTGCACTTACTCTTTTTGAACACTCTCATCGCACACACTTGTCGGAGGTCATCCTGGAAGCAATCTCCTTACTTTCGGGTTTATCCTGAGATAGGAGTAGGATCTGTCTACATGATACCACTTGATGGATCTAAACACACACCTTGTGTTAGTGATACTTTGAGTTATATTAATAAGTACGCGGAATATACTTAGTAATACTTAGAAGATGAATTATATGATGTAATGTAAGTGAGAACAATGTAACACAAAGCTTCAATATTATTAAGAATAATACGAGTGATCTTGCTTATCACTAGGGTTACACCTTGAAGCATACGTACCAAGAACAATGACCTAGGATCTCCTTTTATAGCACAAAGAGTCCTTTACAAGATAAGTATAATGTTAACTATATACAATATACACAAGATCTTTTCTATACTTATCTATACACGAATACATAACAATTATCCTAATAGCAGTGGTAATAATATGTACTAGCAGTGGTAATGTGTTTCCACTGCTAATGCATTCTTCAACAGTGTCTTCCACAAAGCCTATCATTGGTAACTGTTAGTATTATTCCCAACAATTGAGTATGTTGATGTGACAACTGGTAATTTAGGGAGTCTATTTTAGGTAACCGCATTACGTTAAACTAAACCGAGTTTTGCCTTTATCACTATTTTTATAAACCATGACTTGATTTTATATCGTCTATTGGTTTTTACGGATTATTTCATTATTAAATGAGTTATCGTATGAGTTTTAACTCTATTTGGTAGGCACTATTCGATTCGGCACTAGAAAAGCCTAAAACGAGAATTATTGTAACTTTTAGACCGTAACTCGAAAATTGACAAATAAATAGTCAAAACTCGTAGAAAAACGTAAATAACGGTGTTAGAAAGTCGAATGAACGTTGTGGGACAATATATGAGCTCGGGAATGGGTAAACTGGACATTTTACGAAAAATGGCAACCACGGCCCCTCTCCTTTGGTTTGGCCGACCACCCCTCCCCTCCCTCTCTTTTTTTATTTAGTCCCTATCTCCAAGTATATAAACCACCCTCCCTACTTCATTTATCTCATTTGTTTCTCTCACTAAAAACACACATATCACCACTTTCTCTCTGTACACTCTCTCTCCCCCAAATTAACATAAACCCTAGCCACCACCACCACCTTGGCCGCCCCACCTCCGGCCACATTCCGGCCAAATTCCAGCAAATGGTATCTCACCTCCACCACTATCTTATAGATCTTCTTTCCCTCTTTCTATCCATATAAAATACTCCCACAAAAGCCTTCAATAACACCTTCAAATTTAAAGATTAAGATTCGTACTTTTAGGGTTTTCATCTAATATTGCAATTGGTGTTGAATAAGGTAAATGGAACATGTGTAGAGCTTGTTTAAGCTATAAAACCCACGAATGGGTTAATTAGGGTTTCGACCAAATCTTGAAATTTGGGGCTTTTGGGTGTAACATGAAATTAAGTCTAATTAGTGACTAAATAAACAAGTAATTAGTGTTTGGTAAATGTGTGGTGTATCAATTTGATGGGTTTATGCATTTTAGGTTTAGTTTCATCTTTTTGGTTAAGATAGATGATGGGTTTTGTGTGTGGTTATTGATTGGAGCTTGAATGATTGGATTTGGATGTTGTGGAAGTGATTTGGTTGTGTTTGGTTGTGAGATATGGGGTGTACGAGCCACAAAGGGCACGTACGTAGCCCTTGGCTTGCGTACGTGCATGGCCCGGGTCGGGTCGATTTGGTAGCTTGTTGGTTGATGTAGTTAAGGTTTGGATGAGACGCGTGGAGCCGAAAAGCTTCTAGAGCTTGTTTGATTCACGTGGTCTTAACTGTGACCGTGTCATGACCATTAGGGTCATAACATTGGTTTCGGGGTTGATTGATTGGTTGGCGAGATTGTTTTGAGTTGGTTTGAGATTGAATTGCGCTATTATGACTTTTAAATTTGGACTTGATATATATATTGTTGACTTTGAGCTACGTCGGTGTTACTTTGACTTTTTAGTCAATAGTTGACTCCGACAAAGCCGTAACATGGACTTTAGTATAATTTGGACTATTGATTGATTAAAAGCCGAGAAGTTATGACTCGTGCTTGTGGACTCGAAACGAATAACGATATGAAATTAATATTGGAATTTGACGAAATATATATTTATACATGAAAATGCTAATAGAACTATGAAATGTAAATAATAAATGGGCTTTTGTACCAAAAGTATCGATAACAAGACTTATCTTGTTATTTACTATTTTTAAACAAAACTAACGACTAAATTGGAAATGTTTTGTAATGAATAAGTAATTAATGTTTCGAGTACACGTTTATCAATAAATGTCAATTGTAGACATTTAATACTAGTTTAAGTATTTATTTGTTTACGTTGTGTGCATGGGTCACGGATAACCTAGCATTAATAGTGTTGATCCACGTGGGTAGCGGACTTATTAGGTTGACAAATCTAATAAGAGCCCGCTAGGTACGTTGGGTAACCTTATTAATGGGTGAATTATCCTTATGACTCTTTAGGATACGATTGATTTATGGGATAATAAGCGACACGAGTAAATAAATGAGTTTATCGAGTTGACGAATTCGATAAGGTCTACTATTTATTCCGAAACTTATTGGACTATGGAGCTTATTATTTAGAGGTCACATTGTGTCGCATTGAGTTATATTGGTTATTTGAGTGCATTCATAGCATCATATTGAGTCGATACACCCACACGAGGAATACCAAACACTAGGATTAAATGGTGCAACGAGACGTTTTTGGAAATATAGAAATGGAATATATTGGGGTAGATAACGTTGATTTTGAGGAATATATATATATTAAAGTTGGTCTACATTAATAGGTTGTGCCGAGTCGATAGTTGCTGTGCTGTGATACCGTTATCTTCTGCTAGTGTTTATTTGTGCGTTGATTGCTTGAGGTGAGTTTCATATCCCCACTTTTATCTATGTTTTTAACTATATTGGGGTGAGAATCATGCTACTGTTTTTGGACCGTTAAAACTATTTGGATTTGCTTATATGCTTGACTATTTAGATAGATGTGCGGTAGTTGTTGCCTTAGTCTAGGTTTAACCGTGCCTAGCTAAGAATAGACTTCTACATCGACCTAGTCCGGGGTTGGAAATTGTTCTAGATTTTGCCACGACAATGCTGGACTAGAGTCGCGGGGCCTGAGTAATCCCTGGATGCGGGATTTGATTGGAGATCCGGATAGGATCAGTGCGTGAAACAGTATTTATCTATCTAGGTCTTGCATAGCAAATCAACTCTTACAGGTCCACTATGATTTTGTTGAACGTAAACCTATGAACTCACCAGCGTAAGCTGACCTTTTAGCATGATTTCTCAAGTATTTGAAAGATGTTTGGAATACATGATCGGTGGAAGCTTGGCAAGAAGGCGGGGTTCAAGGATCATTTCTGACTCTGATAAACTATGGGGACCTATTTTATTAAACTATATTTTGGGCCTAATATTTATACTTTTGTATTAAATGTTTTGAATAATTAAATTTGGGATTGGTTTTGAATGTTAAATGACTATCTTTTGCTATACTTGTGTGCGATACCAATCCAATAGTAACGCCCCGAAAACTTGATTAAGTCTTCCGTTGTACCGAGATTTGGGGGTGTTACAGATTGGTATCAGAGGTCAAGGTTATAGAGAATTAGGTATTTTATAAACCCTAAACTATAACCACTTTTAAGAAAATATGATCCTCGACCGACGCACGCCCTCTTGCCAAGCCGAAGCTTCTTAATTGATTATGGTATGAACTGCGATTTGAATTATGAGATGATATGTTAAGGGATATTGTGAACTGATTTTGGAAATGAGAGATGATTATTGGTTTTGGAAAATGAGATGTGATTATTGAGATACTACGGTATTGGAATTGAGTAAACGATATATTATGATTTTGAAAATTTTGAACTCGATTGATTTGATATGGGATTATGTGATAGAACTGAACTTATGTGTTTTATTAAAGGCATGTTTTGAGTAATGCGGTACCTCTACTTTTAAAGCTTTCATTATGTGATATGTGTTTTGGTTAAGTTGATGCGCTTATTAAAACTAGTTGTTTCGAACACTTATACCTACCCTATGCCATTGTCACAGACTATGCCTTCACTAGCTTTTGATGTGTCTGAGGAGGTCCTTTCTGTGGCTAGTTCGCCAGCATTGACTCTCATGATGGTTGCGCAGGGTGATCCTTATGAGATTGCCCGTCACACTAGTTCATCATCATCAGATCGTCCTAGCTCATCTAGGCAGCTCACTTTACATCAGGTTTTGGCGCGAGCACAGACTCTTAGGCTTGCTTATAGCACTGCCCGCATGTCCATGAGACCACCATCATCACCTATCCGTTTAGCAGCCCACTCTCTTCTGTCATCACCACCAGCATCACCATGTCTTAGGAGGCCTAGATCTCCTAGTATACCACCTCAGGATTCAGTTGCACAGAGACTCCGACTCATGGACTACCCCCTATGGATGAGGGCGAGGAGGAGCATGAGGTTGAGGAGGAGCATGAGATTGAGGAGCAGTATGTTGATGAGGATGAGAATCCTCAGGAGGAGGATTATGAGGATATCCCAGAAGGGGGTACTCCTCCATTGCAGAGTCCTGCACATTCTCCGGGACCAGGTTCTCCTTTGCCTGAGCCTGAGCCCCCTGGACAGCCTTTAGACATCGACTCACCACCTTACTCACCTTATATAGGTAGCCCGTTAGGATCGGAGATACCACCGAAGATTGTTTCTGAGCCCGAGGAGTATGGTGAGACGGGTCTGATGTGGGAGAGGATTATATCCCAAAATATTAGTCTCAGTAGGTTGTCAGATCGATTAGATGGAGTGACGAGGACTGGTGTAGAGGATTTGAGGGTAGATTTAACTAAGGTAGAGAAGAAGTCGATGGCCTTGAGAGAAGGTCTGTCGGGACTCTATGAGCAGGTTGGGGACCGGCATACAGAGTGCTTGACAGCCTTGGAGGCAGACCAAGCGCTTCAGCGCAAGGTCGATGGTTTGGAGAAGGAGGTCGTGAATCTTAGGAAGGATTGTGACTCTCAGCGTTTAGGGATTTTGTCACTATGGAGAGTGATGGATGATGTTTGGAGATCATTTAGGAGTGCTCGTAATCGTGGCTAGATAGTATTGGATTCATGGTTTTGTACCATCTTGAAACTAAGTAGTACTTGGTTCGAGATGTAGGATTATCCTAGTTGTCTTACTAGTATCATTATTAGGATCGTTTTTGATTTCTTCGTATCCTTCCATGTGTTTCCACTTTTGAAACCTATGAGTTATGGTTATTGGAACATGCATCCTTAGTTATGATTCGGTATTTGATTGTTTCGCTTTGGTATAGCGTCCCAACTCTACTTTTAGAACGTGAATTGGGAACTTATGAAACTGTTCTTCTTGCCTCCAGAATGGCGGCAACAAGACGAAACTCGCTTAGGAACAACCGAGCAGCTCCTGCTGCTGTTGTTTCCCCTGATCGTCGAGGTCGTCGTCCGGCCCCGACCACACCACATGTTGAGAACCCGAACATTGATAACCCAGCCGTAGGGAACCCGAATGTGAACGACCATGCTGAGAATGGTCTTGTTCCACAAAACCCTCCACCTGTGAACCCAACCCACATTGACCAGCTAGTGTCGCAGCGTGTCTCTGAACTGCTAGCTGAGACTAACCTCTCTAACACTTCTAGTGGAACCCCAATGCTAAATCGAACTCGAGGTTGTACCTACAAAGAGTTCCGATTCTGTGGTCCCATTGAGTTTGGAGGAACTGAGGGAGTAGTTTACCTGACTAGGTGGTTGGAGAAAACTGAATCTGTGTTTGCTGTGAGTAACTGTGATGAGAATTGTAAGGTTAAGTATGTAACATTCACCTTGAAAAACGAGGCGTTGACCTGGTGGAACAACTACCATAGATCAGTAGGAACTGATGTAGCCTATAGTATGACTTGGACTCAGTTTAAGACTCTCCTGATTAAGACTTACTATCCTAGGAATGAAGTTAAGAAGTTAGAGAGTGAGTTCTGGAACCATAAGGTTAAGGGTACTGACATGGCGACTTATACTAGTCGTTTCCAAGAGCTATCATTGCTTTGCCCTGAAATGGTTCGCACCGAAGAACTTAAGATTGAAAGGTATACTGATGGATTGCCTTTGGCTACTCGAAATGATGTCATCGCTGCCAAGCCAGTTAATTTGCAAGAGGCAATTACTATGGCTTAGAGTTTGATGGACTCTTATGTGCTAGAAGTAGGAGACAAAGGTAAGAATGATAGGAGTGATAAGAGGAAGAGGAATGAAGTTGCAAAAGGGGATGGGAACAAACAGCAAGAGACAGCCAGAGTGTTCGCCATAGGAAATAGAGGTAGGAAAGATTATGAATGTAGTAAGCCTGTGTGTGGTCGTTGTAACCGAAACCACCATGGACTGTGCCCGAATGTGTGTAAGAAGTGCTCTAAGGTAGGACACTTGGCCAAAGACTGTAGGTCCCGACCACTTGCTGCAGCACAAACTGCACAAGGAGAGGACTGGAAGGCCACTGTCACCTGTTTTGGATGTGGAAAGAAGGGACACTTTAAGAATGAGTGCCGAGAGCCGTGGATGAGAGGAAATCCCGGTAATGTAGGAGGATTTGCCAACCGAGGTGTAGGAGGTAATGCCTTAAACCCTGTGAAGCGTGAGGTTGTGGAAAACCAGGGAAACAATGGTGCCAGGAATCAGCAGAGAGACATGGGAACAACGCGTGTTTACGCTATTGGGAAGGAAGCTGGCGAGGACCCTAACGTAGTTACGAGTACGTTCCTTCTCAATAATCGCTATGCTTCCATACTGTTTGATACTGGTGCGGATATGAGTTTCGTATCCACCAAATTTATGCCATTACTAGGAATCTCCCAAACACCTCTAGGGTTTAGTTACGATGTGGAATTAGCGAATGGGAATAGAGAGAAGATAGACACCGTAGTTCGAGGTTGTACCTTAAGTTTCCTAGACCGCCCGTTTAGTATAGATCTATTGCCAGTGTAAGATATTGGTTTTCACTTACACATCAAACCATAACACAAAGTGGGCGTATAAGTGGAATTCTAGAGAGAGAAAGTTAGAGGTTTAGGGAACTTAGTGAGAGAAATTGAAAGATATTATTATGAGCTCCAACTCTCTACCTTGGGAGGTAGAGAGTATTTATAGTCTTACATAAAACGCCACACAACGGGCTGCGGATCAGGCATACAGTGGGTACAGATCCGTCCGTCCTCCACGGTGTTACTAAACTAAATACTACTTAACATAAAATAACTATGACTACGAGCTTTCTAACGATTACATATACTTGAGGTGACCGATTCTTTAATACCTGGAATTTCTAATTCCTAACAATCTCCCCCTAAGGGAGGTCACCTCAAACATATACTAAAATTACATTGAATACAAACAGATATTACATTAACAATTGTTCTTGCATTCTTGATGTAGTACTTTGCTCCTAAGCTCGTAGTCATTGATTCTTCACATTGCATGTTTGGTTACTCCAGGTGGAGGTCTTTTACTGATCCACCTGATAATAATTTTGAGCCAGCTTTTGAGATCATCAGCTATCAAAAATCTCTGAGATATCCATTGTGGAGTTGGTATTATGTGATGTTGTGACATTCGGACCGACATGTTCACATTCTGGATCATGAAATCTTCTCATCAGAGTAGTGGAAGCTTTAGTTGATTCATGATATTGGCAGCAGCGTAGCAGAAGCATGGAGTGAAAATATCAGAGTCATTGATGCACTAATCATGATTTCTTTTGAGATGAATGTGTTAAGTGAGCATGCGGCTATGGATTGACCGCTTCATTCTGATCAGCTACAAACGTCGGGTGTACCTGTATACAACAGTTAGCAATAAACCGCACGAAAGTGTCTTTGATCACTTTCGTTGAATTGAGGTACATGGCCCACGGTTCCCCGTTGATCAGTACAAGTACTGCCTGTGATCAGGTATAATTCTGAAGAATTTCCTTGACAGGGTTTCGCAGCTGCTCTAGCTGTTCTCAAACCAGAACATCTCAAAGAAGACAACACGGAGTGAGTGAACCAGCGAATAGAAATTCACTGATTGATGAAAAGAGATTTGAAAAACAATCGTGTATTGCTCAATAGAAATTGTTTTTGCAATACAACGAAGGTTTTAGTGAACATCAATTATCAATCATAAAACACCTTTTGATTTGAAATGTCCGTACACGGTCGATTTGCTAAAGAAAAGATTTTTAAGCACAAAGACCGGTTTTTCAAAGGTATCCGTCAATCCATAACCTGAACCAGGATTGATTCAAGAGATTGAATCTCCCCATTGTTTCTGTTCAGTTGTCACATGGTTGATCTATATAATAAATCTCACATGCCACCTACCAGGAGCTTGTTTGATGTTGGCTCCAGAAGGCTTTCCATCTTTATTGTGAATATGTATACACATCACTCAGATGTTCTGGCAATACCACAAGGATAATGCGTAGGACTCAAGATCTAATCTCTCTTTCCACATTGTGTGAAACAGAGAGTCTTCATTGAAAGTGTCCTAATGAGATTTATTGATGATCTCGTGGCTCTATACTCAATATGTGCATATTTGGATCCTGTGCCGGAGACTTGGGAGAGGGTCTCCTTCTTCAATATCAACAATCTCTAAGAGAAAGTCGATAGATAATGTCGGTTCCCCGTGAGAATGAAACAGGCCCTTTTAAGAGGAACTTGAGTGGTTTGGAAAGTTGAAGTGCAGTGCGTCACTGGGTCCATGACGTCTTGTCTTCAATACCGATGTTACCATCAGTAGCATATGAATTGAACCCGGTTTCTGCCCTAAGGTTGAATAAATGGAGGGCTATTTGTTTTCACCCTTTTCTCATTCAATTCTTTTTAATTTTTCAACCCCTTCAGTGCTTACCGAGACTTCATAGCTAGAACCTTGTTGGGTTTATTCCAGTACTAGCTCAGTCTCAGACCGCACTCTTCCCATATCTCATTTTTCTCCTTTTATCATCATACCTAAGAACTCTACACTAACTAGTGGATAGTCCCTGGGTAGATCCTTCCGGTTCTGGTGGATCATGGGAACACATACCTAACCTTATCATCCTTATATCACCGTACATAAAGTAAAGTTGGTCGGTCTATTTGGTATTGTTCATCTGCCATTTGAACCAATTGAAAATCAATCCAGATACTTGTGATATAATATCAAAGCATTTTGTACCTGAATTGTTTTTGATATTTTTAGAACGAGAACTCCCCCTCAACATGTGCATCAAATATTTGAAATCGTTTTGCACATGGAGGCAAGAGAAATAATTAACTTCTTTGAATACCATTTTCTAAAAGATATCAACATCACTTCCCTAATCAAGACAAGTAGATAAAGCATTTTGGGGAAGGATGAGATTTTCTTAATTTTGCTCCCCCTCAATATGTGCCTCGAGATTTGAAAAGAGTTTTACACATACTAGAGGGAACCTGCACATTGAGATAAGTGATCACGTTTCAAATCATAGGTTTAAGATAGATGCTCCCCCTCAACATGTGCATAGAAAATTTGAAATCGTTTGTCACATGTGGAAAGGATAGCATGTACATCCTTATAAAACCATTTACCGAATTATCAGTTTAAATCCAATTTAAATCACACATTCTCCCCCTATCACAATTATCAAATCATTTGAGATTTGTGATCTCTTATAGATTTAAATTGATTTTGAAAGCTTTTAAGGAGAATTGTGACTTGATTATGAAAGCGTTTTAACTGATAAGGATCGGATTTTAAGACTTTAAACTCCATTGATAAAACACGCATGAATATCTTTTGAAAACAATTGAATGCCAAATAACTTTTTAATTTAATTGAAATCATTCTCCCCCTCAATCAATGACATAGGTTGTTGATGGAGAGATTGATATTTTGACTAATAAGTCCAGATGGTTATCAAAAATAGAGACTGAGTTATTTTTCAAACCAGTTAGTTTTCAGCAGATAAATGTTTATAGAATCAGAGCATGGAATTTGAAAACATGGTAAAGCATGGCTCTGTTCTTTCTTTGAAAAGCGGGTTACTGCCTGAAATGACAATAAACCATTTTTTTTTTAAACATTCGAACAACATCTAAAGACCCGTGTCATTCTTTGAATGACATCTCAAAGACCGTAGATATTATCGAATCGAGGAAAACATGACAAAAAGACAATATTTTTGGATTTTTTTTTCAAGGTTTTTCAAATTTTTTATGGATTTTTGAAAGTTTTATAATTTTCTATTTGCTTTTTGAAGAGATATTTACAAGAGATAGATGAGCATAGACCTTTACTCCTCGTCTTCCTCCTGAAGACGTTTGAGTGTTTCAGGTTGAAGGCTTTTCAATCCTAGTCGTGGAAGTATGAACTCAAAACGTTCTCTTGGAAGAGCTTTGGTGAATATGTCTGCTAACTGGTATTCAGACCTCACAAAATAGAGTTCCACCACACCTTTTTCCACTTGCTCCCTGATGAAATGATGTCGAATGTCGATATGCTTTGCTCTTGAGTGTCGAACGTTGTTGCATGAGAGAGCAATAGCACTTTTATTATCACAGTACAGAGGGATTTTGTTGAATTCAAAGCCATAGTCAGATAATTGAGATCTCATCCATAAGATTTGAGCACAACAAGATGACATGGCTATGTATTCAGCCTCTGTGGAGGAAATAGAAGTACTCATTTGCTTCTTTGAAGACCAGCTCACAAGCTTATCACCCAAAAACTGAGCACCTCCAGATGTACTTCGACGAGTATCTTGACACCCTGCATGATCAGCATCTGCATAGGCTGTTAGTGACATACCGGTGTCCTTCGGGTGCCAAAGACCCATATTGATGGTTCCTTGGAGATACCGAAAGACCCGTTTAACCGCTTCAAGGTGCTTTTTAGTAGGCTTAGCCTGGTATCTAGCACACATGCAAACAGCGAACAAGATGTCTGGTCTACTAGCTGTGAGGTACATCAGGGATCCAATCATACTACGATATTTTGTTTGGTCAATCATGATCCCTGAGTGGTCCTCATCTAGTTTGGTTCGATCAATCATGGGAGTGTCAACAGGGTCACTTGAATCAAATCCAAATTTCTTTAAGATCTCAGTTGCATATTTAGATTGATTTATGAAAATGCCTCTGGGACTTTGCGAAATCTGTAATCCCAAGAAAAATGACATTTGTCCCATCATTGACATTTGAAATTTTGAACTCATTTCATTTGAAAAACGATCACATTCCATTGGGTCTATCGAGGCAAAAATAATATCATCAACATAAATTTGAACATGAATTAAATGTTTGCCTGACTTCCTGGTGAACAATGTTGGATCAACTGCTCCTTTGCAAAATCCGGTAGATAGAAGAAACTTTGACAGTGTATCATACCATGCCCTTGGAGCTTGCTTTAAACCGTAAAGAGCCTTCTTCAAACGATAAACGTGAGTAGGATGCTCTTGATTCACAAATCCTTCAGGTTGGCTGACGTAGACGACTTCTTTAAGATCTCCGTTCAGAAATGCCGTCTTTACATCCATCTGATAGACTACCATTTTCTTACTAGCAGCATTAGCCAAAAAGATTCTGATTGCCTCGATTCGAGCAACTGGAGCAAAAGATTCTTCAAAGTCAATACCCTCCTCTTGACGGTATCCTTTAGCAACTAATCGAGCCTTGTTCTTCAACACATCACCATGCTCATCAAGTTTCACTTTGAAGATCCATTTAAGAGCAATAATCATAGCACAGTCTGGAGCAGGTACTAACTCCCATACATCAAGTCGATCAAACTCATGAATTTCATCTTGCATGGCATTGAACCAGCTATCTTCATTCATGGCGGTTTTAACATCTTTTGGTTCGATCTTAGATAGTATGGAGTTGAAGAAGCACCATAAGGCATCGGTTGCGAGTTGTTTCCGTGTTGATACAGGACGAGAGGGATTTCCAATGATGTTGTCTAGTGGATGATCGTGAGTCCATTTTCTAAGGTGTTCATGTGGCAGTTGTTGAGGAACTAAGGTAGCAGAGTCGATGTCTCCTGAAGAAGATGGTTCTGATGATGATTCAGGAGCAAATATGTTTTCAAATGGAGCATCTTCAGGGGTAGCAAAGGGATTAACTTCATCATTGATGCCAGAAACAGTTCCATTATGTACATTTGAAGAATGATGATTTGTTGATGAGACTGAAGGATCAGCAGCAGGTGCATCTTGACTTAAGGATATTGAGACTGAGGGATTGACTTCATTCACAGGAATATGAGCAGCCTCTGTTGTAGGAATCGACACCTCATTAGTACTTGGGTCATAAAGTTCATCAAACATAGGATCAAACAATTTCTTTAAATCATCTTCAGATGGAGGTACATATGGAGTTTCTTGAGAAGAGTTTGGAACAAGGGATGAACCAATGAGACTGTTTTGAAGTGCGGGTCCTGAACTGAATTGTCCAGGAGCCATTTGACCGGACAGCTCATCAAACGTAACGTGAATTGTTTCCATGATATTTCGGGTTCTTTTGTTGTAGATTCGGTATCCCTTTTTATTTGGTGCATACCCTACAAATACTCCAATGTCTGCTTAAGCTCTAATTTTGCCTAAGTCTTGTCCCTCATTAGTTGGATAACACAATGCACCAAACACACGAAGGAAAGAGAGATTAGGTTTTCTGTTATGGACAAGTTCATATGGAGTTTTTCCATGAACAGCGTGAATCAGGGAACGATTTTGTGTGTAGCATGCAGTGGCAATAGCTTCAGCCCAGAGAAACATTGGAACCTTTGAGTAAATCAACATTGTTCTAGCGGCTTCTACAAGAGTTCGATTTCGTCTTTCAACTACACCGTTCTGTTGAGGAGTTCGTGGAACACTTCTTTGATGGCTGATTCCAACGCTTTCATAAAATTCACTGAGTTGTTTGTTGACAAACTCAGTTCCATTGTCTGTTCGGATTATTCAGACTGTTTTGTTAAGTCGAACCTGCAGCTGTTTGATGAGTTTGATGATGATATCATGAGTTTCATCCTTTGTCCTTAAGAACTTGACCCAGGTGAATCTAGAGTAATCATCAACCACAACTAACACATATTTCTTCCCAAAGGTATTCTGCACCCTCATTGGTCCACATAAATCCATATGAATCATATGAAGAACTTCTGTGACAGAGTTAGTAGGTTTGGGTTTATGGGCATACTTCTTGCTTTTTCCCAATTGACATGCTGAACAAAGATGATCCTTTTCATACTTGAGTCTAGGTAAACCTACAACTAAGTCCTTTCTGGAGAGATCATTGATGGTACCGAAGTTCAAGTGATTGAGACGACGATGCCATAACCATGACTTTGTTTTAGAGGCCTTTGACAACAAGCAAATTGGAGAAGACTTCATCATATCTTCGATAGAGATGGTGTATAGATTTGAACCACATGAACCTTTTAAAAGTTCCTTACCATCAAGTTCTCTAACGAAGCAGGTATGTTTTCTGAAGGCTACTTCTAGATCAGAATCGCAGAATTGACCAACAGAGAACAAGTTGTGGCCAAGACCTTCTACATAGTAAACCCTGGAGATAACACTTTTGCCAACAACATAGTCTCCATAACCCATAATAGCACCGAAATGATCATTCCCGAATCTAACTGTCCCGATGAATTTGCTCACGAAGTTCATGAGCCGTGACCGGTCGCCAGTCATATGCTTGGAACAGCCTGAGTCCAGGTACTACAGAACGATTTGAACGATCTGCAGTTGAACACAGACAAGAATGGATAACTGGATAATTGGGATCCCCATGCAAGAATGGGTTCCATTTGGTTAGTAACAATGGTTGGAACACCCACATCAGAGATAGAAGCATTCATATCAGAAATTAAGGCAATGGAATCATTGTGAATAGATCCAGTACTAGTGTCTGTATTAGCCCTGTTCACAGTGTGCTCACTTCTTAAGGGAATAGTTCTACCAGTAGGCCTCCATTTTCTAGTGGGCATTGTCTGATTATTCTTATGACCAACAGGTATCCAATAATAGCCTATCTTACTAAATGTTCTTCCTGTGGGTTTCCACTGTTTTCTAACTTTCTTTCGTTTTTGCCTTTTAGCCTTCTTAGCATGAATTTTAGCATTAACAATATTAATTGGACAATTAACATCATTCGGCAAAACATTAACACCACATTCATGATTAGAAACAGAATTCAAGCAGACATCAATACAAGGTTTGCAAATAGTATCAGAATTCGAATTAATTACAGTACGCCTATGGCTAATACTAGAATTAACACGATTCGTTTTATTCGGTTCAAGCTTAAAGTTCCTAGATTGTTCTTCTACTCTTTTCAGTGCACATTCTTAGCTTGCGAGGTCCTATCATTCCTTGTATTGTCTTGAGACTTTGACCTGCTCCCTTTAATGTCACTGATTACTCCTGTAGAGGGAATGGGAACATTAGTTGGTTTTACTACTCTTTGCATCACCTGTTTAGATGTGCTGGGATCTGAACTACATGCAGGCACACTAAGGTTCACTTTCTTAAAACTAGAAGTGCTGAGATTTGTACTCCTAGAAGGCACACTTGAGTTCTCTTTCTTAGCATTGATAGATCTGGAATCTGAACTGCTTAAAGGCACACTAAGGTTCACATTCAAGACATTGGGCATCGAATGAATATCATACTTGGCATTAGGCATCGAACATGGAATCAAAGGATTAACTCTCTCACCTAAGGACTTTGGGCATATTGTGATCAAGCATTCTAGGATTTCTTGAGATCGTTTGGCATATAAGCATGCATGTCCAATTGCATTATCATGAGGTTTCTCTAACTTATCCTCTTCAACAATCTCACGCAGACATTCTAGGCAATCCTTAAGGGATGAGAAGTATGTTTGAACAGCAAGTTTGTTGTTCCTGAGATGAGGAGGGACATATTTCACAGACAAAGCATATTTATTACAAGAGTGAACCTTTGATACACCATTCTCCCCATTGGTCATTGGCATTTTCCCTTTTACCTGACTCTTCAGATTCTCAATTTCCTTTTGCAATGAAGCTATTTGTTCGTTATTTTTGTTACGAGTGACCTTTATTGATTCAAATAACTCATTGAAATGACGTTTAACCTTTTCATTTTCTTCTAGAAAACTTTTGTTTTCCTTTTGTAATGCATTTACTATGTTTTGAAGATGAAACGTTTGAGAATTCTGAGAATCTAAAGGAGGAGGCATTTGGGAGCCTGTCATATTGTTCGTTTGACCCTTTAATTGAGAGATTTGGGCTTTCAACTTTCTGATCGTGTTGCAA
>BPTQ01000004.1:258378065-258475893 GCA_019973895.1 Chrysanthemum seticuspe
TACATACTACTCGAACTACTATTCCTCTTTTTCTCTAAGCTACGACTATAGTACCGAAGATTGTAACAAGAAGTTCCAGAAGGCTTTCTGTAGATGTTCGACTAGTTAGTGTTGTGGCTTCGTTTCCGTCATACCCTATTACAGTTCTACGAAGAGAGTCCAAGATTTAATTGATACCTTCTGTCTCTTAGTGTTGAGATACTGCTTAAACTTGTGAAGTTCTACTTTGGTCTACTCTCACAGATACTCATGATACACTCTAAAGTATTCGACCACTTACTATACTCCTTGTAGTCTTACTGATACGGATTGTAAGTCGACTTGAGTTTTAAACACTTGTTGTACTTAGGGCTTACCGTGTTCAAACAGTGGAGACACTTCGAGTGATTTCCTAACTTCTTATGTTTGATACTCGTTGAGATACGGAAGGAGGAAGGTTCAGCTGAATGTTAGGCATAGTCATTCTGATGTTCCTCATATCATTCACCAGCTTATGAAATCTCACATAGTACTCATAGACACTCTCATCTGGTTTCATCTTGAAGTGTTCAAATTCGTCATAGAGTTGTGATTCTCTGTCTTCCATAGTTAATTTAGAACCTGAGAGAAGCATCTTGACATTATCCCATACTGCCTTTGCTTCGGTGTTGTGATTGATCAGCTTGTAGATGTCTTTCGGAAGACCTTGAAGAACAATGTTAGAAGCCATGATATCAGCATCGAATCTCTTTTTCTCCTTATCATCAAGCTCATCATACATCTTTGGTCTGTCTATTCCGTAAATCAAAGTTCCATCTTCAGCAATATCAAGTACATCTCTAGTCGTCTCAACTCGATACGGTCCTTCATCAATGGATTTGAGAATGTTGACACCATTTTCCTTTCCAAGACAGTACAATCTGATTCGTTGAGCCCAAGAATCGTAGTCAGTTCTGTCAAGCATGGGTGGACGAGTATCTGAACCAGCTGCTTGAACATCCTCGGCAACAGTGGAGATGATTGTAGAAACGTTGGTAGACATGATGACAAATTAAACGGGATTTTATAACTCTATGATTAAACCGGGAAATAGATTCTTTCACGGGATTTTACTAAATCAAGAGAAAACCGTAAAGAAATCACCCAAGTCGCTAGAAAATTATGCACCAAGTCGCTATCTTCTAATTCGCTATTCCACCAAGTCGCTAAATAGCAACTCGCTAAGCCTCTAGTCGCTAGCAAAATTTTGGCAGCAATTCGCTAAGATACAAGTCGCTAAGGAATCAAGTCGCTAAATAGCAACTCGCTACTTACCAAGTCGCTAACACCAAGTCGCTACCCGTAGTGGAGCATCCACTACTTGTACTGTTAGTCGCTAGGCCTAAGTCGCTAACTCTACTAACTGCAACTCGCTACAAAAATGTAAAGCAAGTCGCTAGCAAGAAAGAAATCCGTAGGTCAAGTCGCTAGCAAGAAAACATCATAAACATCACTTTTCAATCCAAAAACAACCCAACCAAGATGATTCAAGCTTACCAAATGAAAACCTAAACACTTGTGATGATTCTAAACATAAAAGTACTAACAAAATCCAAGCTTTAACACAAGAAATCAACCAAATGATGCACAAACCACTAAACTTTTTCAAACTCAAAAACCACCTAAAAACCACTAGAAATCCAAAGATGTGCAAGATATGATCTAACCATGGCTCTTGATACCAATTGAAAGATATTGGTTTTCACTTACACATCAAACCATAACACAAAGTGGGAGTATAAGTGGAATTCTAGAGAGAGAAAATTAGAGGTTTAGGGAACTTAGTGAGAGAAAGTGAAAGATATTATTATGAGCTCCAACTCTCTACCTTGGGAGGTAGAGAGTATTTATAGTCTTACATAAAACGCCCCACAACGGGCTGTGGATCAGGCATACAGTGGGTACAGACCCGTCCGTCCTCCACGGTGTTACTAAACTAAATACTACTTAACATAAAATAACTATGACTATGAGCTTTCTAACGATTACATATACTTGAGGTGACCGATTCTTTAATACCTGGAATTTCTAATTCCTAACAGCCAGTTACCTTGGGAAGTTTTGACGTCATTATCGGAATGGATTGGTTATCAAAGAACGGTGCACACATCATTTGTGATGAGAAGATTGTGCGTTTACCGTATGGCGGAAAAGTTCTGAGCATACAAGGAGATCGGAGAGACCATGGAAGTCCTTCCTGGTTGAGCATCATCTCTTGTATTAAGGCCCAGAAGTACATCGATAGAGGAGGTTGTCTTTTCTTGGCTCGAATTTCTGAAAAGAAAAGTGAGGAGAAGAGTGAAAGAAACCTTAACGATGTACCCGTCGTTAGAGAATTTCCGGATGTGTTTCCCGACGATCTGCCAGGGATTCCCCCTGTCCGACAAGTGGAATTCCAAATAGAGTTGATACCCTGTGCGGCACCCGTAGCCCGGGCACCCTATCGACTGGCTCCAAGAGAATTGGAGGAACTGTCTAAACAGTTGGCAAAATTGTCAGAGAAGGGATTCATTCGACCAAGATCGTCACCGTGGGGAGCACCAGTGTTGTTTGTGAAGAAGAAGGATGGATCGTTTCGGATGTGTATCGATTATAGGGAATTGAATAAGTTAACAGTGAAGAACCGATATCCGTTACCTAGAATAGATGATCTATTCGACCAACTCCAAGGAGCTAGTGTCTTTTCTAAGATCGATTTACGATCTGGTTATCACCAGCTTAGAGTTCGAGAGGAGGATATCCCTAAGACTGAGTTTAGAACTCGTTATGGACACTATGAATTCCAAGTAATGTCGTTTGGTTTGACCAACGCGCCAGCGATTTTCATGGATCTCATGAACCGAGTGTGTAAGCCATACCTAGATAAGTTTGTGATAGTATTCATAGATGATATCTTGATATACTCTAAGAGTAGTGGGGAGCACGAAGAGCATTTGAGGTTCATTTTGGGATTACTGAGAGAGGAGAAGTTGTATGCCAAATTCTCTAAGTGTGAATTTTGGATTCCGTCCGTGCAATTCTTAGGTCATGTGATAGATAGTCGAGGTGTTCATGTTGACCCAGCTAACATTAAGGCCATTAAGGAATGGGCATCTCCTAAGAACCTATCAGAAATCCGACAGTTTCTAGGGTTAGCATGCTATTATAGGAGATTCATTGAGGGATTTTCCAAAATAGCTAAGCCGCTGACCAAACTCACACAGAAGGATGTTAAGTATGAATGGGGAGAAAAGGAAGAAGAAGCATTCCAACTTCTGAAGGAGAAGTTGTGTAGTGCGCCCATCCTAGCTTTGCCTGAAGGAAGCGAGGATTTTGTCGTGTACTGTGACGCTTCGCATAAAGGCTTAGTTGCTGTTGTGATGCAACGTGAGAAGGTTATTGCTTATGCATCCCGACAACTTAAGAAGCATGAGAAAAACTACACCACCCATGACCTGGAGTTAGGTGCTGTAGTGTTTGCTCTTAGGATCTGGAGACATTACCTGTGTAGAACCAAGTGTGTAGTATTTACTGACCACAAGCGTTTGAAGCATATCTTAGATCAGAAGGAACTGAACATGAGACAACGTCGTTGGTTAGAATTGCTTAGTGATTATGTCTGTGAGATTCATTATCATGCTGGTAAGGATAATGTTGTGGCTGATGCGCTTAGTCGTAAAGAGGACATTCCACCCCTACTCGTTCAACCCTTAGGAATGACCATTGTTTCGCCCTTACCATCTTAAATTTTAGCCGCACAAGCAGAGGCATTGACGGAAGAGAACCGTCCTTATGAGAATCTTCATGGAATGGTGGAAAGTGAAAACGGCTTCTTGAAGCGTTCCGACAGAACATTATGCTTTAGAGACAGAAGCTGGATACCATTTCATGGTGGAATCCGTGAGTTAATTATGCACGAGTCGCATAAATCAAAATACTCTATTCATCCCGGAGCCGATAAGATGTATCAGGATCTTAAGAAACTTTACTGGTGGCCTAATATGAAAGCCGATATAGCTCAGTATGTCAGTTGGTGCCTGACTTGTTCCAAAGTTAAGGCCGACCATCAGAAACCATCAGGACTCTTAGTTCAACCCGAACTCCCGGAATGGAAATGGGAACGAATAACCATGGACTTTATCACTAAATTACCAAGAACAGTTAACGGCAATGACGCTATCTGGGTAATAGTTGATCGTTTAACTAAGTCTGCTCACTTCTTAGCTATTAGTGAAACCGATAGCCTTGATAAGCTTGCTCGATTGTATCTTAAGGAGGTAGTATCGCGTCATAGAGTACCGATATCTATCATTTCCGATAGGGATAGTCGTTTTACATCCCATTTTTGGAAGTCGTTACAGACAGCATTAGGAGCGAATTTGGATATGAATACTGCTTACCATCCACAGACCGATGGTCAAAGCGAGAGAACCATTCAGACTTTAGAAGACATGTTTAGAGCCTGCGTTATTGATTTCGACATGTTTAGAGCCTGCGTTATTGATTTCGGCAAAGGCCGAATTCTCTTACAACAATAGTTATCACTCTAGCATTAAGGCCGCCCCGTTTTTGGCACTGTATGGCCGAAAATGTCGTTCTCCTGTTTGTTGGGCTGAAGTTGGCGAGAGTCAACTTACAGGTCCCGAACTTGTCCTAGAAACCACTGAGAAGATAGTACAGATTCGTAATCGGTTGCAAACCGCTTGTGATAGACAAAAGAGTTATGCCGATAAGAGAAGTAAACCTTTGGAATTTTAGGTTGGAGATCGTGTTATGTTGAAAGTTTCTCCTTGGAAAGGAGTGATTAGTTTTGGGAAGCATGGAAAACTAAATCCCCGATATATTGGTCCCTTTCCAATCCTGAAAAGAATCGGACCGGTAGCATACCGCCTGGAGCTACCATCGGAACTGAGTAGTGTACACAATGTCTTTCATGTTAGTAATCTTAATAAATTTCTTTCGGAGGAAAACATAGTGGTACCTTTAAGAGATATTCGTATTGATGAGAAATTGAATTTTGTTGAGGAACCGATTGAGATTATGGACCGTGAAATCAAAAGGCTGAAGAATAGCCGTATTTTGATTATTAAGGTTCGTTGGAACTCCCGGCATGGACCGGAGTTCACTTGGGAACGTGAGGACGTTTTCCGTAGGAAGTATCCTAAACTTTTCATGACATCAAGAAACTCGGAGTGAAACCCGGGTTGGGTTTCCTCTGAGGCTGGGAGGCTGTGACAACTGGCAATTTAGGGAGTCTATTTTAGGTAACCGCATTACGTTAAACTAAACCGAGTTTTGCCTTTATCACTATTTTTATAAACCGTGACTTGATTTTATATCGTCTATTGGTTTTTACGGATTATTTCATTATTAAATGAGTTATCGTATGAGTTTTAACTCTATTTGGTAGGCACTATTCGATTCGGCACTAGAAAAGCCTAAAACGAGAATTATTGTAACTTTTAGACCGTAACTCGAAAATTGACAAATAAGTAGTCAAAACTCGTAGAAAAACGTAAATAACGATGTTAGAAAGTCGAATGAACGTTGTGGGACACTTGTGGGACAATATATGAGCTCGGGAATGGGTAAACGGGACATTTTACGAAAAATGGCAACCACGACCCCTCTCCTTTGGTTTGGCCGACCACCCCTCCCCTCCCTCTCTTTTATTATTTAGTCCCTATCTCCAAGTATATAAACCACCCTCCCTACTTCATTTATCTCATTTTTTTCTCTCACTAAAAACAAACATATCACCACTTTCTCTCTCTCCCCCAAATTAACATAAACCCTAGCCACCACCACCACCTTGGCCGCCCCACCTCCGGCCACATTCCAGCCAAATTCCGGCAAGTGGTATCTCACCTCCACCACTATCTTATAGATCTTCTTTCCCTCTTTCTATCCATATAAAATACTCCCACAAAAGCCTTCAATAACACCTTCAAATTTAAAGATTAAGATTCGTACTTTTGAGGTTTTCATCTAATATTGCAATTGGTGCTTGAATAAGGTAAATGGAACATATGTAGAGCTTGTTTAAGCTATAAAACCCACGTATGGGTTAATTAGGGTTTCGACCCAATATTGAAATTTGGGGCTTTTGGGTGGAACATGAAATTAAGTCTAATTAGTGACTAAATAAACAAGTAATTAGTGTTTGGTAAATGTGTGGTGTATCAATTTGATGGTTTTATGCATTTTAGGTTTAGTTTCATCTTTTTGGTTAAGATAGATGATGGGTTTTGTGTGTGGTTATTGATTGGAGCTTGAATGATTGGATTTGGATGTTGTGGAAGTGATTTGGTTGTGTTTGGTTGTGAGATATGGGGTGTACGAGCCACAAAGGGCACGTACGTAGCCCTTGGCTTGCGTACGTGCATGACCCGGGTCGGGTCGATTTGGTAGCTTGTTGGTTGATGTCGTTAAGGTTTAGATGAGACGCGTGGAGCCGAAAAGCTTCTAGAGCTTGTTTGGTTCACATGGTCTTAACCGTGACCGTGTCATGACCATTAGGGTCATAACATTGGTTTCGGGTATTTTTGGTTGATTGATTGGTTGGCGAGATTGTTTTGACTTGGTTTGGGATTGAATTGCGCTATTATGACTTTTAAATTTGGATTTGATATATATATATTGTTGACTTTGAGCTACATCGGTGTTACTTTGACTTTTTAGTCAATAGTTGACTCCGACAAAGCCGTAACATGGACTTTAGTATAATTTGGACTATTGATTGATTAAAAGCCGAGAAGTTATGACTCGTGCTTGTGGACTCGAAACGAATAACGATATGAAATTAATATTGGAATTTGACGAAATATATATTTATACATGAAAATGCTAATAGAACTATGAAATGTAAATAATAAATGGGCTTTTGTACCAAAAATATCAATAACAAGACTTATCTTGTTATTTACTATTTTTAAATGGAAACTAACGACTAAATTGGAAATGTTTTGTAATGAATAAGTAATTAATGTTTCGAGTACACGTTTATCAATAAATGTCAATTGTAGACATTTAATACTAGTTTAAGTATTTATTTGTTTACGTTGTGTGCATGGGTCACGGATAACCTAGCATTAATAGTGTTGATCCACGTGGGTAGCGGACTTATTAGGTTGACGAATCTAATAAGAGCCCGCTAGGTACGTTGGATAACCTTATTACTGGGTGAATTATCCTTATGACTTTTTAGGATACGATTGATTTATGGGATAATAAGCGACACAAGTAAATAAATGAGTTTATCGAGTTGACGAATTCGATAAGGTCTACTATTTATTCCGAAACTTATTGGACTATGGAGCTTATTATTTAGAGGTTTCATTGTGTCGCATTGAGTTATATTGGTTGTTTGAGTGCATTCATAGCATCATATTGAGTCGATACACCCACACGAGGAATACCAAACACTAGGATTAAATGGTGCAACGAGACGTTTTTGGAAATAAAGAAATGGAATATATTGGGGTAGATAACGTTGATTTTGAGGAATATATATATATTAAAGTTGGTCTACATTAATAGGTTGTGCCGAGTCAATAGTTGCTGTGCTGTGATACCGTTATCTTCTGCTAGTGTTTATTTGTGCGTTGATTGCTTGATGTGAGTTTCATAGCCCCACTTTTATCTATGTTTTTAACTATATTGGGATGAGAATCATGCTACTGTTTTTGGACCGTTAAAACTATTTGGATTTTCTTATATGCTTGACTGTTTAGATAGATGTGCGGTAGTTGTTGCCTTAGTCTAGGTTTAACCGTGCCTAGCTAAGAATAGACTTCTATATCGACCTAGTCTGGGGTTGGAAATTGTTCTAGATTTTGCCACGACAGTGCTGGACTAAAGTCGTGGGGCCCGAGTAATCCCTGGATGCGGGATATGATTGGAGATCCGGATAGGATCAATGCGTGAAACGGTATTTATCTATCTAGGTCTTGCATAGCAGATCAACTCCTACAGGTCCACTATGATTTTGTTGAACGTAAACCTATGAACTCACCAGCATAAGCTGACCTTTTAGCATGATTTCTCAGGTATTTGAAAGATGTTTGGAATACATGATCGGTGGAAGCTTGGCAAGATGGCGGGGTTCAAGGATCATTTCTGACTATGATAAACTATGGGGACCTATTTTATTAAACTATGTTTTGGGCCTAATATTTATACTTTTGGATTAAATGTTTTGAATAATTAAATTTGGGATTGGTTTTGAATGTTAAATGACTATCTTTTGCTATACTTGTGTGCGATACCAATCCAATAGTAACGCCCCGAAAACTTGATTAAGTCTTCCGTTGTACCGAGATTTGGGGGTGTTACAGTTGTTGTTGTTGTTCATTTCGATTTCTGCTTTGTCATGTATCATAGTGGCATGAGAGTATCGAACTTTGCAAGCTTGAGAACAAGTGATTGCAATGTGAAGTTTCATTTGAAAATGTATTGATATTGGATGAAGAGTTTTGCAGAAAATCGTAAAAGTGATAGAAGTTTTGAAGTGGCAAATTGGGTCTATCTAAAGCTGCAACTTTACAAATAGGTTATTCTGACTCAAAATCCTTATCATAAGCTTTCAACTAAGTATTATGAGCCATTTTCTATTTGTGCTAAGAGCTATAGGTGTTATAACACCATTAACATCAAAAAGTTGTGACACCTCAACATTTTGACTTTTAACACTATGACACCAAAATACCCTCACTCAGAACACCCTTAACACCAACTTTTTGGTACCCACAATTTTTATTTTTTATTTTTTCAAACAAACAAAATTTTCTTTCATTAAATTAAAATACAAATTACAATACGAAAAAAAAAAACATAACAACTAATCGCGGTGCAAGTTATATTTTTTCTTTATTTCTTCTTTTTGCATGTTGAAGAAGTAGCCATTGTCATCCGACAAATCCTTGGTGCTACTCTCGAGAAACTTCATTTCTTTCAATTTCATTATTGTCTGGTCTTTCTCCTTTACCACCTCATATGCCGATTGAGCGGTTTCCTGTTTGTGTCAAAACTCATTTTGCATAACATCCCCAAATTTCAACGGGTTACTTCCCGCGGTGCTCGACGTGGTTTTTGATTTAGCTTTTTTTAGGGACGTGGTTTTCCAGATAGCTCGTCATGTCTGATGAACCGAATTAATGGGCTCGGCAGCGTCCTACTTAGGATGCCTTTTCTAGATTTGCCACGCGTCTTCTTGAGAAAACATTCTTCGACTCTTCACGATATGCGATCATAACATGGTTCATAAAATCAAGCTCGTTTTTCCCACTACGACCCATACCCAAACTTTTGAAATGTTTCCAGATAGCGTTGAACTTTTTGGAATTTTGGTTCAACGTATGCCACTTACTCGTCAACATGTCCTTGTTACGTTTTTGAAAACTAGATTTGTTGAACTCGTGGAGGACCTTGTACCAAAACAAACCGTTGGTTTGGTCACTTCCGAAATTGTTATCCTCGAAAACGGCAACGTAACACACGACTAATAACGTTTCCTCCGACGGTAACCAACGAAAGGAAACCTGTAAGGATTCGGTTTTCGTTTCGGTTGTGGGTTTCGGGTCTTTTGCTCGTTCTGCGTCTCGTTTTCCTTTTCTTTTGGTTTTTTGTTCGTGGGTTTCGTTTGGTGGTTGTTGTTGTGCGGTTTGTGGTTGTGCGGTTTGTGGTGGTGGTTGTTGATAGAATAGTGATGAATTTTATTGTAGATTTTGGAATTGTTGGTTAAGTAATAGTTGTTGATAATGCTATAGTTGTTCGTTTGTGTAAGTCGGCATAGAGTATTGGCTCTCGAACACGGGAACTTAAGAATGTGAAGATATTGAGTTTGCGGATGAAGGTGTCGGAGGCTTTGAAGAAGATGACGAGTTTGGTTGTGACATCCCGATAAGGTTGTTAAAAAATGAATCGTTAGGATATTGAGACATTTTTTTTTGCTTGTTTGTGTGTGAATATAAAAACAGAAATGGAAATAAAGTTTTTGTGTGTAAAAAAGAGTTTATATAATGGTCGTGTTTAGTTTTAAAAAAAAGAAAGAAAAAACCCAACTAGCCGTTTTGGACCGCTGGGGACTCAGGGGTTTGAAAATTCAAATTGTGATTTTTTTTTTTTTTTTCAATGGCCGTTGATGCTTCAACGCAACACCCAACGAAGATTTTTTGTCGAGTCCGGTGTGGTAACGCCGACAACGCCGGTGCCAACTCCGCATAACGCCAGGTTGGGAGTTACCATACCTTGAGCTAATAGGTGGGATAAGTGACTGATGCACGTATGAAGCGCGTTCGGGGTCAAAGGAACTTCCTTTTCGTCGAGCAAGTTTTTCAACACCCTAGGCAGTGAACCTAATCGTTGTAGTGTAGTATTGGATAAGCCTCGGGAATTGATATCGTTCTCTAGGAGAATACGAATGCTAGTAAGAAGTGTACTACGCTAAGGTTGAGGTTGAGAAAGATTCTTTTTTTATCTTTTTTATTTTTTTTAGAAAGCTAAGGGTAAAGTCTAGGGGCTTGGATTTGTGGGGTGGTACTTCTACCGATTACTCTACTATTCTAATTATCTAATACTAAGGGTAGTCTATGTCTTTTTTATGTGTGCTCGTATGATGATTAAAAATGTGCTTACCTAGATACTTGTTAATACAAATAAACCGTAAAAACGTTTATTAATATCTAGCAATCTCTTTGTGTTTTGTTGATAACAAATATAATGTTATCATAAGTAAAACTATAAGGATACATGCTATTTTTGTAAAGCATTTACATATAGTAATTTAATAAAAATTTTTGTAATAATTCATTTGTTGTAATAGTTTATTAGGATGGGTAAAAACCACAATCCATGACCTATACCCATGGAGCATATCCATAACCCATGGAGTTAACCCATACCCATTTGACTAGATGCATTGCATCTATTAGATACATTGTATCTACTTAGATACCCATGGTTCAAACCATAACCCATGACCCATGACCCATAACCCAAAAACCCATGGGCAAAGAGGAGCGTCTCACGGATCCCGGGAGTTATACTAGACGGATCCCTCATGCAAGGGATCCGTGAGATCCGTGCAATAGTGGCAAGAATTTGCTTATAAATAGAGAGCCATTTCTTCATTTTTACTTACGCCTCTTCTTACAAATTCTCTCATACATTCTTACACTCTTCTAACAAAAGATCACTTGATCTAGAGAGTTGTTCTTCTTTCTTCTATTGTGATTCTCATATAGGTCCTTCTCTAAGGCGAGATCAAGAGCATTCTACAAGTCATCTAACCAAGGGGTCCTTGATTGATTTGTTCCTCTACAAGATTTCTGTAGCGAAGATCTTGTATTTCGTATTTCACATATTTGTTGTGTTATAGTAGTGTTGGTTTGGTCTTCCGTGTTACGGATTCGGTATTTAGCTTTGTACTGGAAAAAGGTGTAAGCAACGTTGTGAAGGCTTCTCCGCCAAGTTGAAGGAGTTTGTTGGCATAGTGCTTGAACTCTCGAGTAGGTGACTCGGGGAGTGGAGTAGGGCAAGGAAGGTGTCCTTGTAGCCGAACCACTATAAATCGGTTGTGTCATTTCTATCCTTTACTTTACTTACTTTACTTGCTTTACTCATAGATCTATACTATCTCCTCATTCATACGATTTCACATAACATCGTATCTAAAAGTTTTTGAAACTAACTTAAAATCGATAAAACTATTCAACCCCCCCCTTATAGTTTTCCACAATTGGCATCAAGAGCTAAGTTTATAAAAGTTTTATAGTAAACCGTATTTTAAAAACTTTTCGATCACTATGGGTTCTGAAAATTACAAGGAAGGGCAATCCATGCAACGACCTCCACTACTTGAAACTAATGGTTTTATATATTGGAAAAATAGATTTGAAACGTATATGAAGTCTAAAGATATTGATATTTGGTACATCATTGTTGAAGGTGATTTTGAAGCCACTGCAAAAGATGAAAATGGAAATTTAGTTAACATACCTCATGATAAACTCACCGATGATATTAAGAAAAAGCTTTCCAAAAATAGTGAAGCTAAAATGGTTTTATATAATGCGTTACCCAAAAAGGAATTCGAAAGAATCTAATGCTTAAAACCTCTAAAGAAATTTGGAATTCTTTAGTTGTAACTCATCAACGTAATCAACAAGTGAAAAACAATAAAATAGATTTATTTGTTCAACAATATGAATAATTTTCAATATCAGATGAGGAAACTATAGATCATTCTTTTGCTAACTTTAATACTATAATTACATCTTTACAAGCACTTGATCTTTGGTACATCGTTGTAGTTGTGACGCCGTCGGGCTTCAGCAGGGACATCGTCTAATTCTAGATCTGGGCCGTCTGAGATGAAAAGTCTTAGTGACGCCCTTCCTCTTCAAAGCCTGACGCCGTCAGGTGTATTTTAGCAAAAAGTATACTGAGCCATCAGGTGTATTCTAATTAAATCCGTAGAGAGGGACGTCGTCGCCCTTTATTTGGGACGCCGTCAGCTTCAGTTTTAGCAGCTTGAGTGTCTTCGATCTTGACTTAGCCATTTTCTTCATACATTCACTCCTTTTCGTCCAAATATGCATCATTCCAGCATTTTGCTTCCAAGAGACCTAAAAAGTGAAAAGGAACGAAATTAAGCAGTAACGGATATAAAAGTGCGCAATTAAGGGCTTAAATGACCCCTTAAAAGTGTACGTTTTAAATCCTTATCAGTGACATACAAACTACAATTACCCAGCGACAGTTTGATTCACCCATTATTCCATGTCTCACAGTTGAAACAGTGCAGATGTCTAAGATGGTATGTACCACATGTTGGAAAAGATGGTCAGCTAACTATTCAACCTGTAGGAATAATGGATCAAGTTGAGCAAGCTAAACGATAAAGGTACAACGTATATTTTGGTACAATGGTTTAATGGGAAGACGGAGGAGCTATTTGGGATGTTTATGGCGATGAAATGCACTGAGTTTAATGAAACAGAAAAATGATGTGGAGAAGATCAAATGTGTAACACCCCCAAAACAGCGCAACAGAAGATATTTTCACTGAGGTGTTACTTCATAGCACAAAGTACGAGTTATAGAAAACGAACTCTAAATGAGACGTTTTGAAAGTTTGTCATTCGATTAATTTTAAATATCAAAGTTACAAACGAGAGGTCCTCAGTGTTAAGTTACATAAACATTTTTACAAAATTTTCGAATGATAAAATATGACGCATCCATGTCTTCAAAACATGTTGTATGACTCTAATGCTCAAATCAAAAGTTATGCTATACGAACCTGAGAAAAATACATGCTAAAAGTGTCAACACAAAGGTTGATAAGTTCATAGATTTAATATAAATAACATGAAAACCTTTTAAAGTAAATCCTCATGACAAGTATATGTCAACCTAATCCTGTTACAAATCCCGCCCATACAAAACTTGTAACATCTTAGGTCCACATATAGATTCAGAATTAAGGATAGAAATAGTCAAAGAACTATAGTCAAAATTGAAACATTGGTTGTAATAAGTCTGAAAAGTCTTCTCAAATAAAATTCATGATGTAAGTCAAATGTCAAGTGCGGACCATAAGATTTCAATGACAAAATCTATACATATATATGGGACTACATATGACATGTCACTAATGCTGACAAGGCACTTTAATGTTGACATGACACATCATTTGATGAGGTGGAAATGGTGACGAGGAACAATATCCGTTAACACAATAATAAAAATTGGTATCCAGTGAGGTTCGAACATGGGTTTAGAGGTTTAAACACAAATGTCTCAACCATTGAAGCAATCCACTTTTTGTTGAATAAACTCTTATTTCCAAAGTACTATTCGTTCTTTCAATATACCATCTTCCATCTTATAAACTAAAAATTGATTGCATAAAACTTCAATGTTAGTCAGCCATTATCAAAACCTCCCATTTTCATTCGCCATTTCCTATATCATATCATTCCAACTATCAAAATGCATCATATCATCAAAACAAATATTCACCAAATCAATAACATGTTTATAACTAATTTTTGGGGGTTTGATTTTTTTATTTTCAAAATGATACAGCAAATGATACAACAAATCAATCGGTATTTCAAAACCCTACTATCTATCTATAAATACTGACTACAAACTAAACCCTAAATCACACTTACAATTTGTATTTTGGAACACAAAATTAATCGAAACAAATTGCAAAGGTTTTCAGGCAATAATGGTTCCAAAACGGGTTACCAAAAATCACCCATTACTCCAGATAGCAGTTCCAGAATTGGTTCTAAAATGGGTTACCAGAAATCACCCAATTTCTCAGGTTTGAGTCTTTGTTTTTTCGTATTTTTTTATTCAATTTTATCTTTCAATGTTTAAACTGATTTGTTAATTCATATAATAGGTTTTAGCCTACCCAATGTTGATATTTACTTATTATCCAATATTGATACAATAATTTACTTCAAAAAACAAATTTTGTTATATGTGATAATGTTTTCTACATAATGAAAGTGTATTTGTTAAGTGATATATGGGACTACATATGATTTGTTAAGTGATATGGATGATGGATTAATAAATCTATAAATGTCTTTTGTACTATAAAAATATTTGTATTATGATACCTTATTGATACTTACTTATGATCCAAGGTTTATCTTTATAATATGGCTTACCTAGATATATTTTCAACATTAAAGCCTTTCAAAAGGACCAGGAAATTTCTTTGATCAGCGAAATTGATCCAATGCTCGATAACATTTCCGTTCAAGGGAGATGTATTTCAATAGCTGTTCTATAATTTTATTTTTCAACAACATTATATAATTGAATAGCCTTACATTCAATGTGTTCGCATGATTACGTTGGATCAAGATGGTATGGTACCAAAGCTACTACTGCATTTATATGCTTATATTTATCAAATTTTGTTCAACTGCCATTGATGCTACTACTTGGGTTGGTTTAGCTGCCATTGATGAGTAAATACAGTTTGTTTGCTATCTTTTTATCACATAATAATGTTTGATATTGATGTTTCATATATCAACTTTAACAAGGCGTTATTCGTACCAAACATGTCTCTTGTCACGAAAGTTAGATATAGCTCATCCTTCCCATCAAATGATTCTGCAGTTGATATATCGTGGAAGCTTACACTTCTAAGAAAATGGGAGAACATTATACCTGGGGAAAGAGGTATCATTTACACTTTACTCACTGATTTTGATGACTTGTGCCCATAAGTGTAATTTTTGTAACATAGTTATATGATATGGATTTTAGTGAATATCAATAATGGTGGTGAGTTAGTATCTATTTAGAGCAAAGATCATTATGAAACAAGTATTAAGAGCTGTGAAAAGGTTGAAAAGGAGAAATCTGGCTTCAGTAGCTGCAGCTGAGGCATTGCAAGAGGCTTTTGTAATTGAAGTTGTTTTAGGAAGTTTCAAGTAACCTTACAAATTATTACTAGGCCTATGAATGATTTGATTTATATTTTATCTTTTCAATGCTTAAATAAAAATTTCTAATCAGATTGCTAATAAAATGACTTAATTCAGGCATTGTGTACTCATGCCCATTATTTCCCTGTTGTCTTGGCCTTTGTGTGTTTGGTTTCTTTAGCTAACTAAACCCAACCCCCACAATTTTGGATCCAAAACATTTAGTTTTTTGGTATTGTCCAAAATCATTTTTTTTAACTAATAGTTTGTATTTCAGATACAAATCAAATTAAAAGTATATGCGTAGCAAAATGCACCTATTTTATATCAAATTAAAGTATATGCGTAGCAAACTGCACCTATTTTATATGCTACATAAGAAAGTTTAAGGGTACATATTGGTCAATGTTGTTAACTTGTGATTTTGGAATATAAGCTTACAACTACAAAAAGCATAAGCAATCCCTAAGATAGCTTGGTTACCTAATTGTCACAACTACAAAAAGCATAAGCATGTATAAACAAACCCGTTTTATTACCTAGAGGTGTTTAAGATTAGTTATTTTGAAATGCTTATTTGGCTTTCAAAGATGATTGTTACCTACTTATTTTTAAGTGCTTATATATTTCAAATAAGATAGATTAGTATTGTAGTTTTTAGTAGAGTGTTTGGGTATATTGAAATGAATATAGGGAGTTCATCTAACTATATATATGTGTTGGCTTAGGTGGGTTGATTGTAGTTGTGTTGCGGGGTTAGTTATAATAAGAGATGTAGTTGCCTGAAGCATAAATATGACATCGACTTTTATATTTTACACAAGAAAACAAATAGGAATCTGCAACGTAAATTGAAAATAGAAAATCTATCTTTAAACAAGTTGATATATGCGAAATAAATCATCAAATTTGAATATAATAAATTAGTAAACCCTGGAGACATGTACACATGCCATTAGGTTTCTGATAACTGCTTGTTGGTATGTCATATCATAATAGAGAGATCAGAGATGTGTGTGCTTTGTAAGTAATGCCAAAAGATAATATATGAAACTGATGAAGAAAAGATGAATGTAAATAATTATTTTTATCACCATTAATATAAGTCAAGGGCAAACATTTGTTGCAGGTTGGTTCATTTCTACATAGACCAGTAATTTCACACAGACAACTATATGTAGATGTTTCAAGAGGTAAGATAAAGAAATGCTTGAAGGTTCTTTGGTGTGACAAAGACGGAAACTACACAAACTCCACAACATACGTCGTTTATCTTTTTCGATATATTACACAATTGATTTTACATACATTTTAGAACTTGATATGTATTATCATGAAGCTAACCCGCCCATTCGGGCGGGCTATGAAGCTAGTAAGTGTATATAACCATTATAACGAATACAATGTCATATATAAAAAGTGTTACTATTGCCCTAAGCTCATGACACCGAAGCCTTAACAGTTAGTTATTATATCATCCCAACCAGGTGCTTTGCCAAACACATGTATGACATCAAATGAAATGCATCCATTTTCTGTTGGTGCGACCAATCACGGACGGGGGAGTTTACCCCCAATAGATCTATTAACAACACTCGCGCTTACAACGTAATTAACGGCTCATGATAGTGGGAACTTTTATGGCAAATGTGGTAACTTAGGCAATCAGAAAATGTTTAATGTACTTGTGTCCATATGTAAATACAAGCTAAATATGTAAGTAAAACGAGTAATGTGATTTAATAAACAAGTAAAGTATTTCAGCAAATATTTTCGGGTGTTTCAGTAAAAAATAAAGTGTTTGTAAATGAAACGAGCATATTTTCTCACTCCAAAAATAGTTCAAAACGAGTAAGAGTAAGGCTATGAACTCACCGTAAGCAAGGTGATAAGCGGTGTACCAATAAAGTGATGAATGAGCCGAGAAAGTCTTACGAGCAACCTAAAAATATACGTTGCGTCTTAGGTTCTAAAATGACATTGTAAATATGCAAATAAGATTTATAAAGTTATTATATTAGTTATGCTTTTGTACATAGTGTTTAAAAAGTTTATAAAGTTCAGGGACTAAATTTGACTAGTTATAAAAGTTTTACGAGCCCTAGACTTAGTGTTGTTTGGTTTTTCAGAAATTTATCCAAATTAAATATTTCATTATTCCTAAACCATAAAGTGGTATGATTCGATCCTTACGTCCCCGGAAAGGTTTTTGAGTGAACTAAACAGATTTGTGGGTCCCACTGTCTCAAAACTACATAACCTAAGTGAAATGACCAATTTACCCTCAAGTATACATTCTGATTCTCTAACAGCAACAAAAAGTCTCGGTAAATTTGCGATAACTTAATTTCTATAATTTCGTTTTAACCCATTTTTGTGGTCGCGTTTAAGTTAAAGTGTTAGCTACAACTTTTATGCTTTAAGCAACAGAGGGTTCTATGCAAATTATATAAGATTTATACGTTTGAAATTCATTACTTAGATTTTGACACATTTCACCAAAACATTTCTGTTTTAATCCTCGGGTGTCGTCACGGAATGAGACACCCGGGAAAACGATCGCAAGACATAGATCTATAACCTCATATTTTTACCTAAGGTCTAAAGTCCACTGAGTTTTCTAAATAATTCTGTTTTTACCCCTGATCATAAACAATTTTTGCATTTCAAGTCCTTGTTATGTTTTCTAGTGTTTTAGTCTATGTAAAAAGCATAATTAAGCATAATAAGTATATAAAACATACAAAACATATAGAATATAAATGAAAAGAAAAAGATTAGGTTTGGTTCCTTATAATCTTTGATGAACAAGACAAGACTCATAACAAATTAAGAACACTAAGCCTAAACCACCAATAAACCCAAGCTTCGAAACTCTTTTACCCAATCCTTTTATAACCCTTATCCTTGATCTTTAAAGCCAAGAACACTTGCAAAAATACCTTATGAACCTTTTTAGAAATCGCCAAAAACACCTTGTAAATCTTCCAAAAAGAAACCAAGAATCAAGAACTTAAGCTAGGAACTAAGCTATAACACCTAAACCTTTGCTTCTTGCATCATCTTTTCACCAAATCCAAGCTACAAATGTGTTAAAGTTAATTATTGTGGATTATTTATGGTGAGGATATGAGAGAAAATGAGTGGTTTGCATGCTACAAATGAAGAAAGTGGTATTATGTACATGGTTTTTGAGTTAGTGGAATGTGAAGTGTATAAACCATGTGTAATGTGTAACCGCATCAAGCCACATGGCTTTGCTGAGTCACAAAACCATCCACATGAATGTGGTTAATGGGTTTTGATAATTTTTGTTATAAAAATTGAGCTACAGAGTGTAGTTGGATTCCGGTAATTGCAAACGTAAAGTTTTAAGATGCGGAACGTAAAACCGGGTAGTAATAAAATTCAAAACTGTTAAAACTTGTCATCATAACTTATTTTAGTAGTTTAGATGAGTGGTGAGTTTTACGGAGTGCTTAAACGTTGTTAAAACCTAAAACGTAGTTTAAATACGCGTAAAACGTAAAACGTGCAAGGTTTGCGTAAAAATTAAAAAGTGAAATGTGACTTTTAAAATATGATTGTAAGAAATTAAAGTGCATGAAATGTGTAGATTGAGAATAATCTAGCATCGATTTGAGTTAAATGTACGTTTATCTACGTACGCGATTAAACTAATTTGGTTACTCGTAAAAGTAAGTTTATTTAAAATTAAAAAATTAAGTGGCATAAATAATTAAATAATAACCTCATAAATAAATGAGAGTTATTACAAAATGTGAAATGAAGATCACAATTGTTTGAAGAGAAATGGGATGATACATCTCAAAAAGTCATGTGACAGGTACGTGACTAACTACCATTTGAGTAACAACTTTTGGTAAGAATAGTTGTCATATTTAGACCTGCGATTTACTAATAAACCTACACCATTTATTTTTTGACAAGTGTCATGCACCTTTTCTCTTTCATCATTTCCCATCAATAAAATTTTCAAATGCACCAATCACATTTTTAGGTCTTATTTTAAGTCTAGGTTTTAGGCATACAAATCATTTTTGTTTCAACGTATTAATACTAGAGAAAGAATGCTTTAAGGACATGCTAATGATCCGAACCGTTGTCCATTTCAAAAGTAATTTAACTAATACGAATATACTATAGATTTAAAATCATTTGAGGACAAAAGATTATTTACATACCAAGGGATCAATCTCCACCCTCCATTTTTATTTGATCTAATGGATGAGATTAATCCCAACAATTTAAAAACCCCACTTACATCATTTTTTTTCAAATATTAATATCTTTCAAACCGTTAATCGTTAAGCGAAAAAAATATATCATTGCGACGATCGTTTAATTATCTTTCTATAGATAGGCACTTTGATATATTTTCGACAAAATTTTTTTTTCTCGTATTTTTCACGTTTTTTTTTTAAGTTTTTTCGTTTTTTTACGTTACTGAAATTTGCATTAAAAAATCATATATGATAAAACACTAATTTGAATATCACATGTGATATTAGTGTAATATCATATATGATATGTAATATCACATGTGATATTAGTGTAATATCACATATGATATTACATATCATATATGAATTAACACTAATATCACATGTGATATTCAATTTAGTGTTTTATCATATATGATTTTTTTCATGCAAATTTCAGTAACGTAAAAAAAAGGAAAAAAACAACGAAAAAACGTGAAAAAAACGAAATTTTTTTCTTTTTTCGAAAGTATGTCAAAGTGCCCGTTTATAGAAAGATAATTAAATGCTCGTCGCGATTGTGTAAATATTTTCACTTAACGATCAACGGTTTAAGAGATATTTAAATTATAAAAAATAGGTGAAATAATAAAATGCTTTTAATCTCAGCCATTGATTTCTTTTTAGATGGATGGTGGAGATGAGTCTCTTGGAATGTGAGATAAGTTTTGTATGTAAAATAACTCTCCTCATATACTATATTAGGTGGAAAGAATAATTAAAATTAAAAAAATATATATATTCTTTAACTATACATTTCAAATAAAGAGAAAATTTTATAAATAGATGCATCTACTTTTGTAGATGTATCTGAAATATGTAGTTATAGATTTTTCTCATCTTATTTATTTTAATTTTTATTCTCATTTGATTGATGATAACTATATCTATACTATATAAAATGGAAAAATGGTCAAAGTGGAAAAAGTGAAAAATGTTTGAAAGTTGAATGTTGAAAACATGGTCAATGGAGAGAGAAATAAATAATATAATTAATACTCTTATTAAAACACCCCATTACTTAAAAGTACAATAATTTATTCGCATTGTACATCCAATTAAAAGCACATCTACCAAATTAAAAACAACCAATTGAAACCGATACCGGGTTGACCCGTTGAAACCGATACCGGGTTGACCTGTTGAAACCGATACCGGGTTGACCCGGGACGCTTCAAACCCGGCGGGCTGACCCGGTTTAATTTGACATTTTTTCGACCCAACCTATCGGTTTGACTCGGTTTAAATCGGCCTGTTTTTTTATCGGAATGGTTCAACCAGTTGAACCACCCGGGTGAAATCGGGTTTCAAATTTGACAAAATTATATGAGAAATGATGAAGTAGTTGTGGAACCCGTGACAATTTTTTTGAAAGGAGAGACCAAGTAATTGTAGTTTTTGGTTTATTTTACTTTGACACATGTAATTTGTCATTTGTATAATGTTATTTTAAAAAATGTTGCTCTTGGACCATTTAAGGGACTAGCATATATGAATCGTCGTTTAAAAGTTAATATATATTGTATAGCCATTTGTCCAGTGTATCAATAATGTTATGTAAGTTTATTAAAATCACTAAAAATAAATAGTATTGTTATCTTTTTAGCGACAATTATTTGTACCTCAAACAAATAGCTTTGAACAATGCATAAATATCTATACAAATTGATAGTACAAAATAATCTTATATGGTGATATCCAATTTGCAAAGTTACAATTTTAAAAGCCACACACCAAATGATAAACGTTACACATGTAAAAAAAATATTTATCACTGCCTAAATTACTGACAAAACAAGAAAAAGCGGTCACACATGTTGGCTATACCTCTAAACTACAATATAATATTGCCAACTACATAATACCGTTGCTTTTTGTAATGCTTGAATCTATTGTTACTAAAAATCTTAATAACTTAAAACAATTCTATTAGAAAATATACTCACACACTTAGATCGACTCCACATAATTTTTTAAAAAACTATATATTTATGCTGCTATGCAATCACGCATCAGAATTGTAGTTATTCGAAAACGATTCTCTAATGCTACAAATACAGTTTGTTGAAAGAAACTTATGGGTCGTTGGAACTTTGCAGAAAACTAGACATCGCTGCCGCTAGGCGCGAGTACTCGTCTAGTATATATATATGATTGGTCAAACTGAAGAATGTTAAACCATATATTTATTTTGAATTTTTTTGCGACCAATTACCAAATATAGGGCTCGCGAAGCAAATCTTACATAGTTTAGGACTTTTAAGCGATGTTTTTTTATTTTGTTATTTTTTATTTTAATTTTATTTATTTTTCATTCGATTGACCATTTCAAATATTTTAAAGTATGATGTCAATTTGTCAACTGTTTGGAGTATATATATCCTAACATCAACAACTTGCAATAATGGAAATAAAGTTTGACATAACTACTTAACTAGTATGTTCACGTGGATTTTTAACATTATTTGGTAAGGTGTTTACAGGATAGTTTTGTTTGGTTCAGTTTGATATTTAAACTATTTATTGCGGGATGGGTAATTCTATTTTACTACCAAAAACCAAATCATAGTAGGTAGGTAACCGGATTGCGGGTACTTAAAATGAACGGTGATCAACGATTCGGGTCGCGGTTTACCATTTTAAACAAATTATCGAACCAAATAAACAATAGTAATATAATATAGAGTAAAGTCTAAAATACATCATTGTGGTTTGTCACATGTCTCGCTTTACATCCATAAACTTTTTTTGGCACAAAACCATCCCTCCGTTAGTAAAGTTGGCACAAAATCATCCCCCTGTTAGTAAAGTCAGTTAATGAGGACTAATGGTGCAAATTATTTCTCCGTTATCTCCTAACGAAAGAGAGAATATTTACATCGTCAGTACTAAGGACTAACGACACAAATTTTTTTTGGAAAATAAATTAAAAGGGGGACAATAAGGATGTGGTGGGTGATGGAAGTGGTGGTTGTGGTGGGTGGCGGCGGTGGAGGTGGGTGGTGGCAGCAGTGGTGGTGGTGGGTGGTGTTTTGTGAGGGGTGGCAGCGGTAGAGGTGGGTGGTGGTGGCGTTGGGTGGTGGTGGGTGGCGGTGATGGTAGTGGTGGGTGGAGGTGATGGTGGTGGTTGTGTTGGGTGGCGGCGATGGAGGTGGGTGGTGGTGGCGGTGGGTGGTGGTGGCGGTGGGTGGTGGTGATGGCAGTGGTGGCGATGGCGGTGGTGGTTATGGTGGGTGGCGGCGGTGGAGGTGGGTGGTGGTGGCGTTGGATGGTGGTGGGTGGCGGTGATGATGGTGGTGGACCCCTTTTAATTTATTTTCTAAAAAATTTTGCACCGTTAGTCCTTAGGACTAACGATGCAAATTATTTTCGAAAATAAATTGTACCGTTACTCCTAAGGAATGACGATGCAAATATTTTCTTTTCCCCGTTAGGAGATAACGTAGAAATAATATACACCGTTAGTCCTCATTGACTGACGTTACTAACAGAGGGATGGTTTTGTGCCAACTTTAGGAGGGATGATTTTGTGCCAAAAAAAGTTTAAGGATGTAAAGCGAGACACTGGATAGACCACATGAATGTATTTTGAACTTTACTCTATAATATAAGGTAAATGTAAGATATATATTTTTTTAAAACTTAACTAACACTGAAAAGACTAAAGTTATAATAAAGTTATTCTGCCACAATAAAAAACATTAAAATCATCATATATATATATATATATATATATATATATATATATATATATATATATATATATATATATATATATATATATATAGAATCTAGATCAAATAAGATCATACTTAAAGTTGTTAAAATGAGATCGAACTAAAATTTGACAAGAGATACTCTCCTTACAATAAAAATAATTTTTTTATTTAATATTATTTGATCTAAAATTTGATCTCACATTAACCCTCCCCTATATAGAATCTAGATCAAGAGATACTCTCCTTAAAAAAATATTATTTAACATAAAATTTATGAAGATCTTCATAGGTTGTAAAGTTAATATAAGGTAAAAATAATGAAAATGAGTAAAACTTGTATTTATTTGAAAATTTATGTCTGTTAACGTAATTTTACAATAATAAAATTTAACCGCAACTAATTCACGAAAAACTTCTATAAAATTTCAACTTTCAAGTTATAATATAAGTTTCAACTCAGTTTTAGCTCCAACATCAATTAATTTTGCCAATATCGATAGTTTTTATTATGCTTTAGAAGAAATGATGCCTACATTACAATGTAAAAACTTGCCTACATTTTTTTTATAAAAAATTTAAAAAAATTACAGTTCAGTCCCTCTCTTATAATTTATTGACAACAAGTTTTTCTATAAGTGTCATTTGGAACGT
The DNA here is from genome assembly GCA_019973895.1 of Chrysanthemum seticuspe. NCBI lineage: Eukaryota > Viridiplantae > Streptophyta > Magnoliopsida > Asterales > Asteraceae > Chrysanthemum > Chrysanthemum seticuspe. The sequence goes on from BPTQ01000004.1 coordinate 258,402,180, forward strand.
CCTACAATTAGGCTATAAGGCTTGTTAATAGCAACAAAATTAAAAGTTTGTACTGATTATATCCAACTGTTAGAACAAAGATATTATAGCTCCGAATCCATGGAAGTTTAAGTAAAACAAAGAACAAAAGTATTTAAGATAAAGATAAAATGATAAACTTTTCAAAGTATAATTCTTATTTCAATAAATCTAAGAATTACAAAGTGTCTTGCGAATAAATACTTAATTGAATGATAATAAGGTGTCACTTTGTGATCAAGTAAACTCAAACAAAGGTAAGAGTTTACTAGTGAACTCTGGGTCTCTGATTGGATCAGTGACTATAACGAGGGTAAATGTTCTTCTTAAATAATACAATAAATATGGAAGAGTTAACATTTACTCTGACCAACATCCCTTTTATATAAGAGACAAACGGGGATGTCACGTGAGAGTTGATGAAACGTGTCAAACATTTACTGGTGAAGTACATCTTCCATTAAATACTTCTATTCTTGGAAACACAACAATCTTACTTTTGAGGTAGAATGATGACAATTATTCCTCCATTTTTATCAACACACACTTGTATTTGACTTTTTTCGAGGATATACTTTATCCTGCTCATTAAAGTCCAGCCTAAATATCTAAGAGATATTTTGAGCTAAGCTCCATTAGTTGGATCAAATAGTTGATAGGATCATTAAGACATTGTCTATCCCTAATGAACATTTATCCTTCAGCTTCTAGTTATTATGCATAATAGTTGTCTTTGACTCCTTGACTCCCATCAGCTAGAGATTATGTCGTCAAGTTGTCTTTAACTACTTAACGATGTCTCTGATGTGAACCTTGCTAAGGTTGCTCACTAATTTCTTTATCAGCGAGACTTCTTATACCTAGAATAATTTATGTTTAAATCTAGTAAAAAATTATTGTGTTAACCGTTATTCTAGATAAGTTCAATAGTTGTCATTAGTGGATAACCACAAAGTTATTAGCTGTATAATTATGTTGATTAGTGTAACATATTGGATTTCATAAACACATCAAAACATATTAAATATAGGCGTATGGGTTAAGTTTTAGAGAGAGGAAGTAGAGAGAGTTGGGAACTTGATGAAACAAAGAAAAATGGTATTGAAGCTCCAACCCTCTATCTTGGGAGGTAGAGGGTATTTATAGTTTCTTACAAGACATGCCTCCTACGGGTTGTGGATCAGGCATACAGTGGGTAAAGACCCGTCCGTCCTCCACGGTGTTACTTACCAAACTACTTACTAACATTACATGACTACGACTACGAGCTTTCTAACGAATACATATACTTGAGGTGACCGACTCTTTAACTACCGGATTTTCTAAATCCTAACAATCTCCCCCTAAGGGAGGTCACATCAGTTTACGTTGAATACAAACAGATATTACATTTTGATTGTTCTTAGATTCTTGATTAAGTTCTTTGCTCTGTAGTCCGTAGTCTTTGATTCTTCATGTTACGCATGTTTTGTTTACTCAAGTGGAGGTCTTTAACTGATCCACGTGATGATGAGTGTTGAGCCAGCTTTGAGATCATCAGGCACCATAAATCTCTGACTCATCCTTTGTAGCATTGCCATCATGTGACTTTGTGACTTTGGGACCGACATACTCACATTCTGGATCATGATATCTTCTCATCAGAGTTGCGGAAGCTTTTGTTGATTCATGATATTTGCAGCAGCGTAGCAGAAGCATGGAGCGAAAACATCAGAGTCACTTGATGAAGATATGCTTTTATCATGATTTCTTCGAAATGAACGTGATGTGTGAGCATGTGGTTATGGAATGACTTATCAATTCTGATCAGCTGCAACCGTCGAGTTTCCCTGCATACAACAGTTAGCAATAAAGCGCACGAGAGTGTCTTTGATCACTTTCGTTGAATTGAGGTACACGGCCCACGGTTCCTCGTTAATCAGTATAAGTACTGCATGTGATCAGGTAAAATTCCGAAGAATCTCCTTGACAGGGTTTCGCAGCTGCTCTAGCTGTTCTCAAACCGGAACGTCTCAAAGAAGACAACACGGAGTGAGTGAACCAACGAATTGAGAATCACTGATTGACGAAAAGTGATTTGAAAAACAATCGTGTATTGCTTAGTATAAAGCGTTTTGCAATACAACGAAGGTTTTAAGAGAAATCAATTATCAATCATAAATACCTTTTATTTTGAAATAGTAATACACAGTCGATGTGCTAGAGAAAAGAATTTTTAAGCACAGCGACCGGTTTTGCAAAGATATCCGTCAATCCATTTCCTGGACCAAGGTTGATTCAATATTGAATCGCCCCATCGTTTCAATCCAGTTGTCACAAGTTTGATCTATTGGATAGATCTCACATGTCACCTACCAAGAGCTTGTTTGATGTTGGCTCTAGAAGGTTTTCCATCTTCATTGTGAATATTTTTCATATCACTCGTATGTTCTGGCAATACCACAAGGATAATGCGTAGGACTCTTAAGATATATTCTCACTTTCCACATTGTGTGAAACAGTGAGTCTTCATAGATTGTGTCCTAATGAGATTTATTGATGATCTCGTGGCTCTAGACTCAATAGTGCACATTTGGTTCCTATGCCGGAGACTAGAGAGAGGGTCTCCTTCTTCAATATCAACAATCTCTAAGAGAAAGTCGATAGATAATGTAGGTTCCCCGTGAGAATGAAACAAGTCCTTTTAAGAGGAACTTGAGTAGCTTGGGAAGTTAGGTTCAGTGCGTCACTGGGTCCATGACGTCTTGTCTTCAATACCAGTGTTACCTTAGTAGACACCAGTAGCATATGTATTGAACCTGATTTCTGCCCTAAGGTTAAATTAATGGAGGGTTATTTCTTTTCACCCTTTTCTCATTCATTTATTTTTCATTCTTCAACCCCTTCAGTGCTTACCGAGATTTCATAACTAGAACCTTATTGGGTTTATTCCAGTTCTAGCTCTATCTTAGTCCGCACTCTTCCCATTTCTCACTTTTCTCCTTTTTTCAACATACCTAAGGACTTCTACACTATCTAGTGGATTGTCCCTGGGTAGATCCCTCCGGCTCTGGCGGGATCGTGGGAACGAATACCTAACCTAACCATCCTTATATCTCCATGCATAAAGTAAATTTGGTCGGACCTTTAGGTCTTGTTCTTCTACCAATGAAACCAATTGAAAACCATTTGAAAATCAATCCAGGTATTTGTGATACATAATAAAAGCATTTTGTACCTGAATTGTTTTTGATATTTCACAAAAGCTCCCCCTCAACATGTGCTTCAAGTATTAGAAATTGTTTTAGCACATGGAGGCAAGAGGACTTTGAAATCTTAGATTAAGGATGAAAGATCCAATCTTTTGATTAACATTTTCTAAAATGATCATCATCACTTCCCGATCCTATCGAGTATTTTAAGTATTTGAATTAAATATTTTGGGAAGGATGAGGTTTTCTTATGATTGCTCCCCCTTAATATGTGCATCGAGATTCAAGAGTGTTTTACACATATTAGAGGGAACTTGCACTTAGAGACAATTCAATCACGTTTCAATTCTTTTTGGTTTAAGATAAATGCTCCCCCTTAACATGTGCATGGAAATTTGAAATCGTTTGGCACATGTAGGGAGGAGAGCTTGATATTATATTTCTAAACCACTTATCAAATTATTAGCTTATATCCAATTTAAATCACAAATTCTCCCCCGTTCACAATTTTTAAATCCTTTGAGATTTGTGATCTCTATTGATTTAAATTAATTTTGAAAACTTTTGAGGAGAATTGTGACTTGCTTTTTGAAAAATATTTTAACTGATAAGGATCAGATTTTGAGACTTTTAAACACCAAAGATTAAACATGCTTAAGTATCTTTTGAAAACACAATCTTAGACAAGGTCTGGATCCAATTGATCAAAAACATTGTTCATTTTGATTATACTAAGTTAGACCTTGCTCGATTACGTGCCAATTGTTTGAAAGATAACTTTTTGATTTGATAGAAATCATTCTCCCCCTCAATCAATGACATAAGTTGTTGATTGAGCGTGAGATTTTGTCAACTGATAAGTCCAAATGATTTACAGATATTCCGAGTTATTTTCAGAGCAATTTTGTTTTCATAAGATGACAAATATTTTTCAGAAGAATGTTCTTAGAAGGAAAAATATTTGTTAAGACACAATAGTCTTATAGAATCAGAGCAAGATGTTTCAAATATTTATATTAAGCATGGCTCTGTTCTTTCTTTTAAAACGGGTTACTGTCTGAAATGACAATAAACCACCATTTTTCTCCATCTCATTTTTTTTGGTACATTCGAACTTCATCTAAAGACCCGTGCCATTCTTTGAATGACAAATCAAAGTCCGTAGATGAAATCGAACCAGGAAAAACATAACAAAATGACAATAATTTTGAAAATTTTCAAGATTTTCTAATTTTTTTGGATGTTTGAAAATTTTATGTTTTTCTCTTTTCTTTTTGTTGGTTTTATAATTTTGTATTTTTATTTATAAGAAGATATGTACAGAGATGGATGAAGAAAAGCCTTTACTCCTCGTCTTCCTCTTGAAGACGTTTGAGTGTTTCCGGTCATAGACTCTTTAGACAAGTCGTGGGAGGATAAACTCAAAACGTTCTCTAGGAAGAGCTTTGGTGAAGATGTATGCTAACTGGTATTTAGTCCTCACAAAATAAAGTTCCACCACACCGTTTTCCACTTGCTCCCTGATGAAATGATATCGAATGTCGATGTGCTTTGCTCTTGAGTGTTGTACGTTGTTGCATGAGAGAGCAATGACACTTTTGTTATCACAATATAGAGGGATTTTGTTGAATTCAAAGCCATAGTCAGATAATTGGGATCTCATCCTTAGGATTTGAGCACAACAAGATGAAATGGCTATGTATTCAGCCTCTGTAAAGGATATATAAGTACTCATTTGTTTCTTAGAAGACCAGCTCACAAGCTTATCACCCAAAAACTGAGCACCTCCTGACGTGCTTCGACGTTTATCTTGACATCCTGCATGATCAGCATCTACATAGGCTGTTAGTGACAGACCGGTGTCCTTCGGGTACCAAAGTCCCATATTGATGGTTCCTTGGAGATACTAAAAGACCCGTTTAACCGCTTCAAGGTGCTTTTTGGTAGGCTTAGCCTGGTATCTAGCACACATGCATACAACGAACATAAGATGTATGCTAACTGATATTCAGTCTTCACAAAATATAGTTCTACCACACCATTTTTCACTTGCTCCCTGATGAAGTGATGTCGAATGTCGATATGCTTTGCTCTTGAGTATTGAACGTTGTTGCATGAGAGAGCAATGGCACTCTTGTTATCACAATACAAAGGGATTTTGTTGAATTCGAAGCTATAGTCAGATAATTGGGATCTCATCCATAGGATTTGAGCACAACAAGATGGCATGGCTATGTATTCTGCCTCTGTAGAGTATATTGAGGTACTCATTTGTTTCTTTGAAGACCAGCTCATAAGTTTATCACCCAAAAACTGAGCACCTTCTGACGTGCTTCGATGTGTATCTTGACACCCTGCATGGTCAGCATCTGCATAGGCTGTTAGTGACATACCGGTGTCCTTCGGGTACCAAAGTCCCATGTTGATGGTTCCTTGAAGATACCAAAAGACCCGTTTAACCGCTTCAAGGTGCTTTTTGGTAGGCTTAGCCTGGTATCTAGCACACATGCATACAACGAACAGAATGTCTGGTCTACTGGTAGTATGGTACATCAGGGACCCAATCATACTACGATATTTAGTTTGGTCAACCATGATCCCTGAGTGGTGCTCATCCAGTTTAGTACGCTCCACCATGGGAGTGTCAACAGGGTCACAAGAATCAAATCCAAATTTCTTTAAGATTTTATTAGCATATTTAGATTGATTGATAAAAATGCCTCCGGGACTTTGTGAAATTTGTAATCCCAAGAAAAATGACATTTGTCCCATCATTGACATTTGAAATTTAGAGCCCATCTCCTTAGAAAAACGATCACATTCATTGGGGTCGGTCGAGGCAAAAATAATATCATCAACATAGATTTGAACATGAATTAAGTGTTTGCCTGACTTTCTGGTGAACAATGTCGGATCAACTGCTCCTTTGCTGAATCCATTAGATACAACAAAATTCGATAGCATGTCGTACCATGCCCTTGGAGCTTGCTTCAAACCGTAAAGGGCCTTCTTCAAGCGATAGACATGAGTAGGATGCTCTGGATTCACAAAACCTTCAGGTTGGCTGACGTATACTACTTCTTTCAGATCTCCATTAAGAAAAGCAGTCTTTACATCCATCTGATAGACTACCATGTTCTTACTGGCAGCGTTAGCCAGGAAGATTCTGATTGCCTCGATACGTGCAACTGGAGCAAATGATTCTTCAAAGTCAATGCCCTCCTCTTGACGGTATCCTTTTGCAACCAGTCGAGCCTTGTTCTTTAGCACATCACCATGCTCATCAAGTTTTACTTTGAAGATCCATTTTAGAGCAATGATCATAGCACAGTCAGGAGCAGGTACTAATTCTCATACATCTAGTCGATCGAACTCATGAATTTCATCTTGCATGGCATTGAACCAGCTGTCTTCAGTCATGGCTGTTTTAACATCTTTTGGTTCGACCTTAGATAGTACGGAGTTGAAGAAGCACCACAAGGCATCAGTTGCAAGTTGTTTACGAGTGGATACTGGACGAGAAGGGTTTCCAATGATGTTGTCCAATGGACAGTCATGTGTCCATTTTCTAAGGTGTTCGTGTGGTTGTTGTTGACGGACTGAAGTAGCAGAGTTTGGATCTCCTGATGAAGATGGTTCTGAAGTTGGTTCAGGAGCAAATATGTTCTCAAATGGAGCATCTTCGGGAGTAGCAAAGGGGTTATCTCCATCATAGTTGCCAGAAACATTTCCATGATGTACACTCGATGATTGAGGATTTGATGATGATGATGATGAGTGATCTGCAGTAGGCGCTTCTTGACTCAATGACATAGAAACTGAAGGGTTATCTACGTTGACTGGGTTAGGGGCAGCCACTGTTGATGGATTAGACTGATCATTAGCAATAGGCTCATAGTATTCATCAAAATTGGATCAAACATTTTCTTCAAATCATCTTCCGAAGGGGGTACATTTGGAATTGCTGGTGAGGGGTTTTGTACAAGAGAAGAACTATCGGGACTACTTAACGAATGTTGAGATGCGGTTCCAGAAGTTGATTGTCCTGGAGCCATTTGCCCAGACAGCTCATCGAACGTGACGTGAATAGTTTCCATGATATCTCGAGTTCTTTTGTTGTAGATGCGGTAACCCTTCTTGTTAGGTGCATAACCCACAAAAACTCTAATGTTCGCCTTAGCTCTTAATTTACCTAAATCTTGACCATCATTCGTTGGATAGCACAAAGCACCGAATACACAAAAGTAGGAGAGATCAGGTTTTCGATTATGGACAAGTTTGTATGGAGTTTTTCCATGAGTGGTGTGTATGAGGGAACGATTTTGGGTGTAGAAAGCAGTGGCAATGGCTTCAGCCCAAAGAAACATTGGAACCTTTTAGTAAATTAGCATTGTTCTTGCAGCTTCCACAAGGGTCCGATTTCGTCTTTCAACTATACCGTTCTGTTGAGGCGTACGTGGAACACTTCTTTGATGACTGATTCCAATGCTTTCATATAATTGACTTAGTTCTTTGTTAACAAACTCAGTGCCATTGTCCGTTCGAATAATTCTAACAGTCTTGTTAAGTCGAACCTGCAGCTGTTTGATAAGTTTGATGATGACATCTGGAGTTTCATCCTTTGTCCTCAAAAACTTAACCCAAGTAAATCGAGAGTAGTCATCAACAATGACTAATACATATTTCTTCCCATTTATCACTCTCATGGGTCCGCACAGATCCATATGAAGAGTATGAAGAACTTCCATAACTGAGTTTGTGGGTTTGGGTCTGTGGGCATATTCCTTGCTTTTTCCCAATTGGCATGCTGAACAAAGATGATCTTTTTCATACTTTAATCTGGGTAAGCCTCTTACTAGGTCCTTTCTGGAAAGGTCATTTATGGTGCCGAAGTTCAAGTGATTGAGACGACAATGCCATAACCATGACTTTGTTTTTGAAGCCTTTGACAACAAGCAGATTGGAGAAGACTTCATCATATCTTCGATAGAGATGGTGTATAAGTTTGTACCATGCGTTCCTCTTAAAAGTTCCACACCATCAAGTTATCTAACTAAACAGGTATGTTTTTTGAAGGCCACTTCTAGATCAGAATCACAGAATTGACCTACAGAAAACAAATTATGACCAAGACCTTCAACATAATATACCCGGGAATTTACACTATCGCCAACCACATAATCTCCATAACCCATAATTGCTCCGAAATGGTCGTTTCCGAATCTAACAGTCCCGATAAATTAACTCACGAAGTTCATGAGCCGCGAGCGATCTCCAGTCATATGCTTGGAACAGCCTGAGTCCAGGTACCACAGAACGATTTGAACAACCTGCAGTTGAACACAGACAAGAATGGATGACTAGACAATTGGGATCCCCATGCAAGAATGGGTTCCACTTGGTTAGTAGATGTGATTGGAGAACCCACATCATAAATAGAAACAATGATATCATTAGATGTAGATGCCGGGCTAGTAGAAACAGTAGATCTATTCAAAGTATGTTCATTTCTTAAAGGTATAGTTCTACCAGTAGGCATCCATTTCCTAGTGGGCATTGATCTAGATAATTTTGGGCACAACTTATTAAGATTGAATTTACGGCCAGTAGTTATCCATTGATAACCTACATTACTGAATTTTCTTCCTGTTGGTTTCCAATGTTTTCTAGCCCTCTTCCTCCTTGGTCTTCTGACCTTTTTATCCTGTTTTCTAGTGTTAACCATTTTAACAGGAGATTTTGCAGTATTACTCAACTCATTAACAACACATTCATGATTAATACCAAAAGTCAAGCATTCATTACATGTTTTGCAAATAGTAGCAGAATTCGAATTAATTACAGTACGCTTATAGCTAATACTAGAATCAACACAATTCGTTTTATTCAATTCAAACTTAATGTTCCTAGGGTGGTCTTCTACTTTCTTACATTGATCACTCTTAGCTTGCGAGGTCCTATCTTGCTTTGTATTGCCTGGAGGCTTTGACCCGCTTGCTTTTGTACCAATGATTACTCCTGTAGAGGGAATTATGGGAACATTAGTTGGTTTTGCTACTTTTTGCATTCCTGATCTAGAAGTGCTAGGATCTGAAGTACTTTTAGGCACATCAAAGCTCACATGCTTGACTTTCGGCACAGAACATGGCATATCATGGGTTGCATGCTTAGCACTAGGCATAGAACAAGGCATAACAGCCTTATCTTTCTCACAAAATGATTTAGGGCATGTTGCTCTTAAACATTCTAAAAGCTCCTGAGATTGTTTGGCATATAAGCATGCATACCTAATTTCACTATCAAGTGGTTTATTTATGCAATCCTCTTCTACAATCTCACAGAGACATTCTAGACTATCCTTAAGGTGACAGAAATAGTCATGAAACACAAGTTCGTTATTTCTAAGATGAGGAGGAATATATTGTACAGTCACAGTATACTTAGAATCCACAGATGCCTTTGATGCAACATTCTCATTACAGACAAGTGGCATTTTCCCTTTTACCTGACTCTTCAGATTCTCAAGTTCCTTTTGTAAAGAGGTTATTTTTTCATTGTTCTTGTCACGAGTGACTTTCATTGAATCATATAACTCTTTGAAGTGTCATTTAACCTTTTCATTTTCTTCTAGAAAACTCTCATTTTCTTTTTGTAATACATTAATGATGTTTTGAAGATGAAAGTTTTGAGAATACTGAGAATCTAAAGGAGGAGGCATTTGGGAGCTATTCACATTGTTCTTTTCACCCTTTAATTATGAAATTTGGGTTTTCAACTTTCTGATCGTGTTACAATGAGCTCGAATCTGTTCATCGCGTTTGTGTAATTCAAAAACTGCATCAAACTCAGGAACATCCGAGGATGTCGTGATGTTTGAGGTTTTAACATTTTCTTTGAGATGTTGATATTTTAGTTGCAAATTAAAATGTTCAACTTCCAGTTTAGAATAATGTTTTACCAAATTATCATGATCATCTTGTTCTACTTTATCATGCAATTTTGAATTTGTGGTTTCAAACTCAATGACACGATCATGGGAAACTTTTAATGCAACAGTTAATTCATGAAATTGAGACGCAGTAATAGAATAATTTGTAACAGTGAAGAACACATCTTGAGCAACACATTGAGAGATCAAATTATCATTAATGATGTGCAGATTCTTTATCTCAATTTCATTTCTCTTAAGCTCACGTTCATGCATACTGACCTCTAATTCCATATCATTAAACACCTTTTTCATTTCTTTAATCTCTCTGTCCATTCCCTTTTAAAGACTTTCGAATTGATCCTTAAGTTGTTTAAAGAGAGGCATGACCTCAGTTAAATAGCATTCTTTAGTTTGTTCAAAACCCCTTTCCCCTTCAGTTATCCCAGTGGGTGTGATTCTCTTCTTACACGTTTTCTCAAAATCAACAAATAGTTGGTAAACTACGTAAAAGCTGATTAAGGTCTTGCTATTAGTGGGAAGATTTCTAGGCACTAAATGCATTGGTGTATTTGGGGGATACACAGTGGCTGGAGGCAATTTCCTGCAAGGGGAATTCTTTTTGATAAAATCATCAGCTTTTTGTTTGTCCAGATCCTTTTTCCAGAAGATTTGTTGAGGGGTCAGCTGGGTCTGAGGTCTAAACTTATTAAAGGCAAACCAGTTTTCCTTAGAATAATTTGGTGTTTTAACGATGATTTTATCTCTTATGCACAAGGGACTATTAAATTTATCATCCAATTTTTTTCTAGAGACTTCTTCTAATTTTCTATCTTTCTCAGAGCACTCAGCACAAGTGGGTTTCTGTCTAGGCTTAAGAATCTCATTTCCATCATAGATTACCTTTTGAGCTGCTTTAGCCTTACTACATGCCTTAGGATTTGGTTCATCTACAAGTGCAATGCTATGCTTATTACTTAGAACTCTATGCTTAGTGATCATGTGAGCAGTCTGAATGGTGTTCCCTTGTACGTACAATTTATTTTCAAGTTTGTTCTTCAAAGTTTTTAGGTTGGAAAATTCATTTAAAAGTTTTGATTCCTTAGCATTGAATTCTTGTTTAAGTACTTTCACGTTTTCTTGAAGTTCTTGTTTCTGTTTAACAGTTTTGTTAAGCTTTTCTTGTAAGGAATCTAACTCTTGTTTTAACATTTCTTCCCTAAAATTGCCTTTTCTAATAATTGTACGCATTTGGTTATCCATCTCCTGCTCACGGGTAGTGAATTCAAACTTATCACGTTGTTCATATATAGCAACTTGTTCCTTATAGGTATTTAGTTCAGAAGTTATAGAATTATTAGGGGCACATGCAGTGAATTCATAAAAAATATAGTCATTATTGACTGCAGAGGATGCATCACTTGGTACAATCTCACTTTCACTTTGTATCACATATTGATCATATGGGGCAATATTGCTATTACCCATATTTTCAATATATGATTCATTGATTTCAGGTGATTGTACTTTGTCATGTATCTTTTGCACATCAACTTCATCGTATAGTTTTAAACTTTTAATACCTCTGAAATGATTGATTCTTTGGATGGACTTGCTTGTTGTGGTGATGGGACCTTTGGAGAGACCATTGGTGAAATGCTAGCCATGAAAATGGTCTGGGCAGTAGGTTCATCATCGACATCAGAGTCAAATGCATCACAATCAGCAGCTTGAAATGCATTTGGATGATTGTGGCCTATTCCCTGCACTGGCTGCTTATCCACATCTGCATCATAAGTTTTGGCATTTCCCTCAGCAAGAAATAGCAATTCTTCTTCATCCAAAACTGCTCCATTATCTTGAGCTTGTACCAGCAACATTTTGTCCCTGAAGTACTCTGCATTTTGAGGGCGTTTAGGGGATGCACAGTTCCTTGCAATATGTCCTTCACCACCACAGTTATAACACTTGATTGAATTCCCTTGTCCTTGAGTCATATTCCTTCCACGATTCTGATTAGCCACATATCCTCCACCTACTCCACTATTACCAAAACCTACTCCAGCCATTCCTTGTTCATTCTGTCTTCCTTACACATTCTGTACCACTACCTTTCCATCTCTAACAATAGCTTGATTATGGGGATTGGATGTTGTTCTAAGGTTATTGTTGGTGTGTGGAGTGAGATTCAGATTTTGTCTAACCATAAGAGACAGTTGATTAACGAGATTTTCCATGAATGTGTCTGAATCTGGAGGCTTATACCCTGGATCTGGAATGAGTTTGTGATTACCATTACCAGTTGGTATCACTTGAGATGCTTTGGTGGTTATTCCTACATTTGTGTAGGATGCAGTTGAATCATTTGATGAGCTTGCATCACCATAATTGGTTTTGAACTTTTCCAGGATCATTCGTTCAAACATAGCATGTTTCTCATTCTAAAGCAAGTCCGCATACAATTGCTCATAGTTAGTGTGCCTCAAACCTTTGGTTAGCTTGACTGAAGTGACAAATTTGTGCCATTCAGGATTCATGTTGTTCACAAACTTTGAATTGAGCTGAATATTTGGCATAGTCATTTTGATATTCCTTATGTCATTCACAAGCTTGTGGAACCTCATCTTTAAGTTCTCAAAATCATCATACAGTTGAGACTCTCTGTCTTCTTTAGTTAATTCAGAACCAAAGAGAAGCATCTTGACATTGTCCCAATCTGCTTTGGCTTCAGTGTTGTGATTGATTAACTTGTAGATGTCCTTTGGTAGACCCTGAAGTACAATGTTTGAGGCCCTAATATCAGCATCATATCTCTTTTTCTCCTTTTCATTAAGCTCATCATACGTCTTTGGTCTATCCAATCCCAATACAACTGAACCATCAGCACCAGTTTCAAGTATGTCTCTGGTAGTCTCAACTTGGTACGGTCCTTCATCAATTGATTTGAGAATGTTAACCCCATTTTCCTTACCCAAGCAGTACAGTCTGATTCGTTGAGCCCATGAGTCATAATCAGTTCTGTCTAACATGGGTGGACGAGTATCTGATCCTGCAGCTTGAACGTCCTCAGCTACAGAAGAGATGATTGTAGGAACGTTGGTAGACATGATTACAGATTCTACGGGATTTTATAACTCTTTGATTAAACCGGGAAATAGATTCTTTCACAGGATTTTACTAAATCAAGAGAAAACCGTAAAACGTAACACAAAGAAACAATAAGTCTCGAAAGACAAATAGCTCACTTGTTCCAAATCACTTAGTATGACAAATCGCTTCAGCAAGCAGATCGCTTAAAACAGACAAATCGCTCAAATCAACAAGTCGCTTAACAAGAAAAATCGAATAAACAGTCAACTCGCTTAAATAAATAAGTCGCTTAAACACACAAATCGCTTAACCCAGCAAACCGCTTAAAGGACAAGTCGCTTAACTTAGACAAATCGCTTAAGCATACAACTCGCTTAAATAAACAAGTCGCTTAATAAGACAAGTCGCTTAATTAAACAAATCGCTTAACCATACAATTCGCACAAGTACAACCACTGAGTGGACAAATCGCTTCAATAAGCAATCCTTATATAGACAAATCGCACACGTTAAACCTTGTCCGAGACACAAATCGCACCCTAGAAAACTTACTAAAACACCACTTTTCAATCTAAAAACTATCCAACCACAGTGATTCAAGCCTTCCAAATCAAAACCTAAACACTTATAATGATTCTAAACACAAAAGTACAATCAAAATCCAAACTTTAACACTAGAGATGATCCAAATGATGCAAACTACTCTAAACTCATTCAAACCCAAAAACCATATAAAAACCACTAGAAATCCAAGAACATGTAAGATGAATGATCAAACCATGGATCTTGATACAATTTGTAACATATTGGATTTCATAAACACATCAAAACATATTAAATATAGGCGTATGGGTTAAGTTTTAGAGAGAGGAAGTAGAGAGAGTTGGGAACTTGATGAAACAAAGAAAAATGGTATTGAAGCTCCAACCCTCTACCTTGGGAGGTAGAGGGTATTTATAGTTTCTTACAAGACACGCCTCCTACGGGCTGTGGATCAGACATACAGTGGGTAAAGACCCGTCCGTTCTCCACGGTGTTACTTACCAAACTACTCACTAACATTACATGACTACGACTACGAGCTTTCTAACAAATACATATACTTGAGGTGACCTACTCTTTAACTACCGGATTTTCTAAATCCTAACAATTAGCTTAATTATAGGGTTTACCAAAAATAGATCATGTAATGTCCTATATGTATCCTTCCTTTTGGTCTGTAATGATCAACGAATCAATTCAATCATTCTCTCATCATTCAAATCGAGTATCTTACATGCTATCAGCCATACCATCCTAAATCTCTAACCCTAAACCTAAACTCTCTTGCTGCTGCCTCCGGCTGCCGGCTACACGCCGAAAGTTTGGAGGGCTCTCTTTAAACCTTAACCTCTGTCATAGTTTATCTTTAAATATCAAGTAATAACGAAAACCCACCTCAATCAACTATGAAAAAAATTGTGGATCTTTATGTTTTTCTAGGGAAAAACATGCCCCGTTTGTTTGAAAGGTTCTTTGCGGGTTGAAGTTTTAGAACCAACTTTTGTTTTCTCATATTTTCGAATGATGTTAGTGCATGAGTCTTAGTTGTACTTTCATTTGTTTTAGTTGTAGGGATACTTTGGGTTATCCCATTTGTTTTAGTTGTAGGGGATACTTTGGGTTATCCCATTTTTTCAGGATACTTTGGTTTATCCTGTTTGTTGCATATTTATGTCTGTTGCAGCTTGAAGATGTGGTTCTGCTTGCTGTCGAATGTCTTCTTCAACAATTATTTATTAGTTTTACTTTATTGTTTATTAGCTTTTAATCTCCTGTTCGAGCTTTCGCAATTTCGCCGCTCGGACTGCGAGGGAGTGATAACCGTATATTATAGATAAGTTCAATGTTGTCATTAGTGGATAACCACAAAGTTATTAGCTGTATAATTATCTTGATTAGCTTAATTATTAGGTTTACCCAAAATAGATCATGAAATGTCCTATATGTATCCCTCCTTTTGGTCTGTAATGATCAACGAATCAATTCAATCATTCTTTCATCATTCATATCGAGTATCTTACATATTGGATACTAAATTAGCTCAACAGATATTACAGCGTACAATATGGATTAGACTTTCAACAACATCTAACTTAGTTGATGTATTCAATTCACAATTAGATTTTCTTATAAAGATATATTTTAGTGTGTTATTCAAACGTAATGCTATTTCTCTAGTGTGAATGTTGTTGATATCGTTAAGGAGGATTTATTTGAGATAATTGGCTTGGTTCAACATCAATTTTTGCAAAAACGTCATCTTAACTAGCTTATCTTAGACCCATCCTTAAAAAGGAGTCGGTTAACATTCACAAATGAACCAAATCAATGTTTTCTCGTTACTTAAAACTTTTGAGAATATTTTAGTACCTCTAATCGATCTCATAGAATAACTTAACAAGATATGTCGACTAGAATATAATGAAATCATTTGTATCAATGGTATTTGTTGGTCCATGAAAATTGAGCAAATCTTGATAAAATAAATAAGAACTTCATGAATATATAATGAACAATTGTTACAAGATTTCTCAATACCAACTAGAGTACATGATAACATCTTCAGCTTCTTCAAGGGGATAATTTCGGTATAGTATCCCCATTGAATGACAAATAATCTCTCATTGATCTAAGCTATGCTTGAGATTCAATGAAAGGATGATCCTATCAACTAATATTAAGTATTATGTGTTTGTTTAGGATGTATACCTATCTCTATTACAATACAAACATATATATAGGTACAAAAATACAAAGACATGTGATGATGGTGAGATGTCATCCATCATGTGGTCCATTTTCATCTTCCTCTTTTGAAAAAGCACCAACCATCATTTTGAAGGTGTCATCACAATATTCCCACTTCTGTGGTAATTTCTTGTACTTTGTCTGACTTCTCTTTTGGAAGTTCCCGCCCATATTTTTCAGTCTGTTTGTAGAGATAGCGTTTTCAGGTCACTAAAACATTTGTCAAATCTCAGTGACACTCGCGTTATTTGTAGCTCATATATTTTACTCACTGACACCGCATAATTAAGTAAAGAGCTTTAAACAACACTCACTGATTTCTTTATCAGTGAGTCACTCACTATTTATTTAGTGAGTTAGGCTATTTTATTTTCAAATCCTTGTTAAGGGTGATTGGGTCAATTTTTGACCCAGCAGTATTACTTACCGCAAATGTTCAATTGATTGGTCAATAAGGGCTTTTAGAGAAATAAGTCATGTTAGTACAAAATGTGTAACGGGTGCTGATATGGATCAGGATTACTTATTGGGTCGGCCCGATAAGCTACTCGTGGACTGGATCTGTACTAAACCAAGTAATGAAATGATTTACTGCACAAGTGAGAGTAAACCGTTAGCCTTACCGTGGGGACGGACCCCATGATTAAGCACCGACGTAAGAGTAAGAATCATATTTGATAGAGAATGTCAGAGTATGTGTATGTTGTTATGTGCGAGAAAGTCATATCTCATGAGTGTGTTAGAGAATCCTTTTTTATAGGCAGCGGCAAATCCAGGATTTGTAACCATGTGTGGCACAATGTTGGCTTGATTTGATTTATGGCTAATTTATATTTTGTTGCTTATTTTAGAGTTAAAAATATCGCTTTTTCAAAGAGCTACGAATTGAAAATCTTGAAAAGGTATAGCAAAAGAAAAATCCAATATCGTAACAAACATGGAATAAAAGTCACAATGTTACCCACTAGATTTAGGTATACACTAAAATTTATGTCAGATATACTAGCTTTGTCGGTTTTTATTTA
The DNA here is from genome assembly GCA_019973895.1 of Chrysanthemum seticuspe. Lineage (NCBI taxonomy): Eukaryota > Viridiplantae > Streptophyta > Magnoliopsida > Asterales > Asteraceae > Chrysanthemum > Chrysanthemum seticuspe. The sequence continues at coordinate 258,419,222 of BPTQ01000004.1, forward strand.
GGGTCCTGCTATGCAGGCACCCCATGATAGGGGGTGCTTGCATTTTTGGGGTGTTTGTGGTTCCAATCATTGGGGTGTTTGTGGTTCCAATCATTGGTTTCTCGATTTTCATGCCAAAATATTTAACAAGTGTTTTTGCAACTTATTTTTTTACAAGTTGTTGTTTTTTTTTTTTTTTTTTTTTTTTTTTTTTTTTTTTTTTTTTTTTTTTAACTTTTTTTACAAGTTTTTTTTATGCTATAAATTCAGTTTAAAACTTCTAAAAAAAACGTAGTCGGAAAATTTTCGAGGCTCAGATTCGAAGGTTACAAAGTGAGATTTTATCTCACTTTACCGTCCATTCGGTTTCGGTTATCATCATCGCCTCGGAAAATTTTATGGCTAAAATATCATCATCACCTCGGAAAATTTTAAGGCTCAAACTCGAAGGTTGCAAAGTGAGATTTGATCTCACTTTACCGTCCATTCGGTTTCGGTTATCATCATCGCCTCGGAAAATTTTAAGTCACAACTGCACAAAGTCACAAGTTCACAGGAACTGCACAAAGTCACAAGTCTAAAACTGCACAAGTCTCAAACTGCACAAGTCTCACAAGTCTCAAACTGCACAAAGTCTCATAAGTCTAACTGCACAAGTCACAACTGCACATGACACAAGCCTCACAAGTTCAACAAATTTCACAAGTTACACGTTTTCAACATGAATGTGGTAAGTAGGATTCCAAGACTGCAAAAGTTCACAAGAAAGTGAACTAAGATTCTCAAAGGGGATCTGCTATGCAGGCACTTCAGGCTTATAATGCCACAAGATAGCAACAACACCACAACACCAACAGCACCAACAAGAAAGCTACAACACAAACTAACAATCTACACAAGCATCCCATAATCCAGTTCCCAAGCAAGCAGAAAGCAACAACAAGAAAGCAACAACACCACAACACCAACAGCACCAACAAGAAAGCTACAACACAAACTAACAATCTACACAAGCACCCCATAATCCAGTTCCCAAGCAAGCAGAAAGCAACAACAAGAAAGCAACAACACCACAACACCAACAAGAAAGCTACAACACAAACTAAAGGGATAATCTACATAGTTACCCTACAATCCACTTCCCCAAGCAAGCAGAAAGCAACAACAAGAAAGCAACAACCAACAACAGTGGTCCACCACAATAAGCAAACACAACAAACAACCATGTCTAGTTCAGCATTTGACACACAAGAGGTAAGCCTCAGATTATTAGCTCTTTATGAGATATAAACAATCATGTTGGCTGCAAATATGAATGTTGCAAAGTGAGATATAAACTCACTTTAGCAACCATTCATATTTGCCATGCCAAAACTCTTAAGATTTTTTTTTATATAAAAATCATCATTGCATTTTTTTTAAAAACCTATTTATTCATTTAAAGTTGCAAAGTAAGATAAAACTGCACTTTACCATCCAGTAATGAAACTGCATAGGCACCAAAAGTTTTCATTTAAAGTTGCAAAGTGAGATAAAACTGCACTTTACCATCCAGTAATGAAACTGCATATCACCTGCAAAACATCACCACAAAGTCTAATAAGTTTCTAACAACCAGATACCAAACAGTTTTTAGATCTAAAACGTTTTTAGATAATCAATGAAAACCAAACATGTTTTTCAAACCAACCTCATATTTTTTTCAAGATCAAAAATATATTCAAGATCTAAAAACTTAAATAACGAAACAGATACGACCACAGCGTCACCACCACTCTCTAGTTTTTAGATCTAAAAAGTTTTTAGATAATCAAAAGTTTACCAAACATGTTTTTCAAACCAACCTCATATTTATTTGAAGATCATAAAAATATTCAAGATATAAAAAAAATTTAGATCTAAAAACTTAAACACCGAAACAGATACGACCACAACATCACCACCACTCTCTAGTTTTTAGATCTAAAAATTTTTTAGATAATCAAAAGTTTACCAAAAATGTTTTTCAAACAAACCTCATATTTATTTCAAGATCAAAAAAATATTCAAGATCTAAAAAAATTTTAGATCTAAAAACTTAAACAACGAAACAGATACGACCACAACATCACCACCACTCTCTAGTTTTTAGCTCTAAAAAGTTTTTAGATAATCAAAAGTTTACCAAACATGTTTTTCAAACAAACCTCATATTTATTTCAAGATAAAAAAAATATTCAAGATCTAAAAAAATTTTAGATCTAAAAACTTAAACAACGAAACAGATACGACCACAGCATCACCACCACTCTCTAGTTTTTAGATCTAAAAAGTTTTTAGATAATCAAAAGTTTACCAAACATGTTTTTCAAATAAACCTCATATTTATTTCAATATCATAAAAATATTCAAGTTCTAAAAAAATTTTAGATCTAAAAACTTAAACAACGAAACAGATACGACTACAGCATCACCATCACTCTCTAGTTTTTAGATCTAAAAAGTTTTTAGATAATCAAAAGTTTACCAAACATGTTTTTCAAACAAACCTCATATTTATTTCAAGATCAAAAAAATATTCAAGATCTAAAAAAATTTTAGATCTAAAAACTTAAACAACGAAACAGATACGACCGCAACATCACCACCACAACAGATACTACCACAACATCACCACATCTCTCTAAAAATATTATATGCAACTAATAGATCTAACAAGTTTTATACTTGTTAGATCTAAAAACTTTAGAGAGAGAGATAGTGAGAGGGACAAACATAAAGAGAAACATATTACTGTGTGAGGATAGTGAGAGAGAGAAGGACAAATATCAACTCAAGACAGAAAACGCGTATACCACAAGAATGGAACGCGTAACACACACCGGAACCACACACGTATACTCTTTTATAAATAAAAGTTAACTCTTTTATTTATAAAAGAGTATTATAAATAAAGGGTATTATATAATTTGTATAAAAAGTATTAGTATAATTTGTAAAAGAGTATTATAAAAAGTATTAGTATTAGTATAATTTGTATTTTATAAAAAGTATTATAAATAAAATTTTGTATTAGTTTTTTAAAATAAAAGTTATATTAGTTTTTTAAAAGTATTATAACAAAAGTTGTATTTTTAAAAGTATTGGTTTTTTAAAAATAAAACTAATATAAAAGTTGTATTTTTTACAAATGTTGTTAAAAATGTACAAAGTTGTATTTTTTATAAAAGTTTGTAAAAAAAAACTAATATAAGTTGTATTTTCGAATACAGGATTGCCTATTCCGCTTGATGTTGTTGATAATTTTTGGAGAACACTAAGTGTTCCCTGGCCCAGAGTCCGACATACTCATACGCCAGAAGAGCCTCAAGAGCCTCAAGGGCCTGAAGAGCCTGAATATTTTTCTTGTCAAGATGACGTAGAAAAATTCCAAAATGTTTTTACCAACGCATCGTCGTTTGTCAAGAAAAATATGTTAAACATGCTTAGAGGTATATACGCTCCTGAATCCGGTTCTTCCTCATCTTTTGTTACAGCCGTCTCGCGTTGACGAGTACGAGCGAGAGATTTCCGGATTGAGGAGATGCATTTCAGAGTTAGAGTTTCGTGTGGGACAGATGGCAACATCATTGGAGCGACTACGCCTCGGGCATGATTGATCTTAGTTTCTAGTTATATTGTGATTTTGTGAACCATGTATCAACTATTAATCTATAACAAGCTTGGTTATTTATGTATTCGAAGCTTCTAATTTTGTGAACCATGATATTACTGATTTATGTTGTGAATAATTGTTAGCCTTAATAGTTTTTATTAGAAGTGATGGTCATTCACATTTAGGAACTTTGTAACGTGTGTTAAATATCGTGATAGAATAGTCAACGGGCTCGTGGACTGGGCTAAGCTAATTGGTTAGAAGTTAAGTTAAGCTAGCCTTATATCAATCCATGTCCAACCCAAGCCCAAACGAGCCTATGCCAAGCCCATTAGGGCGACTACTACTTGTACTATATAAACCCCTCAAAGTCTCATTTGAGGGGTGTGCTTGAGTGTGTGTGTGTGTGTTTTCTTTGGAGCAATATAACCTCTCTTGTTTTCATCTCTCTACACATACATACGCATAACTTATATAATCAAGTCACCATCTTTCTCATCTTTGTTTCTTGTTTAGTATACGCATAACGTGAGTGTTTGGTTTACGTGTGTTCATCTTGTGATAAGGTGTGTACGCGTAAGGTTGGTGTAAAAGTAAGGTCCTACAATTGGTATCAATCGCCTAACAATGGTTTAGGAGTGTTTGGTTGAAGTTTTTTATGTAGTCGTTACGCGTAGACTCGTTCTCAAAGTTATCTTGCTTAAAGCTTTACTTTTTGCACTAAAATCTTCAAGATTCTTATGGTTTAAGGTTTCTATAGTGTTAAAGAGTCTAGTTTTGGAAAAAAGCTCGAAGCTTTACGTGTTTTTCATCAGTTTTAAACTCGTGTATATTGGGTTGTACGTTTCTACGCATAAGCTATCTAAGAACTTTGGGTGACAAAGGTCAAAAATTTTGTGTTATTTGAGTGTTTTTAAGGCTGTTTGTGCAAGAGAAATTCTTTGAATCGCTGGGAATTTTTTACGCGTAAAGGTCAAAAAGTCAAAACCCTATTTTTACGCATAAGGTTTTACGCGTAAGATTTGGTTTTTACGCATAACTTTTTGGTGAAGAATCTTCGTGCAACAACGGTTACTCAGTGCTTCCTTCACTTGGATAAGTTTGTGGCACACTTCGACTTGCGGATATCTTTTACGCTGTGACAGTGTAAAGGATTTTTGGTTTCAAACCTAAGTTTACGCATAAGCAGAACGCTTACGAGTAACACTCTACGCATAAGCTAACACTTACGCGTAAGGTTTTTACGACTAAGAATTTTGTTTACGCATAAGTTTACGGTTAACCTTAAGGTTACTCGTAAGTTGGGTTTTACGCATAAGGAATCCTACGCCTAAGCTTTCTACGCATAAGAATCCTACGCATAAGCAATCCTAAGCATAAGCACCAATTTCTACGCATAAGAACAGGTTTACGAGTAAGATTTTGAGCAAAACTTCAAACGGCTATAACTTTTGAACCGTAACTCCGTTTTTAGCGATCTACCCATCAAAACGACCGTGAGAATGAGGAGAATAGACCGCCGACGGGTCAACCTTCAAGTCCTAAAAACGCTCCGAACAGAAGTTATTAAGGTTTTTAAGTTTTTTGAGCAAATTTTCACTACAACAACCGAGCTTAATCTTCTTCAAACACAACTCCTTTATCGTTGAATCGATCCTACATCAACTTTATCATATCATACCTTCATCAATGGCAACTCAACAAGACATTCATGCAGCCGGTGCCGAAAACCGTCTTCCTATGTTGGAAAAAGGTGGTTATCTTCAATGGACAAGTCGAATGCTTCGTTACATCAAGACAAAACCTAATGGAAAATTGATGATTAAATCCATTCAGAATGGACCCTTCATACCTCGACAAATCCAAGACCCTGGAAATGCTGATGCAACACTTCCCGTCCCACCATTTTTTCATCTTCAAAAAGAATCAGAATACTCTGAAGAGGATCAGAAGCAAGTCGAAGCAGATGACATGGCAATTCATATTGTCCAACTGGGTTTACCAAGAGACATCTTTGCTGCTGTAGACAGTTGTGAAACTGCTTTCGATATGTGGGAATGTGTTAGACGGCTTTGTCATGGAACTGAAATTGGTCAACAAGATACGGAGAACAAGCTGCTAACTGCTTGGGAGAAGTTTACATCTACTCCAGGAGAATCCATTGAATCCTACTATGGAAGGTTCTGCACTTTAAAGAATGAGCTGATCAGAAACAAGTTGACACCCAGAACTATCGTGAGCAACATCAAGTTCTTGAACAATCTACCAGAAGAATGGGGACGATATGTCACTATTGTCAATCAAACAAAAGACTTACATCAAGTGAACTTTGATCAACTCAACGATTTTCTGAAACAAAACCAAAATTAAGTGAATGAAGTCAGGAAAGAAAGATTAGCAAAGAATCATGATCCATTGGCACTCATTGCTAAGACTCAAACTCCAGTGAATACACAACAACAAGCTTCATCATCTTCCACCAACAACAACTTGCAGCAATACATTCCACAACAACAAGCTGTTATCCCTCAACAACAAACCTATCCACCAGAACAACAACATTACCAGGAACAAGGAATCACTGATCTTGAAATGGAACAAGAAGAAGCTTTGTCACAAGCATTTGCATTCTTGGGTAAAGCATTCAGAGGTCGCTATTCCACACCAACTAACAACAACCAAAGGATTTCATCAAACACTCACAACAGGCAAATTGCACAGCCGGGTGTGAATATGGGTCATCAAGGACAAATGGTTGGAGTTATTAGGAATCAGCAGCGATATGCTACTGGATTTCGCATGGGTAATCAGGCGGTTCCAAATCAGGGTAATCAGATGGGTCAGAATGTTGGAAATAGAGCAGTGGGTAATCAGAATGGGAATGTTGCAGCTCCAGTCGTTGGGAATTATGGAAATGTGAATCAGGGTAATCAGGTTAAGTGTTATAACTGTCAAGGATTGGGTCACATGGCAAGGAATTGTCCTACTAAGCTGAACAAGAAGACTGCTGACTATCTTCAGAAAGCTATGCTCTTAGCACGCAAGACAGAAGCAGGATTACAGTTGAGTGCTGAGGAAAACGACTTTTTCGCTATTATGAATGATTTGGAAGACCTCGAGGAAATCAATGCAAACTGCATCTTCATGGCAAATCTTCAGTAGACTAAGTACGACACTGATTCTGACGAACCTCCTGTCTATGACGCCAACGCAGTATCTGAGGTACCAATCATTGATCCATGCTATAACAATGTCATATTTGATGTGTTTACTTATGACGAACAACATTCTGTAACATCAGCACCTACTTATGATACATACCTGGACAATCCGAGTTGTAGCAATACTAACTCTGAGACTCCAGATGTGGATCCTAGTGGAGACCGTGTGGCACAAAATACTGAGACTGATGAGGAAACACGTGCTTATTTTGAATCATTAATCAATAACTGTGGCATTGAAATTGAGAAAGTTAGAAATGGTCAATCGCGAAGTTAAGGCCGCGAATGCTAAATTGACCGCTGAGCTTGAGAGTTACAAGGAGAACGCAAAAGCCTTTGAATTTCATAAAAACAAAGAATCAGAATTAGAAATTGGTTATCGAAATTTGGTTTCTAAAGAACAACTATTGCAAATCAAGTACAACACACTCGATGTGAATTTGAACTTGAAAATTAAATCTTTAAACAAGGAAATTTCTGATTTAAATGACCAACTTTCTAAAAAAAAAGAAATATTTTCTAATCTTGAAAAAGAGAAGAAGCAGTTGATTACTGATTTTTCTAAACGAGAAGATTCTCTTCTTGATGAAATTCTTGATAAAAATGAAAATATCCAAACTTTGGAAAATTTGCTTCTTAAAACGGGTCATTCTGCTCAAACAATCAAGATGCTTTCTAATCAAGTAAATCCGCGTTTTCATACTAATCATAGAATGACACTTGGTAACGACCCTTCTTCGTTCCTCAAGAAAGCTCAGAAACCTCAAAATCTGTTAAATAATGGAAATGCTTTACATGAACCCATAATTGTTCGTGATTCTCTTGAAACGTTAGAACTATCTGAGGAGAGTAGATCAAAAATGAAACAAAAAAATTCGGAAATCAAACCAATTGATTATAACAAATGGAACAAAATTAACGGAATTACTTTTGTTAATAAAAAAGAAAAGTCAAAGTTTTCCATCACACAAAGTGTTTCAAACAAAGAGTCAACACCTGTTTCAAAACCAGTTGTTGTCTCAAATTCTCTTTCGAACATTGAACAAATGTCTTCAAACAATCCTTTTAACACAAGTGATGCGATAAGTATTTTAGAAAATGTGAAAACTAGAATTGCGGATCTTCAAGAGACGGTTAAAACTAAAACCACTATTACACCTAACAACTGGTTCTCTAGTTTTGACATCGAACAGAGAAAGTTTTTTGAAACTCAAATTGCCCCTCAGCTGACTAACATCAACTCAAGGGTAATTCATTTTGAACAAGTGTTTTTGAAAGAAACAGCTGACTTTGTCAAGGACCATAAATCCCTGGTAAAGCAAGCTAATGACTGTGTTGAACAAATCAAAGTTTTGGAAAATTTAAATGACTCTCTCTTCGAAGATGTTCTGACTACTAATATTATGTCTATTATTTTACAAACATATTCTGTTGAAGATCATGAAAGACTCCAGTCTGAGACCTCCAAAATTGTTTCAAAATATGAAAACGCACTTGAGAAACTTGAAAAAGAAAATGTATCATATTTTAAACAACTTGATCGAAAAACTTAGGAATGCAAGTATGACAAATTGTCGTATGAGCGTGCCTACAATGACATGAAAGCGAAAAATGATCTTTTGAGGGCTCAGCTGGAATGTCAAAAAGGAAAGGCAGTTGATACTAAGTTTACAAAACCATTGACTGAGGAGAAAGCAAATGTTCCCAAACCGGTTTTTAAACCAAAAATGTCTGTTTCTATGCCTCCTCCAAAAGTCAATGAGAAAAATGATTTATCAAAAGCAGTCACTCCACCTGCCTTGCCTAAACAAAATGTTTATAAAGGAAAAGCGGTTATCGAGAAACCAAAAGTTTTAGCTCCTGGCCTTTTTAAGATGAGTACCACTAATGCGTCTGCCTCCACATCTAAAACATATGGAACAAACGATATAAGTTTAGAAAAGCACTCTAAAGAGACTAGGAAAGCCGAAACCACTTCTCTAGATAAAAATGTGAATCCTAATGAGTGTGCCTTACCTTCTACAGGACTAGGAAGCACCTCTAGGAGCAGCAGACTAAAGCCTAAGAGCAATACAAGGAACAATAAAGTCTCGCTTGCCTCTAAGAGTAGTCGCTTGAATAAAGAGAAGAAAGTAGAAGAACACCCTAGGAATTTACCGCTTTGTAATAAGAAAGACATTTCATCTGAATGTAATGAACCTATGAAATCATCTAAGTTTAATGAATCTGTTGAATCTGTTTGTTTAACTTGCAATAAATCTTTAACTAATGTTCATGATGATTGTGTTTCTAAGAACGAGATTGTTAAGCCTATTAAGAAGAATGTTCCCAAAAGAACTTATGCTAAACGAATAGGAAGACTAGTTGCGAGACTTAGGCTTTACACTACTGATAGGGAGCATAATGTTTACTTTAGGGATGACATTTGGAAACCCACAGGTAGAACTTTCACACTTCAGAATGGTACAATGAGTGACCAACCAGAATACCCAATAGATAACTTCTATGAGTGTGATCAGGATTTTACCTCTAACCCAAAGGAACCAAAATCAAAACAGTTTCCAAAATCTTCTTCTTCTGTTATTGGCAGGTTATCGAAATATGTCTTTGGATCGTCGACTCGGGTTGCTCCAAGCACATGACCGGGAATATGAAGCTGCTGATCAATTTCGTCTGGCAATTCATGGGAACCGTATGTTTCGGAAATGATCATGTAGCAGCTATCATGGGTTATGGAGATCTACCTTTTGGAAATTATTTGATCACTCGGGTTTACTATGTCGAAGGGTTGGGACATAATTTGTTCTCAGTCGGGCAGTTCTGTGATGCAGATTTAGAGGTTGCTTTTAGGAAAAATGCTTGCTTCGTTAGAAACTTGAAAGGCACTGATCTCTTAATTGGGAATCGTGATACAAACTTGTATGCTATCGACATTAATCAAATTGGCTCTTCATCACCAATATGTCTTATGACACGAGCATCTGGAACAAAGTCCTGGTTGTGGCACAAACGGTTATCCCATCTCAATTTCGACACCATCAACAAACTTGCCAAAGACAACATCATCAATGGACTTCCAAAGTTCAAATACACCAAGGATCACCTATGTCCATCATGCGAACAAGGAAAAAGCAAAAGAGCATCATATAAACCCAAACCCGTACCTAGTTCGGAAGCAAGGTTGCATATGTTGCACATGGACTTGTGTGGCCCAATGAGAGTTGAAAGCATTAATGGGAAAAAGTATATTCTTGTTATCGTCGATGATTATTCAAGATATACATGGGTTAGGTTTTTGAGATCAAAAGACGAAGCACCAGGCATCATCATCACCTTCCTGAAACGTATTCAAGTACTTCTTCAAGCTCCAGTAAGAGTTGTAAGAATAGACAACGGCACAGAATTCACAAATCAGGAGTTAAGAGCTTATTTTGAAGATGTTGGAATAACTCATCAGACATCAGTTGTTAGAACTCCATAGCAGAATGGGGTAGTTGAAAGAAGATATCGTACTCTTGTGGAAGCTGCTCGCACAATGCTAATTTATTATAGTGCACCGTTATTTCTATGGGCTGATGCTGTTGCCACTGCTTGTTTCACTCAGAATCGATCCCTAATCCATCCAAGATTCAATAAAACCCCATATGAAATAGTGAACAACAGAAAACCTGATATCTCTTACTTTCACGTGTTTGGCGCTTTGTGCTATCCGACAAACGACAGAGAAGATCTTGGGAACCTGAAAGCTAAAGGTGATATTGGAATCTTCATTGGATATTCAGATAGCTCGAGGGCATTCAGGGTGTATAACCGGAGAACTAAGAGGATCATGGAGACGATGAACGTGAATTTTGATGAACTTTCACAAATGGCTTCTGAGAGACTCGCTCTAGAACCTGCACCAAACCCGCAGACTTCTGGACATATCATTTCAGGACTCGTACATCAAAGAGCTCCATCAACTTTTGCTGGCACTCCTCATGAACATGAATGGGAGAATTTCTTTGAGTTAATGTTCGATGAATATTATGGTGGAACTTCGACAAATGCATCAAACCATCATTCCGCTGCACCCGCTCAAAATCATCTACCACCGCCACCAACAGAAGATGCATCCACAACGGTCGAAACCAATGCACCAACTCCATCAACATCATCTACATCTACTCCAGCAATTCCAATTCTTCAAACAGTTTTACCAGCAGTTGATGAGCAAAACCAAAACATATCATTTCAAGAAGAACCTACTCAAAGCCAGAACGATGCAACGTTAGATGAAGAATTATTTGAAAACCCGTTTGCTACGGAATCAGCTGAATCATCCTCTAGCTTATGAGAACCATCTAACTCGCACTCGTATAATCTACGGTATCCTTCTACTCTGAAGTGGACAAAAGACCATCCAATTGAACAAGTTATTGGTGAACCGTCAAGGCCAATTCAGACGAGACGCCAACTTGCCACCGATTGCGACTTATGCATTTACCTTTGCCCAATTAGCAATATAGAGCCAAAGAACATTCGCGAGGCAATGGCAGAACCCGCATGGATAGAAGTGATGCAGGAGGAACTTCTCCAATACCGTCTACATAACTCTTGGGATATGGTTCCAAGACCAATTGACGTTCGTGTCATTGATCTCAAGTGGTTATGGAAGAACAAAAGGGATGAAGAGATGACTGTAATTCGCAACAAAGCTCGTCTTGTGGCCAAAGGATACAGACAGGAAGAAGGAATAGACTTTGAAGAGTCATTCTCGCCGGTAGCTAGACTTGAGGCAGTCAGGATTTTCTTAGCCTATGCAGCTCACAAAAACATCACGGTTTATCATATGGACATTAAGACCGCGTTCTTGAATGGAACTCTGAAAGAAGAAGTGTACGTGAGTCAGCCAGAAGGCTTCATAGACATGGAACATCCAGACTACGTCTACAAACTCAAAAAGGCAATCTATGGTTTAAAGCAAGGTTCGAGAGCGTGGTATGATGAACTGTCTTCTTTCCTTATTCTAAATAATTTCACCAAAGGAACGGCCGATCCTACCTTGTTTACACAAAAATGAAAAAATGACATTTTGATTGTTCAGATTTACGTGGACGACATCATTTTTGGGTCCACTAATCCGAATCTTTCAAAACATTTTGAAAATCTCATGAAAAGCAAATTTGAAATGTCCATGATGGGGGAACTAAAGTGTTTTCTTGGTTTACAAATACATCAGTCCCCTCGTGGAATTTTTATAAATCAAGCTAAATATACAACTGAGATTTTGAAAAATCATGGTCTGGATAATTGTGACTCTGTTGGAACACCAATGGTAACTTCACCAAAAATTGGAGCCGATTTGTTTGGGAAACCTATTGATGCGAAGAAATATCGGAGCATGATTGGTTCTCTCATGTACCTTACTGCTAGTCGACCCGATATTCATTTTGCTGTTTGCTTATTAGCACGGTTTCAGGCTAAGCCTACCGAACTGCACCTCAAAGAGGTTAAAAGGATCTTTCGGTACCTGAAGACATCCATTCACAAGGGTCTTTGGTATCCGAAGGAATCCGGATTTGATCTAATTGCCTTTTCAGATGCGGACCACGCAGGTGACCAAGTTACAGCAAAAAGTACATCAGGAGGAGCACAATTTTTGGGTGAAAAGTTAGTAAGCTGGTCTTCAAAGAAACAAGATTGCACTGCACTCTCAAACGCTGAAGCCGAGTATGTGTCTCTATCTGCGTGTTGTGCTCAAGTTCTATGGATGAGAACACAACTCACAGATTATGGCTTTACTTTCGATAAAATACCTATGTATTGTGACTCGAAAAGTGCCATAGCCATATCATGCAATCCTGTTCATCACTCAAAGACTAAGCATATCAGAGTACACTATCACTTCATAAAAGAACATGTGGAAGAAGGTACTGTTGAATTATTTTTCGTGAAGACAGATTACCAACTCGCCGATATATTTACTAAAGCCCTTCCAAAAGAAAGGTTTGACGATTTAGTTCGACGAATTGGAATGCGAAGCCTAACCCCTGAGGAGTTAGAACGTCTTCTCGAATCTTCTTGAAAATGTTTTTCCAAAAAGCTTCGCTGTAAATACTTTTGAAAAACAAAATACAAAATTTGAAAAACCAACAAAAGCAAAATATAAAAATATAAAACTTTCAAAAATACAAAAACAATAGAAAATTCAAAAATCCAAAAATCCAAAAATATTCTTCTCACGACATGTCTCTTGTATAATCGATATTCTGTACGTTTCTAGAAATGTCATTCAACAATGATACGGGCATGTACAGATGCTTGAGCGAGAGTTTTTTAATGTTTTCTAAAACATGTCGTTTCTCAAAATTTCTTCAAAAATGGCTTTCGTATACTTCAGTACGAAACCCGGACTAAAATGATGACTTTTGATTATTTCAAATCAAAACTCGTGTTTTTAAAGAAAAATCAAGTGTACGCTTCAGTGCACTACATTTTAAACTGGTGAGAAATCATCATCATCTTGAGCACCTTTTTCTAGATTGTTCAAAAAGATTTTCAAAATCTTTCAAAATACTTTGTGCTCAAGATAACTCCCTCTAAAACCCTTTAATTGACTACGCTTTATTGAAGGGGGAGTATAAAACAAAAATGTTCCAAATTCATGCTTAAATCAAATCCGTGTGTCTCCCCAAAAGATTCTAAAATGTTGTTTAATCCGATGATATCAAAAATATCACGAATATGCTATTTTTGAGGGGGAGGAGACGTGATTAAAATGTGATCAAAAAGTTTAATGATCGTTGTTTGAATCTCAAAATGAGCTTGACTCAGTTGAAACCAATGAATTGACGAGGAATCATGTACCATATCGAGAAACTTTCTATGGACTTGACCAGGACGGGTAATAATTTCAAGCTAGCTCTCTAGTGATGTAAACGTGTCTCGGATATGCCTAATTCATTTAAAGTCGATCAATTCAAAAAGTGCGAACTCTACCATCTCTGTGCAGATTAAAGCACATGTGAAGGGGGAGTGTTTCTGAAAATATAAAACTCTCAGAGTGTTCCAAACATGTTTTCTATCATAAACACTCTGAGAGATTTTAAAGAAAAATGGTTTTATGGCAACAATAGGACAGTCATGGAGTTATAAGGTGACTAAGGATAGGAAATCCGTCCTATGATCCGCCAGAGCCGAAGGGATCTACCCAAGGACATCACAAATAGTTAGTATTAGAAGTCTTTAGGAATGATTGAAAAAAGGATTAATGTGAGAAAGGAGAAAGAAGGGGTTGAAGAATTAAAAAGAAAAGTAAAAGAAAGGGTGAAAAGAAATAGCCCTTGATAATCAACCTTAGGGCAGAAACCGGGTTCAATACATATGCTACTGGTTGTCACTAGATGACACTGGTATTGAAGACAAAGACGTCATGGACCCAGTGACGCACTGCACTAAACCTTCAAGCTACTCAATTCCTCTTAAAAGGATTTGTTTCATTCTCACTGGGAACCCTACATAATCTATTGACTTTCTCTTAGAGATCGTTGGTATTGAAGAAGGAGACCCTCTCCCTAGTCTCCTCTCAAGAAAACCAAAATGCACTAATTGAGTCTAAAGCCAAGAGATTCATCAAAAGATCTCATAGGAACACTTGACATGACATCGCTTGTTGTTCATCAATAAGGGCACAAGTGATATATTTTAGAGTCCTACGCAGGTCTTAGCAATCTGCCAGGACATTTATGAGAAGTTTCACATCTGTGATCTTCAGTGATTGAATGGAAACTCCTGCCATGGTCAACATCAAGCAGCCCTGACAGCAGGTCACTTCGGTAACTCCCCGTGGATTACGCTTAGTGTGTCTTAAACGATCTACAGTTGTGGGGTGATGCTTCGGTGTACCTCAGCGACTCATCTGAACTGTAGGTGTACCTCGGTACATCGCGTTATCTCACTTGTGGGACTCCAGTTCAGGAACGGCCTTTGTAAGAATTAGAGATGTGTTTTCACACTATGCTGTTAACACCCTCGAAATTCAAACTTGTAAGTGCCGGAATCCGCTTATTACTAACCTGTTTTTATGTTTTCTTCTTATGGAAGCTCCGGAGCTGATTGATCGTGCAGATTCTCCACATGCTCGTACTAACAACACATGAAAGTTCTCATCAAAATCAAAGCCAACAAAAGTTTAAGATGATTCTTCGTCAATGTCAAAGAATCTACAAAGTTTAAATACTCGAGAACTACATCATTGGTAACCGAAAGACAAATAGAAGTGTGAGCATGGTGGAGAAAGGCGTGGAGACACCTAATCAATGAAGTTGACAACGGCAGACAACCACATTAACTGATCACAAAGCATGAAGGAACAAAGAATTAAGACTATTCTATATCTACACACAAAGTTCAAGCTCGATAAAAGTAAAGACCTAATCAAGTGGAGCATCTTTTGAATGACCACCCCTTAGGGGGAGATTGTTAGCCTTAATAGTTTTTATTAGAAGTGATGGTCATTCACATTTAGGAACTTTGTAACGTGTGTTAGATATCGTGATAGAATAGTCAACGGGCTCGTGGACTGGGCTAAGCTAATTGGTTAGAAGTTAAGTTAAGCTAGCCTTATATCAATCCATGTCCAACCCAAGCCCAAACGAGCCCATGCGAAGCCCATTAGGGCGACTACTACTTGTACTATATAAACCCCTCAAAGTCTCATTTGAGGGGTGTGCTTGAGTGTGTGTGTGTGTGTGTGTGTGTGTTTTCTTTGGAGCAATATAACATCTCTTGTTTTCATCTCTCTACACATACATACGCATAACTTATATCATCAAGTCACCATCTTTCTCATCTTTGTTTCTTGTTTAGTATACGCATAACGTGAGTGTTTGGTTTACGTGTGTTCATCTTGTGATAAGGTGTGTACGCGTAAGGTTGGTGTAAAAGTAAGGTCCTACAATAATTATACAAATTTTTTGGCCAGATGCAACAAGAAAATCCTTTCTTGTGTCGTTGTCGACGTGGATTTATAATTGAAAGAACATCCCAAAAGCCGAAAACTTGTGGTCTGAAGTATTATGCATGTCCTTTGTCAAAGGTAAATAATTAAACGTTTGCTTATTTACGTAAAGATATCAATAGCTTGTTTGTTAAGAATACATTTCTTATAATTGTTTCATCATGTAACAGCCAGGGACTGAAGACTATGGGTGTCGATCTTTATGTGGAAGGAAGTATTTCAACAAAAGTACTTTGGTCAAGGCCCTTCTTTAACGCAGTGCTCAAACTGCGAAACTAAAGATAACACGATCAACATGCTATTGGCTCAAAGCAATTTGTTGAAGGCAAGAATAAAGACGTTGGAGGCATCACTGGAATTGGCAAGAAATCTAGTTGATCACGCATGTCAGTCGAGTGGAATACTCTATGAGCTTTATAGATGACATTAATAATCTTTAAGTGGAGTAGATTTCGTTGTAGTATTAGTAACATTTGTTGTTGTACTTGTTTAATGTTTTAATGTCTAATGTTTTATTGTTATTGTTTAATTAAATGGAAACAAATACACAATTAAAAAAACATAACGTAAAAAACTACACAAATAAATATACTCTACATATAAAAACACTACACAAATAAATACACTATACATATTAAAACACTACACAATTTAAACAAATAAAATACATTACACAAATTTAAAATACACAACTAAATACACCAAAAAAAAAAAAAAAAAAAAAAAAAAAGTAGCAAATGATTGGGCAATGATTAGGTGCGGGCCCCATCCTATGAGATGTATGGGAAGTGTTTTTTGGGGTGCCTAGGTAGATTATCCTTATTTAATCTAAATTCTTTGTTAACTTTCATCATTTTTGTATGAACTTATTATGCTCTTATAAAAGCGCTTTATTAAAGGACTATTTTAGTATTATTTCTTTGTTGTAGAGTGTTGAAAGGTGCATGCAAACCATGCCGAGTGTATTTATTATCTTAGAGCAATGGGTGCATGCAAAAGTAGCAAATGAAACCTTTAACAAAGATACTATTTCATGAAGACACTTCATATGTGGCACGTGCCACAGGTGCGCCATACCTCCCTCCGCCCCTGTTTATAGGCGAGTATGATATTATATATGTTAGTGGCCAGAGTGGCATCCTTGTTGGGCAAGGATCCGCAATAATCGTGGTTGTGGACATAGACTATCTTATGCGACCATTCGCTAGTCCGTTGGAGTACTTGCGAAGTACCTTTCGTATAATCTGTGTGCTTCTTTGTGCGTCCTGGCCATGAACAATTTGTCATTATGCTTAGTAGCGGCCCAGTATTTTTACTTGTTTATTTTGTTGAGCCTGGTCCCCAAACGTGTATAGGACAAGTCGGGCCTAATAGGCCTGTTACACGTGTTATACGTCATCAATCATGAATTTAATCCAAACTCATGGTTAAATTTCATTGTCTGGGTTAGATATTTGAGGAAGGATTAGTCAACACCTAAAAAAAGATGCACGAGGTCCCGAATTAAACTTTACTAAAAGATTATGAAGAAATCAGTTGTTAGTGGAAAACGAAAGCACTAATTGATTGAATTACGTGTTGCGAAGAAGGTTGATATTTGGAATTGACAGGTGAGTTATTGGTGGAACCATGTTGACCCGTTCTCATTGACCTAAATCACTATTTATCCTTTGGCGGCTTTACAGTCTGAAAGGAGTTCAAAGGACCCATTGCTGCTTACATTGCTACATTTTATTGGATAAACTTTATATCACACAAGAATACAAACTCTGTTCTACATCAACTTTAGTAAAAATCACAGGAAAAATCTTTTGTGTTTCCTTTTTATAACTGATTTTTAATCTTAATTGACCACGAAGCACGGTCATCGAAAGAGGATGATGATTGTGAAGAATCTTCGTAGTGTAGGAAAGTATTTCACAGTAAGTGATGATACAACGAAAATGCTGAATCACCATTCTTGTGTTAGCAAGTTTAGAGATGATGACTAACGAAGAAAAAAAACTTATGTCGCTTAAGTGCAATTGAGACGGTTAAGTAGTTTGCTTAGTACAACCATATATTCCGTTTTATACTTTAGAAAATAAGCGGTAAATGAATGATGTTTTTTTTTGTTTAGGTTAGCCGGGAAAGGCGAGTCTAAAATGTGCACCAACTAACTGAGGTATCTCCGCGACCATTTCTGTCCCGAGAAAGTTATATGCAAAAAATTCTTTGCAATTATAATAAGCCTGACTTTTCAGCAAACTATTCCCAATCAATCAACTTTTAATATTATCCAAGAATAAATTATCATTTCATAATGACTTTAAGATGAAAACATGTAATTATACTATAATACCTACATCTACAACTCAAGAGAAATATAAATGTTTTTCTATTCTTTGACTTTAAGTATTAATACTATAAAATATCTATCCATCTGCAACTCAGATTTCTAAGATAGAAGTATAGAACAACCAAACAATAAGACCTAGAGGATGTAAGATGAAATCTACTAGTTTCAAAAGTTGAAAAGATTAACAGTTAGTTAAACAACCTTTCTTACGGAGAGTCGTAAGTTGTTAAGATTAATACATTTTGAATATCTTGCTATAGAATGATGTACGTAGACCGTCAAAACATAGAACAAATTCTACACGAAATGTTTCGGGGAGACTGCATTAACGTATCCACGAAATATTAAATGAAATTATTTCACTAGTGAAAAGATTAAATTAGGGTTTCCAAATCATAAATAAAAGTGAATGACATTTAAGTTAAATGAATCCTATGTTTCATATGGTTTTGTGAAGTGTTGTACATTGATGTAAAACTGTAATCTATGTTGCCAATTAGCGTGCGGGTTAGACTAAACAAGAAATTACACAAGATATTATAGTCACAAAATCGATCAAAAGATCTATAATTTAGCATTGATATAATAATATATTAGCCGTTCAACACTGCTAACACAATAAAATAATGAGTTTATGAGTTGTCATTATATTAAGAAAGATATAGAGGCCATGTAGTATATGTGTAGACATATTATTTTATCGAAAAAGGCTTTGTTTATGCTGAGTCATGGGTCCAAAGAGACTTTGACGATTAGTATAATTAAACAATCATTTAGACATAAATGGAGAGAGCCTAAGCAAAATTAAAGTTGCCAAAAAAATTGTTTATAACAGGAGTAAGATGGTAGCAAGTTGCCAAGTTGCTATTATATGGATCAAAATATAGAAGGTTGGAAGGTTACTATCAAACAATATAACGATTATTCCATTTTTATCATCAGATCAATAACCATAAAAGATACTTCTAATCTTTAGTTATGTAATGTGGTTAGTAGCAAAAAGCCAAGAAATCAAGTATCAATTATCAAAGTGTACCTAAAATTTCGTTAGAAAAAAGTATACCTATAGTTGGGCTTTACGTTTGGGCTCAAATATAAGCCCGTATACACCTCAATCCTCGATCCGCCTGTAGATGGATACTGGTTACATTGGGCTAGCTGTTGTACCAATTTCAAGTTGTTAATTTTTGGGAGAAAAAATATACTTCTCCCCTGAAGTAATAATCCAGCTAGACTTGACTATACCCGATTATCAGCATTAGAGTATTAATATTGTTTTATTCAAGGTTAGCACTATTCTATTCGAACCTCCCTAGATCGGCTTGACTTGACTTGATTATATAGTACTGAAATTATGAAAACATACTTGCATACAAATGTTAAAAAAATAAAAGTTAAATTGCAAATTACGTCCCTAATGTTTTTGAAAATTGAAAAAAACTATTGAAAATAACTTTGTTTCGATTTGGTCACTGAAGTTGACATGGCGTTGCAAAAAAGCCGCCAAAGCCTGACGAGCGTTATTTCTCCTATTAAGTGGCCCTCATGTGCTCAGCACTGGAGGGTATATGGCAAACTTCAATTTCCAAGGTTAGACTATCTTTCAAGGACTAAATTTGCAATCTTTAATTTTACTTCCCAAACCACTTATCCTATTTAGTCAAACTCAGTTATGACTACACTCACCACACACACACACACACACACACACTCAAGAACAAATCCGCCATTTCCTTAACATGTAATATGTCTTGGTGTCTTGACGTGATTGCTTGTAACTCAATTGTGATATCGGATATGATGGTTTGCCATTACTAGAGAGAAATTGCGCAAGACATGCAACAAGCAACAGATTTGATGAATCTGTGCCAAAAGCTTACTGATAGGGTCACGGTTAGGGGGGAGCTGATTGTTGAGCTCCAAAACTACAGACAATCAGGAGTTTCAAGGGCTAATGTGACCAAGCATAAGAGACTTCAAACTGCTGATTTGCGTAAGGAGAGGGTGTTGATGAGGATGCTTAGGGAAACTAACAAAAAGATTATTGACAAGATTGAGTTTGCTGTGAGGCAGAGGGAGATGTGAGGTGGTTGGTTTATGGAGGCCGGGAAGGTTATTTTGTCGTGGTTTCTTTTGTTGTTTATAATGCATGTAGATAGGGGTTGGGGTTATTTTATTGTGGTTTCTTCTACTTTAGTGTTATGGTAGTATATTAATATTGTACATTAATGAATGGGTCGTTTGATCATGATTTTCATGGTAGAATGTGTTGTTTTTGGGTAGCCTTTTATTATATTTTGTATTCAGTTATGGTTTTACCATTTTAGAATTTGAGTCGTATCACAAACATAAACATTTACCAGAAGTATCAGTAATCAAAAACACACACTAAAACATGAAAATGACAATAATCCAACCATAAAACATATATGTGAATATTGGGACAATTGAGGCTATTATGAAAATCTTACCTTTCAAAAGAGGTAAACTTTCAGTTAGATATCTTGGAGTTCTACTTGTTGCTAAAAAGATTGGAGGTAAGTGGATAAGTATTGTCAAGCTTAAAGGAATAAGTGTTTGGGAGATGCAAAAACATAGTAGTGATAGTTGGATTTTGAGGAATCTGTTGGATCAAAGGGATGATATCAAAAAACATATGAAGTACTATAAGATAAGAGATGAATGCAATGTGTTAATGTGGCATGATACTTAGAGTTTGAACCCTCCTTTGGACACTATTCTAACAGAAGAGAAATCTATGCAACTGGTTTTTCTAATGATGATACAATGGCAAATTGCATCACTAGAAATAGCTGGATGGCCTCTTGAATGGTACCTATCTCATCCTATTTTGTTGTAAGATCCAGTGCCAGTGACCAATGTAAATAGAAAAGATAGACTACGTAGAAAACTAGAAGGGGGGGGGGGAGGGTTTGAATAGTTTTACTAATTAAAACTTTATTTTAAAACTTTTATATCTACTTATGTCAATCTATTTTGGTGTGTTGGATATTGATAGTTAGATTTGATTAAACTATACTATGAGATAGAGAAAAGAGACACAACCATAACACAAGTATTATAGTGGTTCGGCGACAAGGTCACCTTCTTTTCCCTACTCTACTCCCTGAGTACCCAACTCGAGAGTTTGTAATCACTACACAACACAAGCTCCTTTTCTTGGCAGAGAAACCTTCACAACGTTGCTTACACTTTTTTCGGTACAAAGCTAAATACCGAGTTCTTCAAACAAGGTAGAACCAAACCTTCGTCGCCTACACTTTATCCGGTACATGGCTAGATACCCGGTTTTTCCACAAGGTAGAACCATACCTAAGTCTCCTACACTTTATCCGGTACAAGTCTAGATACCAAGTACTTTACAATGGAGGAACTAATCCAAGTACCACTAGTTAACACAACATACCTATGACATGCTAGAGAGGAACCAACAACAAGAGACACTTCAGTGATCTTGTGATGATAATGAAGTCTGGCAACTCATGTCTTCGAGCTTGCAACTCTTCTATGCTAAACGTCGTGATCTCGCCTTTAAGAGGAACCTAGAGAATCACTAAGAGAAAAGCTATATACATGATCCTTGGATATGAGGTTAGAGGAGTAAGAATACAGAGAGAAGATATATCTAAAAGTGGTTAGAGGAAATGAGGAAATGATCAACTATTTATAGGAAAACAATCATCTCATCACCCGGATCCGCCGGATCCTTTCCCAAAGGGATCTGGCTATCTGGTAATACCAGTCCATATTTTGGATTACAATTTCGGGTTTTGGGTTATAGGTAATGATCCATGGGTTATGTGATGTCATGCATGATGTAATAGACATCTTGGGTCATGGTTATAGACTTTGGGTCATGGGTTATGAACTTTGGGTCATAGGTTATGGATTTTACCCGTTTTGATGTCATACATGATGTCATGCATATTGTCCATGGGTTTGGGTCAAGGTCCATGGGTCATGGGTTTTGGATAATCCAAATTATTTATATTACATGTTACATTTTAACTAGTATGTATTTTTATAAAAATGTAAGTAACCAAAGTTACTAATAAGTGTTTTAAAAAATGGTTTTGGTTTTATGTAAACTATTTAACTAAACATGTTTAATGGTTTATTTGTTTAGTGAAATGAGTTAGTAAACTATTGGCTCAAAACTTTACGTATTTTATTTATTTCGTTAATTTTTTTTAATGATTGATATCGACAAAACATAAGAAGATCGTAAAATATAAATAAGCGTTTTTATGGTTTATTTGTATTAACAATCTCCCCCCCCCCTTTTTTGATGACAAAACATAAAATTGTTTTAAGGAAAAACTAAAATTCGTAAATTTTTTAGTTAAGTTTGTACTCTTTTCTCCCTCTTTTTGTCGAAACAAAAAGAGTGTCGAAAAGAAACTCACCCGAATGCAAAAACTTGGAAAGAGATAAGAGAAAAAGAGATAAGAAAGGTAAATACATGCATATTTGCTCCCCCTTGACGAGTGCTCCCCCTTGGTGAGGGCGTCAAGTATTTAGGAAAGCTAATACGAGAGCATTGTGAAATGTGCAATGATTTTGCTTTGACGAAAGCTCCTCCTTATTGAGGGCGTCAAGTACTCTAAGTGTGTTTTGAAAGTCTACAAAATAAAGGTTAGAGTGGAAGTGTATAGTATGAGTTTTGAAGAAAAAATGAGCTGAAGTGACTCAGTTTTGTTTCTGAGTGCCTGAATCCACCTGATGCATTATAGAATGGATTCGCCCGGGTATAAATCAAGGGATCCGGATACCTGCAACTTGTTAGCAGTAGTATAAAGAAAATAAAACATGAAAGATCATGAAATTAAGTCATAACCACACTAATATGCCCAAATAATCAAGAAGCACTTAAACACGTAGATTCATATAATGAAAACAAGAGAAATGATACAACAATGATCAAACTCTAAAACTAAGAATTTGATCTAACATATAAGAAAATGCTAATGAGATGGACTAAGCTAAAACTAGAGGAGAATGACCACTTGTGCTTGCTCTTATTTCAAATGATCCTAAGGGTGATTTGGTTTGTTGATGCCATCTAGGCGTTCAAGGAGGTGATAGAACATGAAACATACTTTATCACGAAGTTTATGAACCAAGGTTTGACTTTGTTGACAATGGTAGCAAGTTTTTTCATTACTTGGATGTTATGGTGATGGAGGTATATTTGAGGTATATGGACTTAAGAGAGAAGGTTTTAGGTACACAACGAATGTTGGTGGAGATGTGTGTGTAGGTGGAGGAGATGTGTCAACATCCATGTTGTCCGGTTGTGTAGGTTGATGTCTAGTCATTACCCAAAGTGGGCCAAAAGATGGTGATGGAGAAGAAGATACGTATGCTATTGGTGGTGACACATTAATGTCCACCCCTATGTTGGGTGAATGTAGTTGTTGTGTAGTCATTCTTTCAATGGAAGAAAATGTAGGTAATGGTAGAGGATTAGAAGGTCTAGGAGGCAAGTCCTCCAAAGTATTGTAGTGATGTGACGAAGAAGGATGTGTAGTAAAGGAGAGTTGTCTTGGTTCAAGAGGAAAAGATCTTGTTGGTTATGTAGAGATGGTAGAGTTTTGAGGTGTTTTTTTACCAAATGGTTGAGAGTTTGATTCAAGAGGTGTAAGTGATAGTGTTGTCTTAATGGAAGCAAGTGATGTTGATGGTTTGATAGGAGCAAGTTGTCGTATTGTTGGTTCAATGAAAGGTGGAGTTTGGATATAATTATGGACAATGCGGGCAATTTTTCTAGGAGTGCTTCTAGAGTGAGCATTTGGTACCTTAGTTATTGTGAGAAGTGTTTAAAATGTGAATTTGCAGTTGAGAAGGTGATGTTGTGGTGTGGGATTGAAGCACAAACACAAGTGGTTTATATAGTGGAAGATCATAGAAGGAAATTAAAGCCTAAACCACTAATATCCTTCAAATTGTAATCATTTGCATGTATAAGAGTCAACTACTGAGATACAATATTCTAGGAGAGTCATTAAAGACAATGTGGAGTGTTGGAATGGATAAAAGTGAGTTTTGAGTGACTAAAAGTATTGTTATCTGTCTCTGTTTGCTCGGATCCACCGAATCCTTTTCAAAAGGGATTCGGCTAGCTCTAGCCAAGGGATCCAGCTAATTGAGACAAAGAAGAGAAGGAATGGTTAGGCATTTAAGATTTCTAGCCTATGTAGGTTGGTGTTATGATTGAAAGGAGGTTGCTTAAATGGAATAAGTTATGAGAACTTAAACTAATGATGAGAAGTGACTTAATGATGAGTTTTATGGAAAAATGGGAGCTAAAGAATGCTGATAAATGATCAAGGATGAAATTAGTTGCCTTAGGAAGTGGTTAATGGAGATATGAATAAGAGAGTGGTCAAGAAGAAAATTTGAAAATTTCTTAAAAAATGTAAGAAATGAAAAATTAATTTTAGAGCATTTTGAGGGTAAAATAAATTCATGAAAAAAATAATTATTATGCAAATAAGTTGATTAAGATGAGATAAAGAAGATGTAAGCATCGGAGCGGAGAAATGTTGAGTATTAGAGAAACGATAAATCATAAACATCTTTAGAAGGATTCTAAGTCATCCATAAGAGAATAGGAGAAATAATGAGACTAAGGATAGCTCAATTGAGACTAATAGTGCATAAGCAACTAATCTAATAAGATCTGGAAGGTGAGAGAGATGCAAAGAGGTATAAAAATAGCTCTATTTGGCTAGTTCCTCCAAATCCTTTCTAAA
This sequence comes from Chrysanthemum seticuspe, assembly GCA_019973895.1. Classification (NCBI taxonomy): domain Eukaryota; kingdom Viridiplantae; phylum Streptophyta; class Magnoliopsida; order Asterales; family Asteraceae; genus Chrysanthemum; species Chrysanthemum seticuspe. The sequence goes on from BPTQ01000004.1 coordinate 258,444,171, forward strand.
AGGGATCCAACTTCTGATGACTATAACAACACATTGGGCTCTCTGATTCATACACACTCATCAATTTTCACAACTTGTGTTTCTAAGAGTAAATATAAATGGATACAGGTATAAGGTAACAAGGAGAGCCTATAAGATAGAAAAATAGGCAATCAAGTAGGGTTAAATTCAAAATTTGATATAAGATCAAATATGGTAAATTTCTTAGACATTAGAAACATGACTACAAACGTTTAAGAAACTACTCAGCAAAGTAAGTATTAAAGGTACTGATGACGTACCCTCTGAATTGGCTCGGAGGTCACCCCTCCGAGTTCGTTGAGATATACTCCCACTAAACATGCAAAGGAATTTGAAAAGGCTCTTATGGCATCAAACTATCTTTACGATGGTTACCAGTATGGGAATCCGCCAACCGAAGTACAACGTCCTTCGGGGTGTGCCCTTCGTGAAGACTGGCTCAGAGAAAAACTCTAACCAAGTCAAACCATGTTCAAATCCCTTTTCAAATCTTTCTTGCCAAGATAGGGATCGTGGTACAGAACCCCCTGCAATTCCCTTAAAATGCGGGATGCCTCCACGTTCAGCGGTTATAATGAGAGACGTGTAACTGCCCATTTCTATCACCTATAAATAGATGGGCAAAGCACTCAGGTATAGACGGATTTTATATACACATATAATTCATACTTACTATCATATACACATACTTACTCTCACGCCGGAGGTGATTCGTAGGGTCCAACCCCTGCGCTTCACTTAACGTAATGTTTCTATTTGTGTTTATGCAGGTTACTTATAGTTTGGCGACCCATACCTCATCAACATACTCTTCGATCACCATCGAAGCCTAGTAGTGCCGTTTATTGCACAATCAGTGGCGCCATCCGTGGGACCTCTACAATTAGTCTCGTTAAAACCAAAGCTTGTAACTGCTAAACTAACACCCTACTATTCTGGTATGACTGAAGGAACAGAAGAAGTGCCCTCATTGAGTTTCTAGACCTTAGTACCACTACATACCTCTGACACAGTCGACTTATTACCTATAATCACTCCTGCATTACCTGCCACTTCGCCAAAAAATACCATACCAATTAATTAAACATCGACTTCCTCTGCTAGCCTTAACCCCACAATTAATCAGGCCTTCATAGAAGCCAACTACGGAACATTGGAGATACTGTTAAGAGATAGAAGGATGAAAATCCACAACAAAGGAGTTTGTAATAAATCAGAATATTCTAGCGAAGGGTACAATGAAGAAACAGAAATGGAGCGCAGGCCTACATGCTCTGTCGAAAGAAATCCTACTATAGGATTCGGAGGAACCACCATAAAGAATGAAGATCAAATGGGAAGAGGGTTTGCAGTCCGGAGGCCTCTAGAGAGTGAGACAGAAGGTACAAAATGCCAAAGGGTCCACCTCCCTCCTCTACTTGCAGCATATCTGGGAGGAAATGAGAAGGGACGACCTGTACAATCGGTACCGACTTCGAGATACGAAGGCGGTCAACCTTTGGTTCAACAGGGAGGCAATCCTCCTCCTTCCGGTACGTATCCTTTGCACAATGCTCAATTGTTTATACCCAGTTACTTTTACCCACTTTCCTATAACCAGATAATTAGCGATGCTAATCTTTATTCCCAACTGTACCCAAACATGACCTACCCCCAACCTAACATTTTACTTTACCTAAACCAATAGGGAAAGCACTTCCTCGAGGGTACTTGCTACAATTACCCGTTTGGGGGGTATGTCCAGCAGGGACCAAGGGGTAATTATGACTTAGGGCCTATTAATCCAGCACAAGCATACCTCTGTAACCTTTTTATGTACTTGCAACAGGTGGACCAAACACCAAACATACCCTTTGGCCCTGCTGACCTGTCCCTCGAACCCATCGGGCATATAACACCCTTCATCTAAGGGATTGGGGAATACCCTTTACCTAACAGTCTAGAACAGAGAAGGTACTAACACCGCAATAGGGATCATCACAAAGACAATGAAAACGATGGATCAAGCACCGACCTACTAGACCATTTTTCAAAAACTCCAAAGGAAATTTTAGTAACTACGAAGGCTGCGAGAGCCTTCGAACTGTCTCCTCGGACGATAGGCAACAGGCGCTCCCGTGACATGTCGAAATATTGTCACTTTCATGAAGATCGAGGGGATGAAACAAAAAAATGTCGCGAATTACAGAACCAAATAGAGGAAGCTATGAAATTAGGACAATTCACGCACCTAACAGAGGGGATAAATAAGGAAAAGTCTAAAGCGCCGGACACACCGTCAAATGAATAGCATAAAGGAAACAAGGATATAGCAACTATTGAAACACCTATTTTCATGACCCGGAGAGAAGACAAGAACAGGAAGGATGTTGGAGAAAAAGTAGAAGAAATAACGTTCCCTCCAGTAGTCGGTTCCTTGTCATGTTCGGATACTGTCATCATTAGCGTAAAAGTTTTCGGAAGACAAGTCTGCCGTGTATACATGGATAGGGGTAGCGCATGCGAAGTTATCTACGCACACTATTTTCTCAAGTTAAATCCTTTAATCCGGTCTCAAAGGGTGGATTCTAAAACACCCCTTGTAGGTTTCTCCGAGGAACATTCGTGGCCCTTGGGAGAAATACCTCTCGAAGTTACCATTGGTGATAGCCCTTACAAAAGAACGAAAGTTCTCGATTTTGTCATCATAAGGTATGAATCACCTTACAACCTGCTACTGGGAAGAACAACATTGGATAAAATGGGAATAATTGTTTCAACAATTCATGCAGTAGTCAAGTTTCATACCTCATATGGGGTGGGAACTGTATTGTCAAATATGGAAGCAAGAAGGAGGGAAAGATGCCATAAGAAGATAAAGGAAAGTCCTTCGAAAAAACCGAAGGACATATTGAGTTGCGATAATACAAAAGAAAGAGTTATCATCAATACCTGCTATCCGAAACAAATGGTGGTAATCGAAAAACAACTGCCAGAAACTTTTAGGAAAAAAATTACAAAAGCTCCTTTGAACAAACGCGAATGTATTTTCATGGACATATGCAGACATGACGAGGACCCCAAGAACAACCATAGTTAATGGCAAGCCTTTCAACATAGAGCATAAACTCAACGAACACCAACATATTAAGCCTGTCAAACAGAAGAAACGGAGCCTAGCCTCGGAACAAAATAAAGCAGCATATAGAGAAGTCAATGAGCTAACGAAGGCAGGAATTCTCAAAGAAGTTAAGTATCAAACATAGGTGGAAAACCCAGTCATGGTGAAGAAAAGTAATGAAGGATGGAGAATGTGTGTGGACTTCATAGACATCAACAACGCATGCCCTAAGGATTGTTATCCTCTACCCGAAACTGATTGGAAGATAGAATCCCTTTATGGGTTCCATCTTAAGTGTTTCTTAGACGCCTACAAAGGCTATCACCAGATACAGATGGCAGAAACTGACGAGGTTAAGACGACATTCTTCACTGGGAAAGGAGTCTTTTGCAACAAAAAGATGCTCTTCGAACTCAAAAAAGCAGGAGCCACTTACCAAAGACTTGTCAACAAGGTATTCGACGATTAGATTGAAGAGATTTGGAGGTATATGTAGATGATATGGTGATCAAAAGCACTTCCAAAGAAGAGATGCTTCTAGATATCTAGGAAACCTTAAATAAGCTTCAATCAATAAATATGAAACTCAACCCGAAAAAATGTTCTTTAGGTGTTGAGGAAGGGCAATTTCTTGAACACGTAATTAAAAAACAGGGAATAAAAGCAAATACTTGGAAGGTAAAGGCCATCACAAACTTTAAATCTCCAAAAACACCGAAGGAAATTCAAAGCCTGAGTGGAAAACTTGCAGCCCTAAGTTGTTTCCTCTCGAAAGGCGCAGAGAAATCCTTGCCCTTCTTCAAAGCCCTCAAATATGACAAGGGAAAGAAAACTTTACAATGGAACGCAAATTCGGAAGAAGCTTTCAAGAAAATGAAGACTTTTATAGAAACATTATCAATGCTTACGACCCTAATCAAAGGCGAAACATTGGTAATGTATCTCGCAGCCTCTGAAGCAAGCATAAGTATAGTACTACTCGCAGAAAGAAAAAAACGACATGTACCCATTTACTTATTCAGTAGAATTTTGCAAGGAGCAGAACTCAAGTACCCTGGGTTGGAAAAATTGATACTAGCTCTCGTTATTTGCTGCAAGAAGGCTTCAGAGATATTTCCAGGCACATCCAATCCTAGTCTTAACTGACAAGCCTATAAAACAAGTACTAGCAAAACCGGAGAAATCCGAAAGAGTAGCTAAGTGGGCAATCGAGTTAGGAGAGCATCTGGCATAACTCTGTAAAAGGACAGATCTTAGTCGAATTCCTTGCCGAAGCGCCCTCCGGATGCGTTAAGGAAAAGAAAAGCAAAACGATACTAAGCCTGACGCTGTCTGGAAACTGTATACTGATGGAGCCTCTAGCTCTGATGGATCCGGAGCAGGGCTAATGCTTATAAGTCCTGACGGAGACGAATTCACATATGCTTTGCGGTTTGAGTTCGAAGCTACCAACAACGAATCAGAATATGAAGCACTATTGGCCGGCTTAAGAATTACCGTCGACATGGAGATAAAGGATCTTGCGATATTTGTAGATTCACAACTCGTCTCTAACCAAGTCAAAGGACTCTTCGAAGGACGACAACCAGTGATCAAACAATACTTGCACATGACAACGGATATGCTGAAAAACTTCAATACCTACACAATAGAACACATCTGAAGGAAGCAAAACATAAAAGCGAATGATTTGAGCAAATTGGCTTCGATGACATTCGAGAATGTCGCAACGGAGGTCATAGTCGAAAAGCTAATAAAAAGGTCGATTGACAAGAAACATATTTCAAAGATAAAGGTCGACAAAGGAGAAAACTGGATGACCCCTATATTCGAGTATCTGATAAGTGGTTTATTATCAGAAGATCGTAAGGAGTCCAGTTAAATAAAGATAAAGGCTCCCTTATATCATATAAGCAAAGCCAACTTATATAGAAATTCCTTTCTGACCCCATGGTTAAGATGCACGGTTCTCAAAAGGCAAAAGAGCTCATACAGGAAGTCCACGAAGGGTCACGCGACTTCAACACAGGCCCTTATGCAATGATTGCAAGGGTCAACAAATTGGGTTACTATTGGCCCTCGATGCACAAGGAAGTTATCGAAGCTATACAAGAATGCAAAAATTGCCAAGAACACTCGCTGGCGATGAAGACACCAAACACGAGTAAGACTTCCGTAGCCAACACCTGGCCTTTCTGCCACTGGAGTATTCACATAGTTGGACCCCTGACTATGGCTACCGGAGGATTAAAGTTCTCTGTTGTAGCTGTGAAAAATTCACAAAATGGGTCGAAGCAAAGCCGTTAACCTCTACGGTTGGAAGACAACTTGAGAAATTCGTATGGGAATATATAATCTTCAGATTTGGTATCCCGTACAAAATAACATCGGAAGAAGATAAACAGTTCATAGAGGGAATCTTTCAGGAATCCTGCAATGGTTTGAAGATACATCAATATTTCTCACCAATTAAGGAACATGTGAAAATTACGAATAACATCGAAAGTTGTTTGGCCGGGAGTCCACAAGATTGGGCTACGGATCACTCAAAGGTGTTGTGGACACATTGAATCACACCACACAATAACCAACAAGAAACGCCTTTCAACCTCACCTACGGTTCAGAGGCGGTCATACCTAAGACCATGAGTTATATCAAGCAGTGTGCCACGAACGAAAGTGGTCTAGATACTCAGAGGGAAGTGGATTTAACTAATAAAGCTTACTACAAGAACATGTTGCGAAGGTTCCACAAGGAAACAATTAGGCCCCAGGACTTCGAGTCAGGGGAATATGTCCTCCTGATACTACCACAGGAAGGATCATAAAACTACTCTAGAGAAGGACCTTTTATAGTCACGAGTCGTAACAATGATGGGACCTACAGAATAAAAACGACGACAAATCAACAAAGGGACTACATGACGAAGGAATTGAATCTTCGTAAGTTTTATGTGTAACAATCGCCTTATGATTCATTTTAAAGTCATTTTTAAGACTACCTTTTGCTTCGGGAAGGTTACTAAATGTGATGTAAATCTTCCTACACTATATATATATATATATATATATATATATATATATATATATATATATATATATATATATATATATATATATACATATATAAATATATATATACATATATATACATATACACATATAATACTAGAAGGATACCCGCGCAATGCGGCAGCGGGTACTCGGTGACTATTTTTGTGGCGAGCAAATGTTTTTCATTTTAAACATTCGTTATTTAGCATGTCTTAAATATTTTATAGCATAGTAGATATATGTTTTTCAAAAGTATAACGTCTAAATTATTAATAGTGTTTTCAAATTTTAGCATTAAATTGGATGTTATAAGTTTAGTGGCTTTTTTTATAAATAATTGTATTAAAATATATCATTATTAGAGGGATCACTACATGGTTTAAATAAGACTTAAATTTTTAAATTTTACATTACTTTTCTATTTTTTTTAATAATTTTTTGACTTAAATATTTTATGACTTCTTTTACTTTTATACTAAGACCCGAATGCTTTATACTGTGATGATGTTGTAGCTTTTTTTGTATTCTTTCGTAAACCATGAGTTTTTATTTATATTAAGATTTCGTAATTGAATTTTAATGTATATTAGTAACTTTTTTCAGTTTTATATGTTACACGTATTAGTATGATGGTTATACATTTATTTCCAATTAAATCACTTATTTGATCATTAATACGACGCTTACAACTTTCGAGGTTACACGTATTGATCAAGTTTTGAAATCCTTCCATAATAAGAAATGTTTTTTGTCTTAATTTTTTTAAGACTTCTATAATTAAAATGTTCCAAATGTATTATATAGTAGTGTATATATATATATATATATATATATATATATATATATATATATATATATATATATATATATATATATATATATATATATATATATATATATAGGGTAGGGTTAATGTGAGATCAAGCTTAAAGTTGTAAAAATAAGATCAAGTCTAAAAAACCACTAAAAAATTTATAAATAACAATTTTAGCAATAATACACATAAAAATAATATTTTAATACAAATTAACATTTTAGCAACTAATAACCAAATGATACATGAGTTTGGATTAGTGATACACCTGATACACATTACACTAATAAATATTCCAAAATCTGATACACATACAAAAACCTGATACACAATACACTTCTAATCAAAGTGTATCACCTAGGTTTCATAAATTTTAAAAAGAAATCTATCGAAATTTTAACAATTTTAGTTGTAGTTAATGAAAAATTTATTTTTGTTGTAAGGAGAGTCTCGCTTGTCAAATTTTAGTTGGATCTCATTTTAACAACTTTAAGTTTGATCTTATTTGATCTAGATTATATATATATATATATATATATATATATATATATAGAATCTAGATCAAATAAGATCAAACTTAAAGTTGTTAAAATGAGATCCAACTAAAATTTGACAAGCGACACTCTTCTTACAAGAAAATAAATTTTTTATTAACCACAACTAAATTTTTAAAGTTTCGATAGATTTCTTTTTAAAATTTACGAAACTTAGGTGATACACTTTGATTAGAAGTGTAATGTGTATCAGGTTTTTGTATGTGTATCAGATTTTGGAATATTTATTAGTGTAATATGTATCAGGTGTATCACTAATCCAAACTCATGTATCATTTGGTTATTAGTTGCTAAAATGTTAATTTGTATTAAAATATTATTTTTATATGTATTATTGCTAAAATTGTTATTTATAAATGTTTTAGTGGTTTTTTAGACTTGATTTTATTTTTACAACTTTAATTTTGATCTCACGTTAACTCTCCCATATATATATATATATATATATATATATATATATATATATATATATATATATATATATATATATATATATATATATATATACCCATCAGTAATGAATTCCCGTCAAATCTCTTGTGTCGCTATTTTACAACAAAGATTTGCCTCACCAAGTGTTTAAAAGTTTCAACGTTCGAAGGGGTAGCAAAGGGCCACATTTGAGCCCTAGTCATACCCACTAACTTCACGTTAACTTCCTAAGGGTGTTCAGACGAAACCCTGTGGGTTAAAACAAAGCGGGTCGCAACCCTCTGTTACAAGCAAATGATTGCTTGAAAAATCTTGGTGACTAATTTATAATCAAAAGGGCCAGACATGAGCCTTAGCTTGTAAAATTCAAAAGGTACGAAATATGAGCAAAATCAGGGACTATAAGCCCCGTAACGGAGGCAAAAGATAACACCACAACGGTGAATATTGTCTTTGGCTTACATAAGCCATGCATGCACAACCATTAAATTGTTTTAAGGCCTACGACCTGACTAACATAAAGTTAAATTGTTTTCAACGGGTACATACCACCCGAGGGACCAAATTATCACTAACATGGTGACCTTCAAACCGGAGTAGGAATAGACTTGGTCTTGGAGCATGGATCTAGAGTAGGCAGCACTGATGGGGTTGCAGTCTTGGAAGGGGCTAGCTTCCGGAGCACCTTGGGATTCTTTGAAAGTAGAGTCTCAAGAGGAGCTGCAGGATTGGCTGTGGCTTCACCGAGGAAAGAGTAGGTGGCAGTTACATAGTCATTCCCACCTTTATCAAAATCTTTCTTATGCGATGCAGGATAGCCGGAAGCCTTGGCAAGATCAAACGGAGCTTTCATCTTTGCAACCTCCTTGATAGATGCACACCTACCATGTCGAATTGCAACAGTTGTGAGCCGAGCAACAAGTTATCCCACTTGATCGCTCTATAATAGATCCGAAGCAATGTATGGTACAACCTTTGAGATGATATCCTCCCTATCACATTTACTAGCCGCTAAATCCTGGTGGAGTTGGGCTTTGATCCCAATGAGCCTAGTCTTCTCAACTTTGAGGGTGGCTACCTTGGATCAAGGGCTATCAGATTTTCTTGGTAGTCAGCCCACTTTTGAATCTCTTACAGCATCCTATCCAAACTCTCTTTTTGTGCTGCTTGACCTCATCAAGCAATGACGTTATTTTTTCACGAAGAACCACAACAGCAGGATTCATGTCAAAATCAGTCATAGTAGCCTCACACTTGGCCTCAAGCTCAACATACTACTCCTCCCAAACCTTCTCCATTTCTTTTATTACCTCACACTCACCCTTGAACTGGTCAACAGTTTTCAGAAGATCACGGGCTCTCTGATTAACAACATTGTCGAAAACTGCCTGCCTTAAATAGCAACGATCATAAAGGTCAAAGAGTTCTTTAGTAGATTGGTTATCTAGAAAACCCCTCCATGCAGGGGGAACAATGTTAGAAATTAGCAGGTGGCAGTCGTTTGGAGTTCTAAGTTCTGGAGTTTCGAAAAAACCTACACGAAACAACACATAAGTATATATACAAGAAAGTGTAACTGATTTATAAGAGCATGAATACTTTTGTCTTCATCAGAAATGGTGACGTAAGGACCTCCAAGGGCCTTGGCAACAGACTTTTGCCGAGTAGATCGAGGTTGAGGGTTGTGTGTAGAAAACCTTTGTTTCGCAGAAACATTGGTTGAACCTTTACCCCTAGATTTTTGAATTTTCATCCTTTGGGCTACACTTCCACCGGCCACAACATCAGGTTGCTCACGACTCAGAGAACTTTTCGACTCTACCATTTCCGTTGCTTGATCAGGATCAAAGCCCTCGGTAGGTTCGGCATCAGGCATATGGTCCTCTTTGTTGATGGAGGTTGACGGTGAACCAGTTCCGAATCCTGGAGAAGGCTCAGCAGGCAGAAAGCTCATTTCCTCATCATCAGTTGCATACAAGAAATTTCTAAAGGACATTTCTGCAAAAAAGAGAAGAATAATACACTATTAGCGGAAAAGAAATTGGATATAAGAAAAAAGGAGATTATAAATACGTTTCCATGATGGTATATCGTGGGGCGCTTTGGACTGTACTCCCAAGTATTTTTTTAGACCATTTAAGTAAAGAATGGGATATGGATATGTTTGAACACACGCATGATATCTGGTTAGACGTCTGTACAATGGGGTTATTCGGACTTTGTAAGGAATCTTGTCTTGGAAATACCCTTTGAAAAATCTATAAGCCTTCACTAACAGTTCCGGATAGTCTTTGGGTACACTGGAGTCAGTAATATAGAAGAATTAGCCTTTCCAGTCATCAAGATGAGTAATGGGTTTCAAGAGAACGTTTGGCACATCATGTTCAGGCCTCTTATCAAAGGTAAACCAATCCCCATCAGGGTATAAGTTGAAGAAAGCCCTAAATAGGTCAACTGTTGGTTCTCTACCATAAGCCTTACACATTATAGCAAAGGTGGTAAGCTTGGCAAGATCATAAGGGTTTAACCTAGACATATGGACTCAGAAATAGTTCATAACTTCACAAACAAATTTAGGAAGGGGAATCCTTAAGTTGGACAACTTAATTGAATCCTCGTACAAGGAAACATAACCATCAAGTTCATCAAATACATATTTATTCTTTTCAGGAAGAAGGACTTTCAGATAAGTCGGAACATCAAAATTAGCTAATAGCAATATTAAATCATCTTGGGTCATAGTGCAGGTTTGAGTACGAATAATAAACTTGGCACTCATGTTTATATGGAAAAAAAGAAAGACAATTACCTTTTTGATGCTGTGTGAAGATGTAGAGAGTTCTAATGATGAGATTGTGGCAAAAAAATCTAGGGTTTAAGTGAAGATTGGGTATTTATATTGTAAGGTATTCGATCTCAGGAATCCACGTGTACGATCATGAGCACAACCGAATTTCAAATAGGTATTTTTGTTTGATTAGACACTCACGGGAACCAAGGCAAGACTCTTGGTTGATGAAAATTAAAGGACGAACTAACTCCCTGTGCAAGTGGGATTAGGCATTAAATGTGGATTTTCGATAACGATGAGCGGGTCTTCGAATCAAAAGTTTTGGAAATTTTTTTTGAAGTCGAATGTAATACATCCATATATGTATATATCACTTTCGACTGGGGGAGGGGGGCTTGATAACGTACCCTCCGAATCGGCTCGGAGGTCACCCCTCCGAGTTCGCTAGGATCTACTCCCATTAAACATGCAAAGGCCTTCGAAAAGGCTCTTATGGCGTAAAACTATCTTTACGATGGTTACCAGTATGGGAATCCGCCAACCAAAGCACAACGCCCTTTCGGGGTGTGCCCTTCGTGAAGACTAGCTCAGAGAACAACTCTGACCAAGTCAATCCCATGTTCAAATCCTTTGTCAAAGCTTTCCCGCCAAGATAGAGATCGTGGTATACAACCTCCTGCAATCTCCTTAAAATGCGAGACGCCCCCACGTTCAACGGTTCTAATGAAAGACGTGTAACTGCCCATTTCTATCACCTATAAATAGATGGGCAGAGCACTCAGGTATATACGGTTTTATATACACACATAATTCATACTTACTATCATATACACATACTTACTCTTACACCGGAGGTGATTCGCAGGGTCCAACCCCTTCACTTCACTTAACATAGTGTTTACATTTGTGTTGACACATGTTACTTATAGCTTGGCGACTCATCCCTCATCAATATACTCTTCGATCACCATCGAAGCATGGTAGTGCCGATTATTGCACAATCAGGTACCATATAATCATAGTAAGATTAAAGACAAGATACTAAATTTTCATCCCAAAAGTTTATTCTACAACATTTATTTTGATAAACTTTATCCAATTTATATTATTTTTCTCATCTTCATCAAATGGTGTATTGTTGGTCGATGACTCAGGAATAAAGAAGGATGATATGTAGGGCTCAGTCAAAGGTTCCATCACTTTATCGACAACTGGATAATGAGGACCTTGAAAGTGTGGGTGAAAGTGAATGAAGTGATTATAGAGACGAGTTAAGAACATCCATAGGGTATTAGTTTCTTTTTGTCACCCTTGAGATGTACAATTCGATTCGCGAAGAAGTAAGCAAGATTGTAAGGTTGTTGAGTTAGAAGACAGTAGATCATATGAACACAACATGCCAGAAGTTGTTCATGATTTTCCGTAAGACTCCAAAAAATTTCACGCGGAATAACCGCTATTGGTTTTAACTCATATCAGAGCTCAAGTGTATGAATTATGTCTGGATCAAGACAATTCAAAAGTTGAGGAGTACGAAGGAGACGAGTTAGTTCTTGTGGGGAAGGTATATATGAGAAATATGGACTATTTTTCTCACGATAGTTAAAGAGAGACTCAAGAGACCAATCTTCAGTGTAGGCACATTGGCCATAATTTGGTTGGAGGATGTGAGCAAATTGCTCAAGAGGCAGAACAAATTTTTGGTTTTTAATCCAAAACCAAAGCGAGAGGGAATGATCCTTGTTAAGTACGAGTTCAACTTGACGGAAGAATTCCAACATGAATCATGGATAGATTTTCTCGTTGATGGTAAGGAGGTACTCAAATCATATGGTGTAAAAACATGTGTTGATATATTTTTGGATGGCAATAGAAGAATCAACAATACGACCTTCATGGAGGAAACGGGTTTCAATTTGAACCCACGGACATGATTACCAGGGGTGTTTGGTTCATGTGAAATGTCTTGGATGTAAATATTCATTACTCGTTGATTGAAGTCACTCGTGAGACATATTGGGACCTATACAAACGGATCAAATGTATTAGGATAAAAACAGTTACATATCAAACATGTGTCTAGTACGTTCTTGAGTTAGAAAAATTTCTTTGGAGGATGAATGTTTTGGTTAAAGACGCTTCACACTTTCTTTATCAAGAATTGATTAATTGGAGTTTAAGAAGATTAGCAAATGTTGGTTGATTGTTAGGTATTACAAATTATGTTTTTACGTGTATTAACAATGCTCAATAGATCTTTTGATCCATTATTTCAAAGGATCATCCATAAAATATGAAAGACAATTTAAGTTTTTAAAAGGATTTAATATCTAAAGATAATTTTAAAATTTGCATACTTAAGTTTGTAGGAATGATTTAATTAACCTATCTCATCAACTTTCGATAAGAGAAAAACCTTTGATTTAGATAGAGAGAAGTTTTAGGAAGATGTAATTACTTATAAAGGTGATTAGGATACAAAGGTGGATGATTTAGCGTTTAGACTGAGAGTGTGTGTGTTTTTGGTCTTCACGGATCATTTCAATTTTTTAAAGCACAATATACTATAAGAAAATTGGTAACGAAGCTCTGATGCGAATTGTAGAAAACTAGAAGGGAAGTCGAATAGTTTTACTGATTAAAAATTTGTTTTAAAACTTATATATCGACTTATGTCAATCTATTTTGTTTTGTTGGATATTGATAGTTAGATGTGATTAAACTATACTATCAGTAGAGAAAGAAAGACACAACCATAAAACAAGTATTTATAGTGGTTCGGCTACAAGATCACCTTTCTTGCCCTACTCCACTCCCCGAGTACCCAACTCGAGAGTTTGTAATCACTACACAACACAAGCTCCTTTTCTTGACGGAGAAGCCTTCACAACGTTGCTTACACTTTTTCCGGTACAAAGCTAAATACCGAGTTCTTCACACAAGGTAGAACCAAACCTTCGTTGCCTACACTTTATCCGGTACAAGGCTAGATACCGGGTTCTTCCACAAGGTAGAACCAAACCTACGTCGCCTACACTTTATCCTGTACAAGGCTAGATACCGAGTTCCTTTACAATGAAGGAACTAATCCAAGCACCACTAGTTAACACAACACACCTATGACATGCTTGAGAGGAACCAACAACAAGAGACACTTCAGTGATCTTGGAATGATGATGAGGTCTAGCAACTCATGTCTTCGAGCTTGCAAGTCTTCTATGCTAAACGTCATGATCTTGCCTTTAAGAGGAACCTAGAGAATCACTAAGAGAAAAGCTACATAGATGATCCTTGAATATGAGGTTAGATAAGTAATAATATAGAAAGAAGATATATCTAAAAGTGGTTAGAAGAAATGAGGAAATGGCAAACTATTTATAGGAAAACAATCATCTAATCACCCGAATCCGCCGGATCCTTTCCGAAAGGGATCCGACTAGTGTTATCCAAGGGATCCGGCTATCTGGTAATACCAGTCCAGATTTTGGATTACAATTCTGGGTTTTGGGTTATGGGTTATGATCCATGGGTTATGCGGTGTTATCCATGATGTAATAGACATCTTGGGTCATGGGTTATGGACTTTTGGTCATGGGTTATGAACTTTGGGTCATGGGTCATGGATTTTACCCATTTTGATGTTATACATGATGTCATGCATATTGTCCATGGGTTTTGGGTCAAGGTCCATGGGTTATGGGTTTTGGGTTATGGATAATCTAACTTATTTATATTACATGTTACATTTAACTAGTATGTATTTTATAAAAATTTAAGTAACCAAAGTTACTTATAAGTGTTTTATAAAATGGTTTTGGTTTTATGTAAACAATTTAACTAAACATGTTTAATGGTTTCTTTGTTTAGTGAAATGAGTTGGTAAACTATTGGCTCAAATTTATTTCGTTAAGATAATTTTACAATTGCTATCGACAAAATATAAGAAGATCGTAAAATATAAATAAGCATTTTTACGGTTTATTTGTATTAACAGACTAGTATAGTAGTCAAATAATGGGAAATAATTTGAGTTTTCTAGTAGCAATGTTTGGAAGGATCTTAGAATTCTAAATGGTAAGATCTTAAAAGTCAAACTATGGGTGATGCCTCTCATGGATGCCATGTTATTGATTCTCTGTGAGGTGGTTGCTGCAGAGGTCTTTATTATGCCTTTATAAAGGAAATGTAGCTCTAGTGATTGTCTCTAAGTGATTTTGAGGCCTGCTCTTAAGGTGTCTAAGTGTTATTCTGTCTTGGTTTGCAGTTAGACACTTTGGGGATGTAGGAAATGTAGTGATCACTTGTTGAGAATGTGAAATATAGATGATGATGCTTAGTAATTGAATTCCTCAGTTGTATGACTACTGAAAGTCTGTGTTAGTATAATATACAGTGCAATGCATTAAAAAAAGATCAACACATTTCTAAAACTTGTTTACATTTCTAAAAGTGATAACTTGTTTACATAGTACATTATCCCAAATGATAAACACATTTCTAAAACTTCAAAAACTTGTACTGGATGAAACACTTCAACATTAAAACTTCATGTAGATGAACCAACAATTGATCAACTATACTTGCAAACTTAAAATACGCAATGCAATGTAGTTAGTATAATATGCAATGCAATGCATTAACAAAATACGCGATGGAATTCATTAAACCCACCTAGTTAAAGAAACACCACTTCAAATATAAATATTGCTTCATTGGTTTCTCACAAAACTTGGTGCTCTTAGACCTAGTATGCAATTAGTGATTTTAAAATCACTTTTTGGTTTCCTAACACTTGTGTCATTTTTTTGTTGATCTAAGTTGCCATGGGCTCTTAAGCCCACATCCTTTTTTCCTCCCACATAATCAACACCACTAGCCCTTGCTCCCACATTCACATAACCCACAACTGCTTTGACATTCATATAACCACCCTCTATAATGACAAATACTAGTAGGCATTGGTAGAACTGATTTTTTCTTGTTAACATCCACAACATCATCAACCATGAATGCTTTCTTTTTTCCAAAACCCTCTTGTGATCGGGTACCATAACCTTTTTCTTCTTCCCTAATTCAGCGTCACCCTCACTTACTTTTTGCTTCCCATTTCCAACACTCTTTTGACATGTTGTTATCACAACCTTTCTTTTCAAGGGTACACTTCTCATCATTTTTTTTGTTTAATCCACCCTGGGTTTGGTTGCTATCAACCCTCTTCCTTTATGTCTAGTCATAAAAGGTGTTGAACTACTAGAGCAACGCAAGCTAGCATTTTCTTCTACCCATCCCACAACCTCTTCATTTGTACCCTCTAAATCAATGTTTTTTTTTTAAATAATACTCAGCTAGCATCTGTTTCTTGTGAGCAACAAACCAATCTAGGGAACCATTCCTTGAAGCCAGTTCCAACATAGTATGCATATCATTATTTGTGTGAATCAACTTCAAACCTTATTATAATGATTTGTTAGGCAAACAAAAGAACAATGCAATTTTTCTTCATTAATGTGTGCCAACATATGACCCAGGCCAGTACTAAAGACATATCTATCACAAATAGAAAAACGTTTAGAAACAGACTCTTGTACATACCTCAATGGACCAAATTCAAATAATCCATTATTGTGTATGTTGAAAACAACTTTTTCCTGATAAGCCATTACGCCCGCCACAATTTACATTCAAACATCAACAACATAAAATTGAATGTTATTAAAAGTTAAATAAAATGAAGGACATATATAAACAAACCTTTTTGGTCAATTAGTGGATAATGATAATCAATTTTGTGGATTAAAGTATTTAGAAAAGTTAGGGTTTTTCACTAGTTTAATGTTTTTATGGGAGCGTTTAGAATGTGATGTTCTTGGTATTAATTGTGTGATGTTATTGGTATTAATTGTGTGATGTTATTGGCAATAATGCTTTGAGTGGTAGTTAGCTGAGTAGTTTGGGAAGTAAAGTTGTAGATTGCAAATTTAGTCATTCAAATATTTGAGTTTTTATGTGTCGAAGTTTGTAGGTGGTGTAATTTTTTAGCGGGAACAAGGTAATGACGATAATACCCTCACGTGCTAAGCACGTGAGGCCACTTAACGGGAGAAACAACGCTCGTTAGGTTTCGGTGGCTTTTTTGCAACGCCACGTCAGCTCCAGTGATCAAATAGAAACAAAGTTTTTTTTTTTTTTTCGAAATATTAGGATGTAATTTGCAGTTTACCCAAATTTAAAAGACTCAAGCTAGTTGAGGCTCATCTCTGCAATAATTTGGCGCAGTCCAAACCTTGTTTTATCGACTTAACTAGGATATTTTCTTATTAGTTTGATGGCAATAACTTTTATTCATTTTTGAACAACAAAGACAGAAGCTCACAATTTGAATTGATGCATTCTTCATATATGATGCAATACTTATGCAAACATTTCATGCAATATATGTCAGCATTAAAGATATGGGTTCTTCCTCAGCAATCTGCAAGCTCATCGCTAGCAGAATAAGCAATGGATGTTACTATACCAAACATGGAAATATATTCACAGAGAGATGGATGATATCATGAGAATATACCTGGCTCTGTGGGTGGGTATCTTTCCTTTTTTTGCTTTTATGATATTAAATTACTGGCTATAATAGATGATACTTTGATAAGAACACTCGCTATACAGCAAATGCTCTTTTCTTTTTGAAGAATATAATCAAAAAACATCATTCGAATGTTAATAATACTGAGTAATCCGTATATAATAAGCTTCGTATCATTGCTATTTAAAGAGAAACTAAATGTACACGCCATTGCAAATCCGTAACCCTAGCTAGTGCGTCACACACAACTCGCACTTGAATATATATTTCTGTCACCATAAACTGTGGATTATGACACAATATTTCAAGCCAGTACTGGATTTGGTGACACATAAGTCACTTTGTGGATTTAGTGAAGCATAACAGTTGGTTCATACGCATGTATGTATTCAGTTTATAATAGTTCTATCTAAAACATCAAAATCCCATAAAGGGGACATACTTTTTGCAAAGATTACGAATTTTGGTATTGATGTCTATTCTTTTGTTGGCTACTATGGAAAGGGTCAATCGATTCTACATCCATAGCTTTTGAATTGGTTTAACCTGTTGATGATGTCGATCGATCGTACTAAAGAATCTACACCAAATATCTAGCCAATGAAGGCCACCAGATCCACTAAACTAAGATATATATAAATTAACAAGTTGTATAAAAAAGGAATTCGACGTCATTTTATTTCTTTTCTATCATAATGTGATAACATTGCTTGTGAATGTAAGGACCAAATAGGCTTATATCACAGTAGTTTGTATCAGTAACTTGGTGTTGCTAATAAAAACTTTCTGTAAAGAGAAAACAGAGGAGTTTACTCGGGGAAAATCTGAAATCTAAGCTATAAATATCAAATAAACTGCCAAAACTGAGCTGCAACGGCAAAAACTTTTGCCTTCTTGTGCACGTCACCGAGACCTTTTCAATGATGGATCGAAGCTTCTTACTTCTGTCTGGTTCAAAGGATAACAGTTTAAAGTTGTGTGTTCTCAAACATGCTTCCTATGTATTCATATAAGTGTTCCATAAAACAGCTCAGTCCATCAGTTCCACGTTCCCCTCATCACAAGGTTACGTATGATCCTCAGAGTCCTAATATGTTGTCCCCTTGCAAAGATGAAAAAATCTTGTTGAAACATGTAAAATCATGCATTTATCGTTACTTGTAACATTTACGAGACTGCGAATTTTGAAGTAAAACACAAGGGACCAATCGCATAAACTTCTTTAATGTGTCCACTATGGTTTAATTTTAGTAACAGAAACCTTAGTCTTTCTATAAATAGAGATGCCATTTGTACTTATGACACACATCAGTACCAATATATCTTTCTCCTCCTCCTAGTCTTCTTTTGTAAGAATCTTGTGAAGATTTACAAAATGGCATCGAATTCTTCATTGAGCCATAGGCAAACTAAGCTTTTTGAGAACGCCCTAGCTATCTACGACAAAGATACTCCCGACCGGTGGCAAAACATAGCTAAGGCCACTGGTATTACAGTGGAGGAAGCGAAGAGACAGTACCAGCTGTTAGTTGATGATGTAGAACAAATAGAGTCAGGCAAAGTGCCTCTGCCGAACTACAAAACAAGTGGCGGCAAAGCATCCTATCAGCTTGAGCTAACGTAATTAAGCTTATTATATCTAGTTTCATTCACATGCTTTTTTATATGCCACCTTTTAGTAGTTGATATGTAACAATGTATCTTATCTATGACCTTATCTGAAGCAGGTTGAAGTGCCTGAAGATGCAATGAAAGCGCGCAACAAGTTAAGTTGTACAAAATATGCTGTTTAATAAATCTCCTTTGCTCCCACTTCTTGTATATGTACCTTCAATACTTCTATCATGCATATATTCCATTATATATGGAATAATCAGTGTTTCTTAAATAAATGCAATCAAGATTTCTTGAAGATGTTTATCTTATGTTGCTACTTAACGTACACTGTATTAAACTTAAATAACGTTAAGAGGTGCCAATATCATCTTAGAATTTATGATGCAACGAAAGTGGTAACGTACACTGCTCAGGTCTTAAGCAAGGCATGCATGCAACTAGTAGTAGCTAGAAAATAAACCAATGGACACCATACATATAAGAATAACGAGTCTTTCTTATTCACTACCAGGGCGCATCGATCTCTTACATCCGTCATTGCATGCAACTCGCATAATCCTTCAGTTATGTCTCAACCGAGCTAGAGTTGGACCCGTCATAAACTTATGGTCGATTAATATGATGTATCCAGCTTACAAGTTGTTTCTCTTAAACTACCAATTTTATTCAAACTACTAGCAAGAAACTATAAAGGATTACATAAAATTTGCACATTCCATAAACTGATCGTCGATCCAATCAATCTAATTGGATTTAAAATTACTAATCCTATCAAAATAAATAATGTGAAAGGAGCTAATTAACTTCTTTGTCAAGCGTGTCTAAACTCAAGCTCAAAAGTAATAATATCTTAACCTTTTTAATTTTCCTAATGTGATGCTTATAGTCATATTTAATTTGTTTTACAATTTGTCATGTAATATTGATATGAAATTGTTTGCCAAAACAAAAAATCTGGTTGGAAAAGCTATTTGTCTAGTTTCTTGCTAGTTGTTTAATGTATTTAAATAAAATATACTTCATCCGTGCTATATTTATTGTCTATATTTCTATTTTGGGTTGTTCCAAATTAATTGTTCATTTTCAAAATTTGATAAAGAATTTAGTTCGAGTTTACAATATTATTCTTACTTGAGGTTATTATTACAAATATTAAAAAAGTTTTACACTAAATTAGTTAAAGGTAAAATTGTCATTTTGTAAAAAGTAAAAAAAAAATGGTAATACTTTTCTAAAATTATGTGTTTTTTATTTGTAGACGATTATTTTAGGAGTAAGGGAGTAACATTTGGAAAGTAATGTATATCAGAAGCCACCATCATATTGTATGGATTATACTATAAAATTAAAAGTTTATAAGAAGAAGCATAAAAATGTGCAGTGGCCTCCAACAAACTGAAGGGGTACAAGGAATTTAAATTTAAAGAAGAATATAAAGGAAAATCGGTTCTCGAACTTTATAGAGTAAAACAAGAACTATTTGTGCACTGGAATATATATGATGATGCATTTGGATTCTTGCCAAATGGAATGGATAATAATTTGTTATGCATGTCGTATGCATGCCTTTTATTTTTATTCTCTTATGAGGATTTATGAGTGCTAGGTTATGCAATAATTTGAGGCTTTATGATATTATTTTCTAACAATATTATATAAAATATAAATTTGGTTGGGGGAACAGAGTTTAATGAGAATTGAGTGCTTATTGAGGCCCAGTCCATCATCATAAGATATCGGATTGAGATCCTCTCATTTTTATATTTTTTATGTTCTTCTCATGTTAACATTTTGTGAGATGAAACAATTTAATAGGTATCATATTTGATGTGCCCGGTTGGTGCAAGTTTTAAATTTATAAAAGGTGAATTACCAATAACACATACGAGCAAGTATACTCGTCCGTTATAGCAAGATTATGAAGGTAAGTCGGGATCGTACGCAGGGATTTGAGTGAATCTAAGCACAAGTTTGAATTAACGGAGTCTATCCAAAACATATAACAAAGCAAATAGGTATAATGAAATTCAGATGATTAAAAACTACACTTGCTTAAACTAGTTTCATATCATAGATTAATGTGATTGTGTTAACCTCTTAACATGTTGGTTATGATAATTAGTTGGTGTACTAATCTATTGTTCTTACAAGTTAAACCTTCGTCAAGATTTTGGTTTATAAAAACAAGCATTAAGTTTAACCAATCAATTCAAGATCAATTCAAGTTTCATAAGTCTACATACATAAACTTAAACACAAAAACATCCACTTGTTCATCAAATTGCTTAAGAAATGGTCAATACAAAAGGTAACCGATCATAGACAAAAGGCTACAATTGATTCTCAACAACTAATCTTACGACCATTTAGATGTTTCCAACCAATCCAATTTGATAATCAAAAAGCGTTTCTATTACAACCACACCTTAGTTCCTTTGTATAATCAAGAATAATGGGTAAAAACAATCATCCATAGACAAAATGATTATGACTAGTTGAATAACACGAAGTTCTTTCGACCCCAACGATTATTATCAATTATCCAAACTTGATTAACAAATGTCACTATGAAACTTTAGCACAATTGGATCTTAGAATCAACTTGAAATTGAATTAAAACATGTTAACACAACCACTAACTAATCATATGATAATCAACATCATTTAAGCAAGTGTATAAAGAAACTAGCCACTCATAGCAAACATGAACATAAACTCAGAACTTTGAACATTAGAAAACATGATTAAAGGTCTTACAATGATTGAAATGAGATTACAAATGATGTAGTAATGATGCCTCAAGTATTGGTGATGACTTCTTGATGGTTTGACCTCCAAATGATGACTTCTTGGACCTCCAAAGTTTCCTGGAACTTTATGAACGAATTTAGGCTTTGAGAGAGTAGTAGTGGTGGTAAGATAGGTGTGAGAGAAGATCTCTCAAGTTGTAGTGTCTGAAATGAGGTTGCAAAGGCCTCTATTTATACTACTTCCAAGCCTAGGGGTATTAAATGTTGAACTTGGCCTCCAAGGAGTTTAGAAGGACCTAGAATACATGAAGGAAGGACCTAGAATCGTTTGGAACAAGTTTGGAACCTTAGTAATGCGGAAATGGCTGTCCAGGACCTCCCAACCGAATCCGGTTGAGCTCCAACCGTCCGGTTGGTCTACGTGACCATTCTCCAACCGGATCCGGTTACGGGTCTCGACCGATCGGTTGGAGCAAAATCACAAAAAGTCATAAACTAGAAAGTTGTAGATCTTTCTCTTAGCTTTCCGTGGCCGCGAACGGGGGGTCAAACGGAGTCCGTATGCAAAAGTTATGGCCAAAATGGTGAAGGTGTGTCGGGAACAACGAGTCTTCCAATATATCTTCATTTAAGCTTCTTTTCTTCATTTCTTTCTCGTTTTCCTTCTTGAACTTTATTCTTGAGTCTTTGGACTACTAACTTGATGACTTTATCTTTCTCGAATATACTCCACAAGTCTTGCTTTGGTCGGGAATTCTTCATACATGGAGAAATCTTCGTATTTTACTTCTTTTTCCGTCTTTTTCTCCACTTTCCTATACTTGGCTACAAATGAACTAGCAAACGCACTTTGATACGATTAAGCAACAAAAGCATATGATTATAACCAAATAACATACATAAAAACACGGATAACGCTACTAAAAACATGCACAATTAGAGCGTTATCAAATTCCCCCACACTTAAACTTTGGTTGCCCTCAAGCAAATCTAGGAAAAACATCCACTAGTACAAGATCGTGATTATGAAAAATGTGATGCAAATCAACCAAGTATAAATACGAGAGAGGATTCATCAATTACGCTTTACAAAGGTGAAAAATCAAGATGTTTGACAATATCCAATGATTTTCTTGCATGATTAACATTTCAGAACACCTCACGAAAAATAACGGATGTATAATTCACTCAACACTCAATTTATTTAGAGATGGATAGTATTAAGGAATAGTACACTCATATTGCACAGTCATGATCTAAATATTACCATAGGCTTGTACAAGAAACAAAAATCCACCGACGTGGCGTGAGCACCAAGTAAAAACATCTAAAGAGGGCTTTTATTCGGGTTATAATGATATGGCTAAGGGTTAAGGGTATGGATAAGGCATGGGAATGTTAATGAAATTGGTGTAAAAATAAAAATGAAATCAAGTCTAATACACATGTTGCTAGCTACCAAACATTCCACGAACCAAATAAACGATTATAGCTTTGCTTTCTTCTTTTTCACTTTCCACAGCTTTTCACTTTGCCATGACAATTGTTCTTCGATCATAGCACATTGGCTATTATTTCCATACTTTCAACACAATTTTTTTTTTTTTTTTTTTTTTTGGAACATAACATAACGCATGGCTCAATCAATCACATAGGATGTGGTACTCATAATCATTTGAACAATCTTCACTTTCCAGGCGACTAGCAACCAACCGATAGACATTGATACGGGATAGGCTAAGGTTTAAAGTGTAAAATCTTTTTGTATTTTCTGGGTGAAGCAAAAATGAAAGGGATGGCTCGGAAGGTGTAACTAGGGGTATCTAGTGCTAAAAATGAGCACTACAAATGGGTCCATGTGGGTGGTTAACTAACCAATGAGGCTAGCTAATATATCATTAGATGTAAAATGGAAGGCCATTTGGGTTAAATCCTAAGGTGCCTCTTTATCACACGAATTCACTTATATCGCACGAATGCAATCTCACTGCGGTCTGGTAATGATTTACAAGCACAAGTTCTAGAATAAATAAAATCACCGGCACACTCATAGCAAAAGATCCAAGCATAAAAGATGTATGCTAATAAGAAATAGGCTCAAATCCTCACAATTTTGTGGAAAGGGTATAATATGTGTTAGCAAATGTTTATCGATCCCAGAATAGATTGCAATAGTAATCGGAACACATCTCAAAGTTTCAAATATTACCAGTTTTACCAGTGGAATGATCCAGTTATTCTAATAGATAATCCTAAAAGTGTGAAAACAACTAGATCACAAGGGCAAACAAAATTTTAAATTTAAGCATGAAAACTCTAATTTTTCCTATTCACCCCCCCCACACTTAAGTTAGACATTGTCCTCAATGAAAAACGAACTTCAAAGTATAGAAATAGGGAAAATAGAAATGAAACCAGATATGTCAACGAGTTTATCAGCTTAAAATCTTTCTTCATTCCTGGCGTCCACTAGAGAAATCATTACCTGCACACAATCTTATAAACAAACAAAAGGTTTTATTAAAAAGGATGGCACCCCCTACACTTAAGTTAAACCAAAGGTTAAAACTTTGGGGAGTGACCATAGAAAATCAAATCTGAAACACACGGGTTGCCTCCCGAGAAGCGCTTGTTTTATTACCGAGTCATCAGCCTGACTCGAATCTTCCCCGGATTAGGATACTTTGACCATACGGTTCAAATGGGGAATTTCAGCTCTTAAACGTTGAGGGTATGGAATCTTTGGTTTGTACTCCATAATGGATCGGAATACATTTGATTCTTTTGGTTTGACCAAGTGAAAGTCCCTCACTGTTATCTCGAACATTTGGTCGATTTCATTTGAAATGAGGACAGGTGGCGGATGTTTATGATTTTTCGGAGGATCATCGGACTTTCCACTCCCAGTGAATATTGCATCCACATTCTCAAGGTGAGTTAAAGGAGGTGGCTTAGTCCTACCGTTTTGATTTAAAGAAACTGGATTTTGTAGTTCAGACCATTTGTCTATCTTTCTTTCCAGTTCTCCATTCCAGTTGTCACTGATTTTGTTGAACTTCTCATCATCAACATGATTGTGTTCAGGACCTTTTAATTGCGTCATTGGGATATGCATGGTGCAATCCTCAAGAAAAGGTTACACGGTTGATGAGTTAGACATGATTTGGTTCAGATTTGGCGTGGTTGGAATATGCTCGGTCTCGTCCTCTTCGATAAATTCATCCTCACCCTTATCGTTCTCATATTGAATTGAGGGTGGTCTGTAGACAAACTCATGTCTAGAGTTGGAATCTGTGGTGTAAGGAAGAGATTCAACGTGATGGACTTCCTGTTCCTTACTTAATCGTTCTATCCTCCTCTCCAAGTCTTGGCTTATCGCTTGTTGGTTCCTTCTTCCTTGATCGACTTTATGTTCCAATTCAACCAACAGGTTCGTCATATTCTCATTGGCTTTTGTTTGATTGGCCATCCACTCTCTCATCATCTCCTCCGGTGAGGTTTTAGGTGTATAGAAATGTTGTGATGGATGAGGTATTGTATTCCATGACTGATATCGAGGATATGTTTGGGTTGGTTTGTGATATGGATAGGAGTACGAATTTCTGGAATTTTGGTGGTGATATCCTCCATGATATCCTTCATGTTGGACTAGGTTCGCTTCCATGGGATCACACATCGGCGTGTCATCCTCAGCATCGTGGTTTGAAGCTTGGTGATTATTTCGCAGTTCCATCATCTCTGTGACAACCCGTACTTTCAGGTCATTTCTCGACACAATTCATGTCTCATTATTTCAACATTTATAGTAAACTTGGTTTACTTGTTTCAAATTCGCGTAACCTTGAAGGTTTAGCGGCGAATTCATGATCATAACATCACGTACATTTCATATGGACTATGATTAGTCTACATTTCATTGACATCATGTGCATCTCATTAGTTCATTCACGACATTTCATTTCACCTTTATACGCGTAATTTTTATATTTAATAATCTTTATCGCGTGAGTTATTATTTTAAATATTTAATCCGTTACTTTCAAAAATGATCCCGAGGTATTTTTAAACTTACATTTAGTTTATAAAAACTATATTTTTAGTTTTCCTAGTGTTTCAAATTTATTTGGTATAATAATCGTTAAAGTTTAATTATTACGTCGTTTTTCTTAAAATTATACGACAATTATTTTATCACTCAATTTTCACAAGGAAAGTATTTTTACAAATTTTTATCATCTCATTACATTCTATTTTGACCAAATAAAAACTTATTTGCACCAAGTATTACCATTCACTTTACAAGTTAATAATATCTACAAATTTCTTACACTTTTTATCAAAGTTTATACAAAATATATATAAGTAATAGTTTTTTTTAAAAAAAAAAAAAGATATTTTGCCTCATACCTCCCCCCCTTGGCCGACCAAGGGGGAGGGGAGTGCATTAAATGTGTATGGTTCATTAAAATCATGTCTTTACAACTTGTATACAAAAGTCTTTCATCTCTATTATTTCCTCATTCATTTCTCATACTCATAAGTGTTAAGAAAAATATTTCTCTCTTCTTGGGGCTTCATCATAACCGGCCATATATCAAGGTTCAAAGGGGATCAAGATTTTTGCAAAATCAAGTCATTTACAATCTAGTTATATCCTTTATATGGTTTTGAAATAAAAATCAAGGGTATTTAAGTTTAATCCTTGTTACTTACACCTCATCATTATCACTTGTAAGCATGTTTTTATCATTTTTCATGTTTCCTTATCATTTTATATTCATCTTTTCATTTTTGGAACAAGTATGCATGATATGTGATTTATACCATTTTTAACATGATTTTAGAAGTTATATATATATTTATGGTCATCCTATAATTATCCCCATGGTACTCTTGGTCTTGATGGTGATTAGGAACCCATGACACCCTAAGAAGGTGTATGGTAGGATTAGATTAGCTTTGGAGTTGATTTGAAGGGATTAGAATAGGTTTTGTCCGAGAAAAACTATTTTCGATAACTATATATTTAGGTTCTGTCCTTAATTCGAATTTCTGGAAAAACCTACTGTTGGTACGAAACTTTGGCCTTGATATTTAGAAAATATACTTTAAAACGAATCCGTGGCCTTTTGAACGGATAAAAACGGACTTATAACGAAGAAGTTATGGATTTTTAAAGTTTGACGACGAAACGTATATTTTTCAGAAAATTCAGCTTGCTGTTTTTAGTTTGTTCGGGTCAAAAACGAGCCTTAAGCTTCACAAATTATTTCGACTAGTCAAAAATATATTAGTTTACTTCGATACGAAGCTAAGGACATATTATACGTAGAAAACGGATTTGAAACGACAAAGATATGCACGTTTTTATAAAGTTGCCGTAACTATTATTTTCTGAAAATCTATATTATTTTTACGATACAAGTATTTTAGTAGCTGTAACGTCCATGTTTGCGGCTGTTTTTAGCCATGATGTGAAACTTTTTGGAACGAAATGTCTTCTAGTAAAATCAAGTTCACCGGCCATATTTTTCAAAACAAAAAGCTGTTTGTAAAGCGGAGTTATAGTAAATTAATTACGGATGTTCAAACTTGGCCGAAACTCATTTTCTGCACACAATTAGCCAAAACCACTATCTTTAACCCTTGATATCTTTATGATCGAGACCTTTTGGACGAAAACTCCTGAACTGAAACTTTTAGATATCGATACAAACTTTCCAAAACCGTCGAGTTCGTTCTCTAACGATCGACGTACACCATTTTACGACTAGTTTTCCAAAGCCATTTTTGTTGATTTCATGATTTTTCCGACGACATTGTTTTGCGACGAAAAGTGGTAATTTCACCAAAAATCATTATAAACCCATTATAGGATGACATTTTGACGTAAAAACTTGTAAAGTCATTTTTGAAGGGTCAAGACGTCAAAAGAGTATTTTTCGACGACGAGTAATATTTTCAAAACCCGCAAATGGTATAAATAACATA
Organism: Chrysanthemum seticuspe; assembly: GCA_019973895.1. NCBI lineage: Eukaryota > Viridiplantae > Streptophyta > Magnoliopsida > Asterales > Asteraceae > Chrysanthemum > Chrysanthemum seticuspe. The sequence goes on from BPTQ01000004.1 coordinate 258,471,878, forward strand.
CGAAGTGCATGCATAACATTACATTGCAACTCATGACATATCATATCATTCGTAATAGGTCCCGGTTGACGCATTACATTATACCTCAGTGTACTCACTTTTGCCATTATTCCAGTTTATCCAAGTGAGTTTTCATAGCCCCGTTTTACATGCTTTTGATTATTTTCAAACCTACGGGGGAGAATACATTGCACTACATTTTTTTTGTACGATACCAAGTATGTTAAATTCAATTACATTGCTTAAGTTACCGCATTTGCCAATTTGAAGGTCCCCATTACTTGAACATGAACCGTTAATCTTTGAAGCGAGGATGAGTGGATAGATCTATCGAGGGTGACGCCTCCATCCGGGTTGGTGAATCCCAACCAGGAAAACGGATGCATTTCATTTGATAACATTACGGAGTTGTCTGGCAAACACTCTGCAGGGGCATACATTATTGAACAGTCTAGTTTCGGGGTCATGGGCTTAGAGCAATTGTAACATTATTTTTACATGACTGGATTGTCATGCATGGTCTATACTTGTGTAGTCGTATAAAACATTTACATAAACCTATGATTTCTCACCAACATTATTGTTGACCGTTTTTAGCAATGTATTTTCAGGTAACTGAGGCATTCATCATGACATGGTTTAGGGACCTACATTTTGAGTCGCGGCATCGACTTACATTATGTACATTATGGCACTTTATTTCAAAACATCGTTTGGATTTGTAACATATTTGTATTTCCGCAAACCTTGTAAACCTTTTGGGACCGATGTTGTACTCTGATTGTTTTTATGAAATATCCAACGATGTGTTTTTAAAACGACACTTTAGGTCGTTCAATATAACTGTGATGTGGTGCTATGACAGTCAATCCCCAGGAATTCCATTCCGCTGCAAAACAGGTAAATTGGGGGTGTGACAGATTGGCATCAGAGCTTCAGTTATAGAGAACTAGGTTGCATCATTGACCCTAGACTATAACTACATTATCATAGCATCTCATCATTTCATCATAAGTGCATATTCACTTTACATGCGGTTTATACGTACATTTTTCGAGTTATTTACTTTCATATCATATCGATTGTCACATGGATGCCTTTAAATGCCCACTCCATTATTCTTTCTTCATACTCTAATGTGGAGAATTCCTTGTCAGTCCCTATCACAATTTCCACATCAATCGACTCATCACCGATAACGTCGAATGCCGAGATGAACCTTTAAATAGGGCGAAGTCACGTTCACTCTTTTGTTTCACCACTAACATGTCGAGTTACACTTTATTCACACATTAAGTCACTAAACTACCATACATTTGAAACATTTACAACACCTCATAACCCATCTTTTCGGAAACCGTCGATCATTTTGAAAGATAACCTCAAACTTATCATTCTTATCACATTTCTTTGGAGCGTTTATTATTAACATCGGATTTTGCTACGTCTCACATTTCCTCTTGTTTTGAAGAAAATATGGCACCGAAGAAAGCTACACCTGAAATGACTCAAGCGGCTATTCAAAAGTTGGTAAGGGATAGTGTAGCAGAGGCATTAAGGATTGAAAAAGAACGAGCGACAGTAGCTGCTATTACCGAGGCCGCAACTGCTGCTGAAACTGCGCGACTTGCTTACATCAAAAGGTTTCAAGAGTTGACTGTTCTTTGTCCAGCTATGGTTTCGGACAGTGAGAAACTATTGAAAAATTTCATTGGAGGACTTTCACAAAATATCCAAAGAGATGTAACTTCTTTCGATCCACAAACAATTGAAGAATCTACCCGTATTACTCAAATACTCATGGCTCAAGTTGTGAAAAGGGAAAACATTATCAACAATAACCACCACAACAATAACAACAATCATACCATCAACAACAATAATAACCGCACCAACAACAACAATCAAACCAACAACAACAAAAGAAAATGGGAAAATGACCAAGGAGGTTACCACAACAACAACCAAAACCGCAACACTAACCATCACCAACAACAGAATAGGAGACAAGAAGCCGCCAGGGTTTATGTTGCTGCACCAACAAAGGAAAGAATTTATACTGGAAACTTACCACGATGTCATCAATGCACGCTACATCATGATGGTCCCTGTGGTATATGCTTTATCTGTCAAAAAGTGGGACACCTTGCTAAGGACTGCAAAGGAAAAGGATATGTTGGAACTCAACCACTATGTAATCGATGTAATTTCCATCACTCGGGTCCTTGCCCTGCCAAGTGCCACAAATGCCAAACACCGGGACATCTAGCCAGGGATTGTAAAGGTAAAGCCATAGTTACGTGCTTCGGATGTGGGGAACAAGGACACTATCGGAACCAATGTCCTCAAAACCAAGGTCAACCAGTTGAAGGTGCTCATGGGAATGTATATATGTTAGAAGGAGGAGGAGGAGCTCGTCAAGGTATCAACGATGCGGAAGACTGAAGAAGTTCGGAAACTAACAGCCTTATTTTTCCTTATGTACTATGTCATATTAAGTTTATGTCTTTCATCGTATCCGAATCTTTATAACTTAAGATGTACTACTTTTGCTAAACTACTCGTTGTAAAATATTCTCATCTATCGTACTTTATTTTCTTTCCGATTTGTTATCATTTACGAGGATTTTAATTCTTTTTACTTTAACTATCATTTTAACGACACTTCTCCATGTCTTCTCTCCTAGATGTTCATCACAATTTTAACATCTGTTGACTCAACACCAAACAACATATGAGTCGATTAGTCCAAGCATTGCATAGTTACTCCTAAATTATACATAGCCTGATCACCTATGTCTAATTCAGGAAGAATCATGCAATGAAGGGAGTAGTAGGCTTATATGTGTAAGCAATTCCGTAATCAAGCCAAATTTTCAAAAGTCCTCCTTCAAACCAATTTAGCCTAATCTCATGACAGTTCTTGTTTGATGAGTTGTGAGATTAAGTGAAAATTGGTTGGTAAAAAGTCTTTTGAGGGTTTTGCTCGGGAATGGGAAAGTTTGCCACATCAAACCCTAAACCCGATAGACTAACAACGATTGAATTCAGGGACTGAATTCCTTTTTGGATGGGCGAATGTGACAACCCGTACTTTCAGGTCATTTCTCGACACAATTCATGTCTCATTATTTCAACATTTATAGTAAACTTGGTTTACTTGTTTCAAATTCGCGTAACCTTGAAGGTTTAGCGGCGAATTCATGATCATAACATCACGTACATTTCATATGGACTATGATTAGTCTACATTTCATTGACATCATGTGCATCTCATTAGTTCATTCACGACATTTCATTTCACCTTTATACGCGTAATTTTTATATTTAATAATCTTTATCGCGTGAGTTATTATTTTAAATATTTAATCCGTTACTTTCAAAAATGATCCCGAGGTATTTTTAAACTTACATTTAGTTTATAAAAACTATATTTTTAGTTTTCCTAGTGTTTCAAATTTATTTGGTATAATAATCGTTAAAGTTTAATTATTACGTCGTTTTTCTTAAAATTATACGACAATTATTTTATCACTCAATTTTCACAAGGAAAGTATTTTTACAAATTTTTATCATCTCATTACATTCTATTTTGACCAAATAAAAACTTATTTGCACCAAGTATTACCATTCACTTTACAAGTTAATAATATCTACAAATTTCTTACACTTTTTATCAAAGTTTATACAAAATATATATAAGTAATAGTTTAAAAAAAAAAAAAAAAGATATTTTGCCTCATACCTCCCCCCTTGGCCGACCAAGGGGGAGGGGAGTGCATTAAATGTGTATGGTTCATTAAAATCATGTCTTTACAACTTGTATACAAAAGTCTTTCATCTCTATTATTTCCTCATTCATTTCTCATACTCATAAGTGTTAAGAAAAATATTTCTCTCTTCTTGGGGCTTCATCATAACCGGCCATATATCAAGGTTCAAAGGGGATCAAGATTTTTGCAAAATCAAGTCATTTACAATCTAGTTATATCCTTTATATGGTTTTGAAATAAAAA